>JAYKAV010002842.1:114698-573993 GCA_035582835.1 Phoebastria nigripes | reverse complement strand
AACAGTAGACTATCGTGGCCTGAACGAAGTCACGCCGCCATTGAGTGCTGCCGTGCCGGACATGCTAGAACTTCAATATGAACTGGAGTCAAAGGCAGCCAAGTGGTATGCCACCATTGATATCGYTAATGYRTTTTTCTCAATCCCTTTGGCGGCAGAGTGCAGGCCACGGTTTGCTTTCACGTGGAGGGGCATCCAGTACACCTGGAATTGACTGCCCCAGGGGTGGAAACGCAGCCCCACCATYTGCCATGGACTGATCCACACCGCACTGGAACAGGGTGAGACTCCAGAACACCTGCAATACATTGATGACATGATCRTATGGGGCAACACAGCAGAAGAAGTTTTTGAGAAAGGGAAGAAAATAGTCCAAATCCTTCTGAAGGCTGGTTTTGCCGTAAAACAAAGTAAGGTCAAGGGACCTGCACAGAAGATCCAGTTTTTAGGAATAAAACAGCAGGATGGACATCGTCACATCCCAATGGATGTGATCAACAAAATAACAGCCATGTCCCCACCAACTAGCAAAAAGGAAACAAAAGCTTTCTCAGGCGTTGTGGGTTTTTGGAATGCGTATTCCAAATTACAGTCAGATCGTAAGCCCTCTCTATCAAGTGACCAGGAAGAAGAATGATTTCAAATGGGGCCCTGAGCAACAACAAGCCTTTGAACAAATTAAACAGGAGATAGTTCATGCAGTAGCCCTTGGGCCAGTCCGGGCAGGACAAGATGTAGAAAATGTGCTCTACACCACAGCCAGGGAGAATGGCCCTACCTGGAGCTTCTGGCAGAGGGCACCAGGAGAGACTTGAGGTTGACCCTTAGGGTTTTGGAGTCGGGGATACAGAAGATCCGAAGCCCGCTATACTCCAACTGAGAARGAGATATTGGCAGCATATGAAGGGGTTCGAGCTGCTTTGGAAGTGGTTGGTACTGAAGCACAGCTCCTCCTGGCACCCCAAGGAGTCGCCTCCAGAGACTTGGGWTACCAAAAGACTTGGGATACCTCCAAAGACTTGGGATACCCTGTTCACAAATACATATGCTAATCCAGACATCGAGAATCCTTGTACAGTGAACAGCGAGTATGTTATCTGTCTAGGCCTGGCATGAAGGAGAGGTTGCTTAATCCAGAAAGAAACACTGAGGATAGAGGTGTTTGGTTTTTTTCAGATTTAGACATTTTCTTGGGGGGTCTAAGCCAGGCATGTTGATGAAGCTGGAATTTTCAGATTGTAACAGCTTTTTGGACTGGATTACTCTATTTGCTTCTTTGAGTATGAACCCTTGATTCATTTTTTTTCCTCTGATATCGACTGAGTAGTTAGTTTCACCTGCGTGATAAAAACAAGAATTACGAATTAAAATGCTCTTTTGTACGTAACGACAGCCATGGCATGAGACTAATTTGTGAAGTCCCAGGCATGGGGAGGAGATAGGTTGCAAGATTTGCAGCTTGGCCAGAATGGCCTGTAGGCATGCATAAAGTTATGTGATTTACTTTGGTGGCCACAGAGCAAAAGCCTGCAGCCTTGCAAATGTTCAGCTGGACTGCAAAGGGAACACTTATTTGTGCTTAAGTACCAAATTGGGTTTATGTTGTTTTTTTGGCAAATGTAAATTTTGTGTACGCGGCCCCATGTGATGTGGTTACGGTTGCACAGAGAGTCTGTCACAGACTCCTGAATCCCTTCCTAGAGGCATAATTACTGGGCTGTATCTTATTCCTCTCCAAACCCAGTGAAATCACATGACTCTTTTTTTGTGTTAGACAATTTTGTGTTAGACAATTACAAGCAACTACGTCAGTGTGGTTTAAGCAATTATTGCACCTTCTGCTGAATGTTAGTAATTCTTAAGTGAAAAAGCTGGTACAATGGGCACATTCAGAGTCTAACGAAAGAAGCTGGTGACATGTCATTGCAGCATTTTTACTTATCATTGGCTTGGACTGGCAGTGTAGGCACACATCACAGCTGAAAGAGTGGTAACATGGAGTTGTCAGCAGGAACAATTTCTTAACATGCTGTAGCTCAGCTGCTTCAAATGGTCTTTACAGTACATTAGGGCAAAGTTAGAAGCATTTAATGATATCTTGCCAAAATTACCACATGACAAAATTTCAGAAAACTTCTCAATTTGTAGATGTACAAGTGGGTGAAATGAAATACGAGGAAATCCTATGAAGATATTCATATTTTTCATAAGACTATTTTATTAGCTAGGTGCTGGCAAGGTGTAACAAGCTAGAAGTGGATGTTTTTGTAAATGCGTAATTCCCCAGGTATTTGGGGAAGATTACCATGACTTCTAACAACCTATATTTTCTCTTACTCAGGTCCCCACTGACACATGCATTTTGTTTCAAGCAGTGCACCCTCCACGTCACATGTTGGTAAAATTTGACCGATTATGTAGGACTGCATTTAAGGAATTCCAGCTTGTCAGCTATTATGTTACCCTGTAACAGTATCTGGGACAGAAAGTGATTCATGATTGTAGTAGTCTTTTTTGGCTACATGTCTCCAAATTTCCCTGGAAAATCTGGAAAGAATTAAAGAATTTGCTTTGACCATGTACAGTTCTTCCTCAACACTCTGTATTTTTAAATCTCTGTGTACCTAGAAACCTCTGTTATATCATCTTTATTAATGGTGATGCTACTGAATGGTTTTTTTAGAGTTAGTTAAAAAACAAGAGGAATTAGAAAGGAGAGGAAAAAAATCTCTGCACAGAGCCATTCTTTGTGTAGTATAATTCCGCAATTTAAAAATATCAGTCAAATTTTGCTTTACAGTGGTTGAAAACTGGAATATATCCATGGATTTTGGAAATAATTTCCTTGTAAAATCTTAAGCCAATGGTCATTAATATCAATCTAAAGACTTCAGTGTGAATTATTTGAGGAAGTGCAAATCTTGATGTGTTGCACCTGCTTTTCTTTCCATCGTTTTAGTATAACTTATTTAATACTAATTTAAAGGTGGGAGGTAGAAGGTAGAAGGTAGTGGGTGTTAGAGATTTTCAGAAGTTGTTGTTTGATTTTTTTTTTTAACAGCAGCTGCCTTGGTGAATATAAAATACTCTGTGAGTTATATTGTACCTGAACATTGATTACATCATGTCAAATTGGGTTTATTTTATTAAGGAAGATGACAAAAGTAAGTAACTATGTTCTTCTCATATAAACCCGAATCAAACATTTCCTCGTAATTACAATGCATCTGACACAGGTCTAAGTAGAAGGAAAGATAACAATTTGCATATTTTAATCTGGAGGTTAGGGACCCCTGTCAGAGTAACAGCCTGGTCCGGGTCAGCCAGGAAAAATAGAGAGGAGGAAAATAATTGAAAAGGCAGTTCACAACAAAATGAAATTTGTCTCATTGTCACTTAAGGTTGTCTTCATGTCTGTCTGTAGGAGAGAGGTCAGCTTGGAAATGAAGGGGGGAAGGGAACAAATATGTCTCATTAAGGACCAAAAGACAATTTTATTTTTCTTTGTAACRGGAGCAATTGTAATATATATTTATGAAGAAGACCGGGGAAAAGCCCACATGGCATATCCCCATTACAAATCACCAGGTGTCCTTTTACTAGCAGCACTATAGACAGCAGGTGTATCTAAAGGTTGTCCTCAAAGATGAGCTGTGTACAGAGCATGAGGCGTACTTAATGAAATAACTCACTAGGACGTATTGATTTTGAAGGCAAGAGGGCAGGAAAGGATTTTCAGCAAAATTAAGATTTCTCAGTTGAAACAGCTGCAGTGATGGGGCTCATATAAGCTCTTTGTCAGGATCAAGGGCAAGCTGAAAGTTTTCTCCTTTCCCGAGCTTAGTAGGATGTCATATGTAAAACAGCAATGTGAACTTTCGTGCCTGGGACCAGCTACAAATTCCACCATCCCACAGCATTGCTGAGGGGACAGTAACCTTGTGGAAGACCTCCACACTAACTGCGGTTACTGTGCATACATGCGTGTGTTTAAATTCTTCTCAGTATCATGTGTTTTCAGTTGAGTTTTGCATTAACCAGACCATGGCAACAGCAAGATGAGGGCAGGGGAATGTTAGTTTGAACTGGGTAGGTTTTAGTGAAGATTGTCATGTTGGCCCATCATCTTTCACAGGAAACAGGAGAACTCCTGTTTTCTGCACAAATAGGCCATGGAAGCAGCCTCTGAGTGCTGCAGGATCCTGCCTCTGAAAAAGATTGGAGTGATGTGCCTCTCTCCAGAAATGATTTGCCTCCCCTGTTGACRCCCCTGCTAGTCACAGAAGCCAAGTGTGTTTGCTTATGCAGCATATCTTTGTGGAAGTGTTAGTGGAGCCTCTGCCATTCAAGGGACTGAGATTCTCTCCCCCCACCCCCCTTCTGCTAGAAGGTAGCATTTAGGTCTTTTCATGAGCAACGAGGCAGAGCAAAAATTAGCAAACAACGTGTCAGTGTGTGGTCTCTTAGTCATGAAGGCTCCTGAATTATTATAAAATGCACCATGTTTTCAGTCTTTAGGGTGTCCACTCATTCTTGTACTCAGAGAAGAAGGACCATATTTTAACACTGATTGGTTTTAAAAGATGGAGTGGATCCGCAAAAGTTGTATGTCTAACCAGTGGTATTAGCAGGGCAATCAGTTTCAGCCTTCCTTTCCACATTAACTAGTGAAATCACTTTACATCAGCACAGAAGATAGAAAGAGTAACTCTTGACTGAATATGCTGAACTGGGAAAGTCTTCTGGAAAAAGGCAGGGAGGCTTTGAATTCCATAGAACAGCAATGTGGAAGTGTTGTTATTTTGGAAAATTTTCTTTTGGACATGCAATTGCACAAAAATGTCTGGTGAAAAGAGAGCATTGCAGCTGAGCGTCCAGCTCTCCTGTGAGATGTATTTCATTGTATATATGATATGCTTCTGGGAAGCAGAACTCTATTTGCCTCAAAAAAGTGTGCTGTTATAGTAAAAGTAACAATAATACATTCTGTGGCAGAATGAGACAAGTGAGATCAGGGTGCCATTGTGTTAACCATGGCAGAAGTACAGAGTATTGGGTCTGGCCCCAAACATCTATGATTGAAATATGATTGATTACACACTAAGTTGGCAGTGTATCTTTAACAGTTTAACCTATCTGTATGTATGAGCAGCTGACAATTTTTACTCTTCCTTTCCTCCCTCTGGTAAAGGGGGGAAGTTTTATTCTCCCTGTGTTCACCCCTACCCAGTTAATGACCTTTGTGAGATCAGAAGTCAGTGGCAAAGCAGGAACTGTAGTCTTGGTCTCCAAGGGATAGTGCCCTTACCGTTGGACCACCCTTCCTCTGTGTGTATGTGCCCATTTACAGCTTAGGAGTGAAGCAAAATTGATAGGATTCATCCCTGGACACCGTGAACTGATCAAATGAGCTGAAAAGCAGGATCCTAGTCAGCTGAAACAGCAGTACCATGAAGGTGCGCATAGTGTGCTCTGGTTTGCTCTTGCAGTAACATAAATTAGTATCGAAAAGAGAATTGTATTGCTGATGAAGTTATCATCTTCCCTTATCCCCCTCCCCCAAAGCCCTTGTTCCATTTTGTCACACTACAAATAAATAGTGGACTGGCTCACAGGATTAGCAATGGGATGCTCAGTTCTAGGCAGGCTGCTCTGTTTCAGTTTTACTTGGTAGAGCTGGAAGCTGTTGCTTTCTGCTGTCTTGTTCATCAGCTTGTTGCAAAATGAGTTTGCATCATTTTCAGTGCACGGATTTCCATGTTGCAAGATCATCCCTGGTAAGTACTGGGGTAGATTTTGTGCACCCATGAATCACCAAATGTCTCCTGTATGTATCTAATATCTTCCTGTCTTGCTAAGCTGCACTTGTGTTTAGTTCCATTTCAGGACAAATCTGTACTAGGTCTGAATAGTTGTAAGTATGTTATGATGGCAAATGCCTTCATGTTTGCAGAGCTTTTACACAGGCAAAGCTGCAGCTCTGCCAAGGCTTATTCAAGCTTCCTCAGCACTCCCCTGAGTATATGCAGTTGTGCTAGCCAAAGCGTGCTTTTAATAGCGTATCTTCATATAAACTTTTTCTCGTCCAGTTTTGTTGGTAATAGTATGAAGAGGAGAAACCTTTAACCAACTGATCTTTGCCAGCAAAATATGTACTGTAAATCTGTCTTCATCTACATAAATTAAATGTAAACTTTTTGGATATAGAGTAGATAATGGCTTGTGTAGCTTTTTAAAACAGTGGCAAGACACTTACTATATTCATAGAAGTGTTACTGTGGTGCACAAAGCATACCTCTGTTTTTAAATTTCTCTGGTTTCAAAATATAGGCCTTTAGTTTTGTTTCATTGCTTTACCTCTCTGCTCCAGCAAAACTGATACCAAACCTCACACTTCCAAATAAGCAAATACAAAACCAGGGGAAAACCCTCAACAAACTACCTTTTCAGATTTTTGTCTTAAGCAAAGACTGCAGGTTTTCAGTGATGGCAACATTCACTCTAGAAGATGGGCTAAGCAAACAAGTGAATTCTGGCTTAACTACAATGCCATGAATCTCCTGGAAACACAGAGAGCTTAGCTTACATTTAGCCTAAGCTGCTGTCAGCAGGAGGCAGCATCCTAAGACATTTATCCCTTATTTTTTTATGAACCAAATGTTTATATTGCACAACTTTCTTCAACTAAGCTAGTGACGCTCAACTTCAGAATATTTATGTCCAATGAATCATGTGGCAATAGAGCAGTACCCTGGCATTTCACCACTTCAGATGACATATTTATAAATGGGAGAGATACGGTTCAAAGAAAATGTGTTACAATAGCGTAAGATCTAACATATGTTCTAAGATGGAAATTAAAAAAATGCCTGCATGTAGGGACTTGCAAGAGATTCGCTCACTTGTTTATAGCAGAATGTTGCTTCAGTGTTAAAATTTCCACATTACACATTGCTGTGTTGGCTATACTTCTTCTGGTAGGAATTCCTAGCTCAGCTGCAAATTCCTGCCCACCTCCCCAGCAACCTCTGCCAGTAACAGCGTGGTTAATACCATTTGTGTAATTTGGGTGAAAATGAGTATCTATTTGACCTGTTTGTTTTCATGCTGTACTGTCGGGATACACCATCTATAAGGCCCCGCTTTGAGATACTTTGTGGTAGGCATGCATACATCTGGGGGATGCAGAATCTGATGTGAGTTCTTGGAATGGAAGACTGGACGTCAGCGCTGCACATGGCTAGGAGGAGCTCACACTACCCTGCGTGCAGTAGTTATCCAGCAGGTAAGGGAGGAAACCAGTTTATTATGAGGGCATGAACTAAAGGCTGGAGAGACTGGTTGGGTGGTGATTGATGAAGTTCAAGTCCTTTCATTATTTTGATTCTTATATATTTCAATAAGCAGCGCACTTAAGAAGTTAACAACGTTTTTAATGAAGGTACTAGAACAGATCAGCACATTCAGACTATACCTGGCTCAGTATCTGCCTGAGCTAAGGCTATAGAAAGATAATCTACTGGGGCAAATTGGAAATTCTTTGTGACAGAATGGTTTTAATTAGAAAAGGCCAGCTAGTCACAAACAAAACTGTACCTCCCCCTCTCCCCCCAGTAACGTGTCAGTTTTAATATAAACCTTCACTGGGAGGAATGCTTGGCTACAGGATATAATTTTGGCCCAAAATAACAGGCCAGGGATGAAAAACCTTATGGTTGGTAGATTTTCTGGTTTTGTGCCTCATGGACTAATTTTCAAAACTGTTTATTAGCTGGTTCTGTTTTCCACTCCACAATAAGTGAGTGGGAGCTGGTTTTTCTATAAGACAGAGGGTAAACAGGTTCTCATACTCAGACACCCTAAGTGGTATGCAACCTCATGGCAGTATATAGTGTTCAAATGCAAGGGAAAATTAACTCTGTGATTTGAAAAACCAAACCACTCCCTGTGCAATGTACTTTATAGAGGCAGATCCCCAGAAAGGCCATGTGACCTTATTTGTGGTGAAGACCAGTATCTAAGAAGATGAGATGGACAGAACATATATAGAGGCAGATGAAGGCAATAATCTCTCCAAACGATTTTTTTCTTTTAATTTTCTCTGTAACATGCAACACTGTTTCCCCTAACATCTTCATAGAAAATGAAGTAAGTATGGATTATGAGGTGAGGAAAATGAAGGAAGTGGACCCTGAGGTGAGTTGAAAACTGGTTGAACTGATGAGCTCAGAGGTTTGTGATCAGTGACACAGTTCAGCTGGAGGCCAGTCACTAGTGCTGTATCCCAGAAATCAATCCTGCAGCCAGTATTTCGTATCTTCATTAATGACCTGGATGATGGGACAGAGCATACCCTCAGCAAGATTGCAGATGACAAAAAACTGGGAGGAGTGGCTGATACACCTGATGGTTGTGCTGCCATCCAGAGGGATGTAAACAGGCTAGAGAAATGGGTGACAGGAACCTCATGAAGTTCAAGAAAGGGAAATGTCAAGTCCTGCCCCTGGGGAGGAATAACCAGGCCAGGCCTGGGGCCTGTACCAGTACCTGTACCTGGCCTGTACCAGGCCAGGCTGGGGCCAACTGATTGGAAATCAGCCTGGCAAAAAAGGCCCCGGGGTCTTGGAACGCACCAAGCTGACCATGAGCCAGCAATGTGCTCTTGCAGCAAAGAAAGCCAACAGTGACCTGGACTGCATTGGGARGAGTATTGCCAGCAGGTCGAGTGAGGTGATCCTTCCCATCTATTTGGCCCTGATGAGATGCATCTGGACTGCTGGGTCCAGATCTGGGCTCCCCAGTGCAAGAGAGACATGGGCACACTGCAGTGGGTCTAGTGAAATGCCACAAAGGTGATTAAGGGCTTGCAGCATCTGACATATGAGGAGAGGCTGAGAACTGGGACTGTTCAGCTCAGAGGAGAGAAGGCTCTGGGAGATCTTATCAATGTGTATAAACACCTGATGGGGAGGACTAAAGAAATGGAGACAGACTTTTCACAGAGGTGCCCAGTGACAGGAAGAGSGGCAATGGGCACAAACTGAAGTAAAGGAAATGCCATTTAAACATTAAAAAAMCCCCTTTTTTTAAAGTGAGGATGGTCAAACACTGGAACAGGTTGCCCAGAAAGGTTGTGGAGTCTCCATCCATGATGATATTCAAAACCAGACAATGTCCTGAGCAACCTGCTCTTGCTGACTGACAACCATCAGGTTTATCAACCAATCCTCCCAGTTTTGTGTCATCTGCGATCTTGCTTAAAGCAGTGGGTTGGACTAGACGATCTCCAGCGGTCCCTTCTCACCTCAGCCATTCTGTGATTCTGCGCCAAAACTCTCCACCAACATTGCCAGCCATTAACTGTAGTTAGGAGAAAATTGAGGAACAGAAAGTTTTTGAGAAGGCAAGAAATCTTGTCTTTCACAGAAACCATTTGCACTTACTGTTCTTTTATTAGGTACCAGTTTCCCCTCCTACCCTGCATGCATGCACATGTGCACACGCACGCATGCACACACACTCCTTCCCTCTTCCTCTTACACAGAGAAATACACAGTGGAAGAGATGTGTGTTTGTGTGTGTTCAGTGTGGTCTATGTATACGTTCAGGTCTGGGGTTTTGGCTTTTTTTAAAATAAACAGAGAGGGTGGTATCTATTCTCTCTCATCTCCAGTTCAATGGCACTCTACACTGTTGGCAGTTTAATCTGACAGTGGAGCAGACAATAGTTGTAAGGAGAAATGGAATTACATTTTGCTCCCCTTTAGTTTAGGCAAATTTTCAAAATTAGGCGTTAAAATGCAAAAACACTGTAAGAATGAATTAAAATGCAGAAATTGCCACTCACAGGAAGCCTGCACAATTCTAATTCTAAACATCATTAGAAAAAAAATAACATTCTGTGTCTAACGATCTTTTTTCAGAGAGGGGGGTGGAATGGTTAATTTGAATTACAAAAAAGCCTTGATAACCCCCCACACATCAATTTACCTGTGAACAAAAAGATTCACACAGAGAAAATGGGACTTGGGACTATTTGATAAATTACTGCAGACTGCTTGAATATTCCATTAGCAAAATAATAGCTCGTTATGGAACCCAGAAGAATGTGGTATAATTACGATAGTACCACCCCCCCCACACACTATGGGGTAAGAGGAATGCAAATGTTAGAAATGATAGCTACTTAACCACAGCTTGGAGATAGGCCTGAAAACAAATGGAAGGGTTATATGATCTCAGGCATTCATAAGGATTTCTCCAATGTCAATGCCTTAAATTGCTGAATACATTCCAGCTAGCTGAAGGTCATATTATTAATAGTCATCTTTATTGTGGTACAGTGCAAGAGCCCACAAAGAAGGAGGAGGCCCTTTTGCAGATGAGATGTAAACAAAGAGCAATTGAGAGCCTCTGCCCCAAAGTTCTTACAAACTAGAGCTAAACAAACAAGGCAAAACAAAGGGCTGCTGCAGTGACACAAAATAGCATTTTAGTCCCACATCTGGTTTTGTTTGTTCGGGGCTTGGGGGGTCACTTTGGAAGTAAATAAATGGGAAACCAACCAGAGTGAGAGACCACAGGGGGGAGCGGGGTGAGGGGGTAAGCCGTGACAAATAAAAATCATTTAAGGTTTAGAAACTTCTCTGAATATTAATTGCTTCTGCACTTGTGTCAATGGTCAGAGCTCCTGGCATATGTATGTAAACACAGTATATTGTTATTGCCCATGCCCAGTGTGCAGGGTGCTTGGCATATGGTGCAAAGAATGAAAGGGGGTCTCTGTCTGATTTACTCAGAGTTTGACCTTGCTGCTCCCAGCTTCGTAGTTTGAGCTCCTCCAGCTGGCAAGCTCCATGCAGTGCCCTCACCCCTGTGCTCTGTTGTGATGCAGATATAGCCCCTCCTCTGTAGGCGTTTATATATGTATGTGGATGCAAATTGGAAGAAATACAAGATCTGTTTTTTAAGACCAGGTACCTCTGAATTCCAAGATGTGATTATAAAAATTGACCAAACTGAGCTCACATTGGCTCCATCTGCACAGGAACACCTTTCAGTGGTTACATAGGACCTCTGTCTTGGCATAGGATGAAATCTGTGTTCAACTTTTACCTCTTATTGTATTCTACTATTAACAGTTGGAGTCCACATAATCTCTTCTCTCTTTCTTCAGAGTAAGTGGCTGGTCAGTCATCTTTGTATTTTCTCAGAGGTAAAAAACACATGAAAAGAAATCTTATAACATTTTTTAAAAAGTCCTTAAAAAGTTAGAATTTGAAAAGATATTGAGGAACATGGATTTGATTGATCTAAAATGATGGTTTTTTGAAAGCACTTTCAGCCAGCTAGGTAGCTACTCCTAGTTATTCCTAGACTTCAAGGGTAGGAGGGAGAAGAGAGAAAGCTGTTTGTAAGCACTTTAACTCACAGCCTGTGTGTTAAGGCTAAGGCTGCTTTTTATTTCACAGGAATCCCACACCAGCCTTCTGGCTTTAGATACTGGTCCAATGCAAGCCTTGGGATGGCCGTCATCTGATGGTTGGCTCAAGATTCAATTGAGTAGAGAGCTTTAGGATTTGGGTGTTAGGCAATTTTAAAGCATGATTCTTGGCGCTATCTTAACCAGTCACTACTGGAGTGGCATCAAAGATCTCTTATGGTGAATTATTGATTCTGTCTCATAAGCATAGGTACAGCCGTATAAGCTGCAGCAGGATGAAGAATTAAGTGTTCTTTATCCATTAAAGAATTGTGTACTTCATTGCATTCTTTTCTATATGCTTCCAAGAAGGTAGAAGAGTTAGAAAAATCATGTGAGAATATTCTGTTGACTCCAAGGTTTCCACAAATCTCTGTAACACTCCCAGTCACCGTTTTTATGAAAAAATTTCCAGGAGGCATTTCCAAAAGAACTAAGTATCCACATTTATAAATAACATACAGTCTAGGACAGGCTGTGTGTTTGTGAGAGTGTGTTAAAGAATAAATAGAAATGTCCAATGTGATGTGTTCATAAATATGTAACAAATGCCCTTCTCTTGCTCTCTGGGAAAAAAATAGTCATATTTCTTCAAGGCTGCAAGAATTTAGCTTCATCTGTGAGGTGCCAGAATGTTAAATGTGACATTCAATAAACCACCTAGGAAAAGCTAAACAGTGCTAATCAAGCCATTTAATCTTTTAGAGTTAAGAGCTGCAGTAGGAGAATAAAAGGTATAATTAATAACTCCAGCTGGGAAAGTAAGACAGAGTAAAAACAGGAGCTAAGGCAAACATCTGGTCTTTGTTTCATGAAATATTTACCATGAAATCAAAACTTTTTTCCACCCTTGTGAAATGTGCAAAATTTCCTAAGTTGTAAGCCTCCTCACTGGAAAAAGTTTGCACCTGCAAATAAAAATGAGCTTTTCACATGCACCTGAGCTTGCACGTGCAAATAAATGCATGGATGTGTGTGCCTGCCTGTCTGTCTCCCTGAGTCTGACCTAATGTAAACTCTCAAGTGATATCAATTTTTGAAATTCTTACACGGGTATCACCTGTTTATTAATTCATAGTGCATCTGCCCTCATGAACAATCAAAGTTTAATGTGCAACAAAACATTTAGCACACTGGTTTAGCTGCCTCGTGCTTAGCTACTTTTCTTGCCTGGTTTGTCCAGCTGTTCATATGGTGGCTTCCGAGCACCTTGTGCTGTGTTGGGTATGTACCTTCATAGAACTTCCTTATAAAAAGGAATGTGCTGACCCCTTTTTATAGATGGGGATCTGTTGTTAGGCTAGAACGAAACAGCTTGTCAAAGGTCACAGAGGAAATCTTAGTTGAGAGAAGGATGAAACACGCTTTAGGATTCTGACACATGATTTATGGGTCATTAAAACCCTAATGAAAGACTATAGGGTGAGTTACACAGTCTTACAGCTGGAACAGGCTGAGCTGATACCTGTACAGTTGCCAGTGGTAACTGGCGATAACTGGTTGTGCAGTCACAACTTGGCCAGTGGTCTGAGCTCCCATCTGAGCACCTTATACACTGGATTATCCTTCCCTCTCATTGCTGTTGTCATACAAAATCTTGCCCATTTAATAGTTCAGTGGTGTAAAGTCCTACCCATTGACACAGTATTTCTAGTATCTGTAGCTCTCATCTTTGACATTTTTGCTGGTAGTATATAGATTGCCAGAATTCAGCACTCACTCTAGCCTACAACTGCATGCCTTTTCATGAAATTCTATGGTCAGCAGAGCCCTGCAATTTATGCAAATGCTGAACATGCCTTTCTTACTCTCAGTTTGTTGAGAAAGCTGTCTATATGTTTGTCACACTTGCACAGCAGGAAACAATGATATTTTGACACTCCTTGTACGGGCTCTGCATATTCTTATGTGAAGAGGAAATGTAGCATTTCCACTGCAGTTTGGGCCTTGCCTGTCTGGGAAACTGTGGGGTGTGACAACAAAAACAACATGCATGACAGTGTCAGTGGAAAGATGAAAGTCCAAGGGCATCTGTGTTCTCGTAGCCACATGTTGTACATCTGACGGACAGTGCAGGATCAGTTTTATAATTATATCTTTGGGCAGAAGATGGAATCTAGACTCCAGTCAAATTAATGAAAACAAATACTTTTGTGTTTTAATAGGGAAAACCTGGAATATATTTCTATGACATGTATTAAGAATCCAGTGATTTGAGAACCCTAAAGATGGCCATGGTTTGTGTTTCCATCCTAGAAGTCCAACTGCAAGCTGGTATGAGATGCAGCAGAAGGAAGGGAATGAGCATCCAGAGTGGAAAAGCACGGTGGTCATTGTTAAGTCCTGTGTGGGGTAATCTGTTGAAAGAATCTTTATTAAATTCTTGAAAGGATGCAAAAAGCATAGTGAATTGATCAGAGGAATCAAGAAAGCTCAGTGGTAGCTGGGTTTTTCAATTTGTTGTGTTTCTCAAGTTTATCCTGGAACAGGATAAAGCCAAAAGTATCAACAATTGTTTTAACTTAAAATTCTTATAACAATTAATTTGGGGTTGCATGGCACATTAAATTACAAAAAACTTTCTTAAAAATCAAAATGTTACTTTGTTGTTTTGTTTTGTAATGTAAAAACTACCAATAAAAAATTAATTTCAAGAGAGAAAATGAAACATGCCATTCTGAACAGATTGGATTAGAACATTTTGACCTTATCAGATATTTTAAAAACACTTCTTTATTTTGAAAGGAATCTTTCTCAAAGACAAAATATGTCATTTTAGGTGACCCTATGATGCCAAATAGAAAGACATTTTGCTGAGTTTTTTTTTCTAACCAGCTCTGCTTTGTGTTTCAGAGCAAAATAACTCAGTCAGAATTCTTGCTGTTTTCCAAGGAAGTTTGCAAAGCAGTGAAGTTGGATATCTTTGGGTAGCTTAGTTTGCCCAGGTAGCTTTTATGGGCTTACGCATCCATTAAGGCAATTTGCTCTCTTTACCCTCCCACCTCCTCCATGGCCTAAAACACGCAGATGGTGGGAACTTCAAGACAGAGACAAGGACACGAGTCTTGCCAACAGAAGCTGAGTCCATTCTGCGGTCCTTCCCCCTTCAGTCACGCAGACAAGAAGCAGTGCACTCAGCATCCAAGGGGAGATACCCACTGTCTTCAAAAGGCGGTGATCCCCAAACAACCTCTGACTTCTGGCTTACCAAGAGATACATGCCTGCCACAGAGTTCCTCCACTCTGAGCCCAGACCAGCCTTGGAAATGTCTTGGTGTATCCTTCACTGGCAATAAGGCAGAGAAGGAAACTGATTGGTTGTCCCATCATGTCTGCTATCTTAGGAGGTGAGGAAGCAATCATGGAAGGGATGAGAGCTGGGGGTCTGTGTAAGATGGCAGTTATCATGCACTGGCATGATAAYTATGATCCCATGTCACTGGCATGTCCAGAGTCAGCTACCATAGACAAACAGATTGAGGGAAGTCCTGCAGGGTTATAGGATAAGGTGAGTATGAAATTCCCCCCAAAATATAATACAGGCTTCCATATCCCAGTGACCCTTCTAGTCAATCTCCTTCTTTCCTCAGTCCCATGGTATCCAAATCCAGTTTCACAGCCATGGTTTTCCCACTATACCTCCCAAGGCCTTCCCTTTTCCACCCAAGAACAAGGTCTGATGGTGTCTCAGAACTGAGTTTTGTCCTTTTTTGGGGCCACATAGTTCATTTTTCCTTACACTGCTAAGAAGCCTTAAGATGGTTCTGTTATTAGTGCCTTTTTTTGCAATTGTCCTTGGGTTGCTTGATCGTCTTGTTATATTACACCAGTACTCAGTTTTTACAAAACAGTGCAGGTACTGATGAACATAATTTCTGCAGATATTTCATGGTCTAAAAAAAAAAAAAGGTCTGTCTTCCCTAATTTGTCAGATAGCAAGTTATCAGGGGTAGATATCAGCCTCAAAACTGGTATTACCAGAGAATTCATGAATGACGATGATCTACAAAGAGTTTAGTTTACAATAAAAATGATTCAGGAGAGCAAGTCAGGCAGGAAGTGATTCATAATGAAGTCGTAAATTCTCCACTGATCATTAATTGTTCATCCTCCAGTGATGCAGGAGAAGAAAGGCAGAATGTGCCTGGTCCATGAAAGTCTTGACTTAGTTTTTGCAAGCTTTGGATTGGACCCAAATATTAATCTCAGCTGGATTTGTTCATGTGCTTATTTTACATTGTTATTCCTACTGTGGATGAAATAGGATGATTTGCTTTGTTTGTCAGGACTTCCAGCGAACACCTAGAAAACATGGACAGCCTCAGTTGCCATACTTATTTTTGTAGTCATATTTCACAACGAATGGGGAGACTCATAGGATTGGGTGTACAGGAAAATAACCTATTACTTTTAGCTTTACAGAACTATTTGTGATAAGGTAAGATCAGACTCACTTGAGTAAATCAGTGAAGCCTGTCCTTCCCTTGACTCCAGCAGACGTGGCGTTTGCCCAGCTGAGCAGGACTTTGTACCTCTGAGATTCACTTTGATGGGCATGGAAGGGCTGAAATACTGCAGGAAAGGATAACCTCTCCATATATCCACACAGCCAGGATACACTGCTTCTTTTTTATTCCTCCCTGCCTAGTCAAAATTATTGCTCATCTTCTTTGTTTGAGGGGTTCAAACAGGCTCCGTAACTGGATTCTATTCAAATTAAACTAAACCAAAAGGTGTATTCAATGAGCACATACAACCTCCTTCCATCACTAATGGGAGTTCAATCCATAAGAAGAGTAAGTATTCAAGATAAACCCCCTTGAAATATGTATACTGTGGGTTCTCAGCACTGACTGTTTCTACAGTCTCCTATTGGTCCGCACTAAATCCTAATATAGACATAGCTTGTAGACATGGCTGAGAAACAAGTACCCTGTAAGTACTGCCAATATCAAGATTACCATTTTCATTAGCAGATTTGGGGAACTTCTAATTTCCCCTGTGATTGCTGGGAATTTTCATAATTTTCAGTTGTAAAACTCATGGGACATCAGTTTCATTCAACAGCTGCAAGTTCCAGGGAGTTTTCATTTATGGAAGATTGTATTAATTTTGATGCCTTTCAAATCAAAACTAGATCATGAAAAAAGAGATTTTTTTTTTTTTTTTTTTTTTCCCCCTGTGTACTAGCTGTACTGCTTTTTTGGCAAGTTAAACTGTTTTTCAGTTTGGGACCTCCATCTTGAGGTAGAGCCATTTTTCTCCTCTCTTCTAAGTAAAGAGAGCCCATACATTATGAACAGCATAGTATAGAAATGTTGTTTTTTTCCTTGGGGTACAAGAGCTTTTGTAATTTTCCAATTTGCCTTAGCTTGGGAACCTTTAAAGGGAAAGGACAGGGTGTCTTACTTTGAGCCCTGGTAGAATATGCTGAAGATTTTTCGTCACCAATAGAAAAGTCTTTTCATACTTTATGTTTGAGGAACAGATCAAAAACTCCTATGTTTTTCCATAATAATTCCTGAGTGTGACATACTGAGCAAGTCTTGCATGGGCAAACTCTGTCCTTTTTCTTCAGGCTAGTATATATCAGCTTAATAATATAGCTGGGGTATAGCCCCTTAGGCTGGAAGGTTGTCTCTTCTCTGTATCCATTAAATCCTTAGCTTCTTTGTTGCCAACACAAATGCTGATTAGTTTAATCATGATGATAGTGGGCCCCATTTCTTTATATAGACAGTTCGTTGAGGGGGTCACTGACCCTTTTTTTAAGATCGCAAAAGGTCCAGAGGTCTGAAAGCTTTTGTTCTTAGCAACCCAAGGTCATCAATAGGACCTTTATATTGTCAGACCAAGCCCTCATTTCTTCCATATGTCTTTTACTATTCTGTTCCTTGGATCTTCTCTCAATAGTGGGGAGGTAGTTAAATATTGGGATGTAAAAAGAGCTGTCCTGTCTGCTACTGAAGGACCTCTGTCCAAAAACGATTGAAAGAGGAACACTCAGAATGCCCTTATCTTGTCTGTAGAGACCTGTGAGGATGGTGCTACACATCAACTTTTTAGTGACCCTTGGCTTCTCTGGGATGTCAGTGCCCCAAGTAATCTCAAGGGAAGAGAAATACATTATGTTAATTTTGTTTCTAGGCAAAACATCCACAAATCTACACGACTGCTAGTTCTTTAAAATGGTGCTTGCTCTGTGCTTTCTCCTAGAGTGTGTGCCAATGGTCCTGGCTCAGAACCAACTCCACCAGCAGTGACCTTGTGTTTTCACTCCTGGTTATAGCTATTGGAGCCTCTTGAGCTATGGGGCAAAGTCCACACAGAAAGAAACTTTGTGGGTTTTTTTTGGGGCAGGGGGAGGGATTTTTTTGAAGTGCTTAGATCCTGGCAGATCTTCGCAAGAAGCATTGGAATGGACTGAACTGCTGCCAGGCTGCAAGAGATCTCTCAAGAGCTGCCTCCCTTCTCATCTRTCTTGGACTCACGATGAGTGAGGTGAACCACCTGCTCCACACACTTGCCTCGTTGTGCCACAGTCTGAGACGTGCCAAAGTATTGCACTGAAGTCCTGCTGCAGAGGTTGGAAGGAACCTAGATTCCTTTAATCTGTTTGTTAGACCAAAGTAACTCTGGTAAAACAACATGTCATCTAGTCCTCTAGCCTGCTTCTGAGGCATTTGGCTCCAGCCCTTCTCAGAGAAAACTGTGCTCTGCATCAGGCACAGTTTTGAGAATACCCTGGGTATTTTAGAATGGCAGCATTTTTAGAGCAGGCACTGAGCTTTTGCTCACAAGCATATATCTCCCCTAAAAGAGAATGGTATGGCAATGGTGAGCTGTTCTTCTTGTACTGATTTTTCATTTGTGCAATGTACAAAGTGCCTCTCTCTCCCAGCTTTACAGAACTACAGTATTTTAGATGGCATGTATGGCATATAAATTTTCCTGACTATTTGCACCACTTACGGATTTTTATGTCATCCAGAAAACAGTATAAGTTGCTATTACATTTGGGGAGGAAAATCCATAGAAGATATTGGGATGGTCATTGCCAGCATCGCTTACTGCTAGCAGAGGTGAAGAAGGGAACTGGGCTGGGCTCTCTCCTTTAAGCGGAGAGAAGGATGATAGCTGTGTGGCAAATCCTCTGTTAACAAAGGTAAGACCCAGCCCAAAGCTCACTGTAGCTGTAGAAATAGTCTTTGGCTGCTGTTTCCTGTTTGGTGTCCTTTTAGGCAGTACCTGCTCCTTGCTACCATCTCCCTACACTCTCGCTCCCTGTGAGAGAAGAATGATGTGGCCAAAAAAAGGTATTTCTTAGCAGAATTTCCCCCCTGCTCCAGTTCACCGTGCAGTTACATAGCTGTGCTGGCACTTGTGGCATGGGGGAAGAAGTGAAAGGGCATCAACAGCAGGAGGGAGTAGGACAGAGACTGCTTCAGTTGGAAACAGATCTGTGTAACTATGGCTTCATCAGCTTCAGTGGTCTTTGAGCTTGCCTTTTAGTGGTTTCTCTTGTGTCAGGTGCTACACATAGATACAATGACTGATGTTATAATTTGCATTATTTTGATTATTGGTAATTAGTGTCTCTCCTAATGAGGATTTAGAGCAATATTTAATTCTTAGGCTACTGCTTAGGGATCTCAGTGAGTGTAGATTGTAATTGGCTATGGCTATTTGCTACTTCACGGTAGTGTTTTAGGCTGTTTTGTTGTGCTTGGACAGTTCGTTTGCTTAGTTTTTTTAAAAATTATTTAGGTACCTGAAGCTCTGACTTTGAGTGTAGGCCCTCTACTGGGATAAATCTGGATATTGTATCCAGGAGGAACATGAGTATCTTCAGAAGACTTTTTGCTGCCTTTGTCTCCTTCCTTTTCCCTCTCTTACATACTCACACACTGTATATAAGATAATGAACAGCAACATCTGTTATATGTTTTCCAGGAATAGATTCTACATTTGAAACTTTTGACCCGATAAAGACTATCGAGCACCAGATGTTTCAGAAGACTTTAATCCCTCACTTTAAAAGTTCACAGAGGTCCTTTGGTCCAAATTTTCAAGGTTTCCTTGAATTATTTCTTGTTTATTTTTATTGGATCACAGCTTATTAAGGAGCGGAACCAAAACTACAGATTTTCAAACAACTAAGATAATTACATCCCCATTTATTATTAAATTTAAAACTAAGCCCAATATTAAAACAAAACCAACAACATGCCAAAGCTGACAACCCTTAGATGCTAGCTAACACACTCTGTTACAAAATAAAAAATGAAGCCTTGATTTTGTTATGGATATTGTTGTATCGTCTGCCTGAGGCAGAAGTTTGTGAATTTCTTTGGTGGATGAACTAAAGGTAATTAGAGAGTCACTTTTAATCTCACCTCAGTTTTTCACGAGTCCAGTTCCCTTGACTGACATGTGCTTGTATTATGTTGCTGTGGATAGGTGCTGCCTGCCTGCCCAAAGCAACATTAAATGACTGTGCTCATAACTGAGAAGCAGAGCTGGAACTAAGGCAAAATACCAAAGTGTCCCTGAAAGTGTAGGAAGCTTAAATCTCGAACCTGGCCAATTTCTCCGTAATGACTTCAGTCCAACCCCCTGATCCAAACACTGTTGAACTTTGGGAATGTTTGGATGAGGTTCCAAAGTCTGTAGCTTGAATCCAGCTATATCTAGGAGGACAGATTTGTAAAACAGATGTTTTCCCACTGGAAGTGTGTACATGAGCCCTATTAGCAAAACAAAAGGGGTTGTCCTGCAAAACATGTCTGAAACATTCCCTAATGCACTCAGCGAATAGAAATGGAAAGTTTATTCTTTGGGCAGTAAGCTAATGTCTCACTCAGAGTCAATTTGAAAAGATTCCAGTATGGCTGGCATCTGTCACCACGTTGAAACAAAAACAGCGGCTTTGAGGAGTATGATAGAAATACATTATGTCCTATTTGACTTCAGGGAATGGTTAGGAACCGAATGAAGTATCGAGTGGTTATTCTCTCATACAGAGGTGAAATCCAAACCCTACTGAAATTTGTGGAATAAATCCCATTTATTTCAGTAGGGGTAGGATTTCCTGCCAAATCTTCAACACTGCAATAGGACTTACCTATTTCATCGTACAGCAGATCTGGAAAATCTGCACACATACGAACTAGACAGTGTTTCTTGAAGAAGATAATTTTATGCACCTGTTATAGCTGAAAGCTGTATGGTACAAAAGATATTTACTAAAAACTAAGGGAAAGAGTCAGCACCTCACCACAATTGTGATCTTTACTGATAGAAATGCACTGCTACCTTGAGTTTCTGACAGTTGGTAAAATGTCAAAGAACAATTTAATATTACCAGGGTAAGTCTTTGAGTCTGTGTTTTGGCTTCCATTTTTTGTATTTTGTAATGGCCCAGAACCAAGTAATTACGTATCTAAATGTGATCCTTCATTTACTGTGGCAATGGATCTTCATCTGTCATCATTTTAATCCATCTACTGAGGGAAACGATAGAGACTGCCATACCTGAGAAAGAAAGAATGCTATCTCAGATTTCTCTGTGCTTGAAATATTTCAACAGATGCCATTTTGTGTCATGCCTCAGAACATCCTCTTTATCTGAACTCTGAATACTGCTGTTTGTCTCATAAATATTTTCTAGTATTTAACCACTGTGTATTTGACTTTTTGAATGACAGACTGTAATTCCTCTTGAGCCATGGTAGCCTATCAAGTTGACATCTATTTCAATTTTACACTGTGTTTCTTTTATCATTCCTTTCAGGATTTGTGGTGTTACAGTCTGATATATTTAGTGCATTAAAGAAAACAATTATTTCGCAGTTACATGAAATAATTCAGAAATTCTTCAAATTACAGCAACAGATGCTCTGAACAGTGTTACCATTAAAGGACTCCTCTGTACTAGGCAGGAGATAAGAAACAGATGAAAGTGCACAGTAAGGGACAGTCCCTCTGTAAACTCTCTAGTAGCCAATACAAGATGGAGGAGGGAAAGCAAAGAGATGGAAATGTAAAAAGGAGTTGCCCATTGTTACCCCGTGGCTTTACCATAAAATCAGGGCTAGAACTCAGACCTATTATTTCGAGTGCCTTTCCCCTATCTATTTAACAAGAATTTCCTTGTGACAGGTAGATATTAAATTTCTTTCTGGTACTATCCAAGTAGGCAGGTGTTCTTCTTATTCATTCTAGAGGTGGGAAATCTGAGCTACTGGGAGGTGAAGATATGTGAATGAGATTAACATTGAGAAAGGTCGGAGGCTTTTTAACTTGAAGTCCCGTCCATATGCTGAATCCTGCTGGGTGTATTCCCTTTTCAACTATGCTGTAGAGCATGGAGCAGTTGTCAGTCATGGAGCCATGCCACTCTGAACATCTTGGTATTCAATTTTGCAATCGTAATACACACCATACAGAAAAGTTTAACATAGTGTCTGGTGTTTCCATTCCAATGAACAAGGAAAAAAAAAAGTGTTATCTTGGCAGTCTTAACTTTTACATTAACATGTAATATTGGGTATATCCACAGGCAGCTGCCTGAATACTATTTAAGCTGGGTGCTGAACTAGGTGCATGCAATGACAGGCAGTAGTTAAGCAGCTCTTATCTTTTTTTCTTCATGTCATTGATAATGATACTCTAATTCTTTTCAAACTGTGTTCCTTTGGCTATGTTTTGACAGCATGGTTGTTATTCCAGTGGTCTATGTTATTCTCTGACAGTGTCATTTCTGCCAGAGAATTTTCCCTTAAATTTCATTTTTGAGCACCTTTACAAAAAATAGGTTTTCTTCATATTTTCTAATAATCACTATTGCTCTAAACCACAAGGCTGTCCTTAAGCACAGTGGTGTAAATCAGTGTAGCTTTTTTTGGCATTCATGAGAATGTTTGCAGCTTATACCAGCTGAAAATCTGCTTTTCCATTACTTGAAATATGAGATGACAGATATTTTTTTCTGTTACAAAGTAGGAATTTTATTATTTTAGCAGAAATGAAGRAACTTCTCAGAATGTTCTACAAGATATTATCTGATCTGAATTTGAAAGGACAATTTTTTTTTGATCTACAGTAACATAAATGAAATCATGAAATTCTTGCTTTATTAAAAAATTTTACTCTGTTCTTGTCAAATTCTTGTAGTAGCCAAACCTACTGTAAGTTGTGGATGACTAAAGGTGCCTTGTGTATGCTGATATATCTGAAGAATAGTCTACAGGAATTAAGGATTAGATTTTGATGATGTTTCTCATGCAATATCTTCCTTTGCAACTTTCAGTGGGAGCACTCCTGAAGTAAGACAATATTAAGTGTAAGA
The DNA here is from genome assembly GCA_035582835.1 of Phoebastria nigripes. NCBI lineage: Eukaryota > Metazoa > Chordata > Aves > Procellariiformes > Diomedeidae > Phoebastria > Phoebastria nigripes. The sequence continues at coordinate 551,161 of JAYKAV010002842.1, read as the reverse complement.
AAATGAAAATCTATTTCAAAAGCAGTAACTAAGCTTTTTTTTTAAAAAAACAAACTTGCTCTTTGAACTTTATACTTTGCTAAAGAAAATGCCATTGTTAAAACCATACAGGTAATTTACCAAGAAAATTATTGTTTTTCCAACCTGTATTCTTCGTTTGTATGGAAATGCCCAATTATCTAGGTGTCACCGACGGTCCCAACAAAGGCATTCTTGAAATAATGATATTCTCTATGTCACCCATTTGGTGACAAGAACATTTGGTCTGTAGACAACTATTGCTCAAACCCACTAAGAAAACATAATCCATTGGAACATTAGTAGTGACCAAAGTAGACTGGCTTCATCAAAAAAAGGTCTGATGTGAAGGAAATGATGCACCTCTATGCTTTGGAGGAGTTACTTAAAATGTGAAGACTTGTCCAAATTTGGTGAGGTGTTCCATCTAAAGAATTGCAATTTCAACAACTTTGACAGAAATTCTATATACCTTAGCTGCTTTATTGTCTGCAATTGCCATTGCATCCTTGAGGCTGTAGGAGCAGGGAGAATAGAACAGAGCAGGATGGGACAGAGATTGGACTCAGGTCTGTAAGGATAACTATGGATAGTATAGAAGTTAGGGAGACAGGAACGTGGAGAGCTATGGGAGGGAACAGCAGGAAGTTTTCTACACTGTACTTCCATGGATTTGGAAAAGCACATGAGGTTCCTGAATTGCAACATTACTTCAAGTTGTGAAGCAAGTAGTTGTGAAACATACTGTCAAGCTTTGTCCTCATCCCATTGCTAAGGGCAGATTACTGAAGATAACAGCTTCCTGCTTCCCATTGCTGTTGGTTACTCTGTTTAATCAGTAGAAGACAATGTGGTGGAGGCAGAGATTGCAGTCCCATGATGGTTCCACTTGATGCAGTTTTATGTATTCATTTTTAACATAGCGTTCTTGTATTTTTGTTTGATTTTAATTTACGTTGCATGATCACGTGGTCAGAAGCCAGGGATATCAGCCCTCAAGTTGCCAATGCAATTTGAATTTGGGTCCTTTTACAGGTTCATGTTGCTTATGCATGTGATTATGAGTTTTCTTACATTGCTTTTGTGTCGTTCAATAGGACTGAATAAACCTGCTCAAGGAACAAGTCAACACTGACTAGTGAATAAAGATTTTACCAGAACAGTTGTGCCTCTCTGATAGCAGGATTTGGAAAGTGTGCAGTGGGTGAGGCAAGATGGCAGGAAGAGATTGCAAGACTTTGTGGCAAAGGCAGCGTAATACTTGCCATCAAAATGCAATTCTACCCTTCTTAGTAGCACACAATTCCTGCACGATTCTGGGAAATCCATGGAAATAGACATGCGTTTGGGCGGCTGTTCATCTGTGTCCCATTTTTCTGCAGTGTCAGTTTCAGGCACCCAGTGGCAGCTTTGCAAGCTGTTAAGTACTTACAGTTGAACTTTATTTTTTCTGAAGCCGTCAATGCATAGAATGATATAACAAGTGAAGGAACCTGAAAAACTAGATCTTAGGTTTTTCAACTTAGGAATGAAGAACAACCCCTCTGAACTCCTGTATATGTCTTAGCTCTTCATTTATTAAATGGGGAAAAACCTATGCTCTCCTCCCACAGAGAAGTTTGAAAGAACCATTAATACTTGGGGACAACAAAATACTAAAATGCTGGGCATCAATGAAGAAATTGATATCTCTGTACGTGGAACAAGATTTATGTGCTGTCTTCAGCTCTGGGGTTAGTGTATGGGGCACTATGGAAAGAATACTGATTCCTATTGTGGAGGCGTTTTCTTTCCTGTACTCTGGATGAGGCAGGGAGCGTGAAGAAAATAGGATAGACTGAGTGGTTATATACACACAACTGTGTTCAGTTAAATAYTCACAGGCTTGACTTTGTGGCCTAAATTTTCTAATGCACTTGATATTTTGGAGCAGTAACAGTCTAGACATTTTCTTCTGAGATGCCTATAACCCTGTTTAACATGTATTACTCATGCCTGTAATATAGTTTTAACAGCTATTAGTCAAATATTAACATTTAATAAGCCCTCTGTAAGTGGGTCCTTAAGTTGACATGCTGTGTGAGAATCTCTCCCTAATTTTCTTCACATTCCCAGGGATTTCTCAGGCCCAATGACAGTACTTAACAGCTTCTAGTCTCAAAACACAGGCAGTGCTGCATACATTAGAAGAATCGCAAAGTGCTGAAGGCAGCTTTGGCATCATTCACCCAAATGGTCAAAAGTCACTTCCAAGTCTCTTTGCTCATTTCCAGGTTCAGAAAAGTTCATCCCATGGGAATGAATTTCCTGACCTTTTTTTGCTGTGTAAAGCTAGCACACCCACTCAAAGCCACATCCAGCCAATCGATGATGAGGCAGAACCTCCTGAAATAATCCGAACAATCTCAAAATAGTAGTCTTTATTTACACAGCAAACAGAAACGACATACTGTTTTTCCTTTCCTTTCCTTTCTCAAGATAAACTGAGTATCTTCTGTGAGTTTCACACTTCAGCTACTTTCAGAATCCCAGGCTGAGTCTCTTGACCTGTGGTATCTGAAGCCCACTCTAGCTAGGCTTTCCAAACCAGCACTTCATTAATTACTGTTTTAGGGAGATGGGGTTTCTCAGAACTGCAAGAAATGTCTATCCAAAGAAAACCAGCAATCAGATTCAATGTTAAGATTTTTTTTTTAAAAGTATGTAATACTTGTTACCACTGCACTCTGCCTGGCTGAAAATCTTCCTTTAAGTCAGTTCTTTGTAATTTATGTCTCGGCCTCCATAATGTTAGTGAGATATTAATATATGCATGAAGAGCAGCAGTCAGTGTAATTACAGTGGCAAAGTGATAAATGCATAGCCATTTGCCTGGTAATATTGTGTATTTAACAGGTTTATTTGTTCAACAGTTCTTACTTTAATTATATTTTGCCATTTGGGAATTTTAGGCATATAGCAATCATAGCTCTTCCATGAATATTATTCTTAAAATAAGTGTTCATGCATTATTAAAAATGCACGTGTGTTTGCTTACTTATTTATTTACAGTAATTTTTTTTTTTTTTTTAAAAACACTGAATTTTTTATTTTTCTAATAAACTTGGAAAGAAAAAAACAACTCATCTGTTGGAAGGAAGTATATAAGGCAGGTTTCTTGCTGTGGACGAGTTCTAATTAGGACTTATGCCATATTTTATGATACAGAATTTAGAGGTAGTTGTCACTCTTTGAAGGCATGGCCCCAGAACTTTCCATGGGTCTTGTGAATGTACAAAAATAGTGAAAGAAAATAAACAAGAAATTTGTATGGCAATGAATGGACAGACACAATGGGGCAGTGTTAAAATCAACAGTTGATCTTATTGCTATTGGGCTCAATTGTGATAAAATACTCCCCTGGAATATTTGCACATTGCAACAGTGAAGTTTTGGGTTAAACCTATCTGGGATGCAATTCACCAAACATACAGAGAGGTATAATGCAGTGTGTACAAACCTGAATACACTTTTACCCCCTTGTACTGAATACTAGAGCATACTCTGATTCTTGAGGAACACAGAAGAATACCCATTTACAGGTTACTTGCACAGAGTATATGCACTGTTGAAATTAAAGACAAAACTAGATGCTCAGTTGATGTAAGTTGATATAGCTCAACAGAGAAATTAAACTTATGTTAGAAAGTCCTCATTTGGATTGTGACCTTTATTGAGTGAGCTTTTGTGATTTTTGTCACGAGTCTCACAGTATGTTTTCTAAATCTCCATCTCTTTGAGTCACAGGATTTCAAAGGAATTGTAGCCTTTGCTCAAGGAACTGGAAATCAAGATTCTGGCCTTGATAGTCGAAAAGCTTCAAAACACGTATCTTAATGATTTGCAGTCGAGAGGACAAAAATAGCAATAACATTGCACACCCAAAAAGTGTTATGATTTTTAAGTAAATCTTCTTATTTCTGGAGCCTGACTTGTTTTTGAATGGTGATGGCTGGAAATACAGTCATCCTTGGCTTTTCAGAGTGCTGGTAGCTTCAGTGCTGGGKACATATCCTTCGAGCTCAGCAGATCAAGTTTCAGAATGTTTCCTCCCTGAAATCTGATGGATGGGAAGGCAACGAGCTTCAGACTGACGGTGATGGGGGCTTGTTTGCTGGAGCTCAAATCCTTAGTGAACAGTCCACTCCAGCTCTAATTATAAAAACATTACAGTTCTAACAGTTGCCTGGCCATGAATTATTCTGACAATGTTTAACCTGCAGATAAGAAACCACTATCAACCTGTCACATTTCCCCTACTAACGAGTTCAGCATCAGTTTAAAAGGAAGTGCAACTCATGAAGCAATGGCTCTGTGTCATAAATTATAGGTATCCGGCACGCATTACAAGGACAGAAACAGTAAAATAGCATGGGACTCTTTATTATACACTCTGACAGTGACAGAAAAACAGCACTCCACAGTGTTTAATCTACCATAGCTTGTTTATTCCCTTTCACATCCATGCCAGTTTCAAAACACTTGGTGCTGTATTCTGCTGCTATCTGCAATTAGCACAAGTATTTATTTAAAGCTTGAAGGGACAGAAAGACGTTGTCTTTGATAAAAAGCATTGGACTCCCTAATCACTCGGACAGTGGAAAACGGTGCTGTCACAGAAGACTTACTCTCATTTATTTCTTTGTGTGTGTATATGTGTGTGTATGTGTTACTCTAGGTGAGTTTCTTGTTTTGTCTTTAATGAAGTACACAATCCCTTCTTGAAACAAAATCTTGTAAGGAGACCTGTGTTATTGAAAAAGCCATGGTGTACACACTCAGGAAAAAACCAGACTGAAACAAACAAACAAAAAACCTGTGATGATACCTTGATGAAATACCTWGTGAAATAAAGAAGAGCTTTACACTAAAAAAAGGAGGGATGCTTTCACAAATAGTTGCAGCTGCATAAAGCGGATAAATCTTGTTTGCTGGTACGAAGGAGAATGATATGGTGGCAGGAACATAGGAGAATATTTTTAAAAACTTTCCCCAGTCCTRTCATTATTCTTGGGCTTGTTCTTCATCTCTCCATTCCCTCTTTTGGAAACAAGGTAAGCAAAAAACATGTATAGCTTTATCACAGTAGTATTTAACACTTAATTACATAGAGCCAGATTATGATATTTCTTTTGTAAATTTGCACAAAAAAATGAGGGGAAGAAGACTCTTCTGCAGATGGGACAGCTGAAAGCAGGATGAGAAGCTAGCTGTGCACAGAGAGCAGACCACAGAAGAAAGAGAGGACATGTCAATGGATACAAAGAAATGCTGAAGTATGAGAAGATACTCATCTTCTCACACTTCAGGAAGGAGAGGAAGGGATTGTAACCTGGTATCCCTTTCCTGGATCRTGGTCTTAGTCACCGAGCAGTAGGGTAAAAAAGGAAGCCCGTCTCTTCAGTAGTTTCGAGATTCTAACCCTTAACTCCTTGAAAGAAACATTTCATTTTGTATTCAAACTGGAAAAGGGAAAAAACCCTACAAAGCCTAAAACCTGCTGTGCTTCTTGTGTTTTAATGAGGAAAACCACAGCAACACATCTTCCTTCACTCAGAATTGGACTCTTCTTTCCTCAGGCTTTACCTCAGTTTGGCATCTGAACAGAAACACTAGCTGTTTACACCTATGTACTCTGGATCATCGTGAGCAATTGCCCTTACTCTGGTTGCAGGCATTCCCCACAGGGTCATTAGAGCTTGGTCCTTGTGCAAAGACTCAAGGTGTGAGGAATCACAGAGTCAAGGCTTTGGGGTGCTTATCTGATCATCATCTGTTGCCAGACTTCTGGCAGGTAACCCGATTTCTCCAGCCCTCATAACCAATGGCACGGGCCAAAATTCCTTTAAACCAAAAAGCCGGAGGGATTGAGATGGAGATTTGGTCTTGGAAAGGGTTCCTTGTGGCTTGGAGAAACAGGAGGTATATATTAGGTGGAGAGATTTAAACTTTGTCAGCAGAATCAAAAGCTTGAATATTGCTGCAGTAATCCTGCCTAAATTTGCTACGATTGCAGGAAATGTTTAGATGGCTTCATGATGTTCAAAATGTTTCTTCCAGGCAGAGATTGAGATCTTTTAGGAAAAAACATCTATACCATTAGTAGATTATTAAACATACACAGTACTTTGTATCTTCGTCTTTTAGATTATTTGTAAAGAAGCAAAACCAATTTTCTTTCCCAGTATTTTTATTTTTCTGTCTTTAAGAAAAATATAATGTACAAAAGTAAGAGTAGAATTTTGGTTTTGTTATGGCTGTAAGGAGTGGTTAAGTTGRTAAGAAGAAAGAAGAAGTGCAAGAGTATGCACTTCAAAACTTCTTGGGTGCAAAAAGAAGTTTTGAGTATGGCAAACTGTATTCAAACTGGAAAAGGGAAAAAAACCTACAAAGCCTAAAACCTGCTGTGCTTCTTGTGTTTTAATGAGGAAAACCACAGCAACACATCTTCCTTCACTCAGAATTGGACTCTTCTTTCCTCAGGCTTTACCTCAGTTTGGCATCTGAACAGAAACACTATCTGTTTACACCCGTGTACTCTGGATCAGATCTGGACATTTTTTACTAAGTTGGGAATACTTCTGATTTTTACCTGGACAGTCCCATTAATTTCCTGTTTTGTACTTTCAGCTATGAAGGACTGGATACACTGTCCTGGAGTGCTAGAGCAGCTCCTTGACATTGGTCTTTTTTGGTACACAAAGGAATAATAATATTATGAATATTTTGAGCCCCTCAGTTCCATAGTACTTGAACGGCAGCTAACTTGTGCCTTGAATAATCAGACCTTTTAACTGCTTCCCTAGCCTTACTCCAGCTTGTCTTACTGTTCTCATTTTTGGCTTTTCTGTTTGATTCCCCTCTGGCACTTTACTGGATAGATTCAAGTCTGCCACTGGAGAATCCAGTGGTCTCCATAGAAAGGAGTTAATCAATATCTCCAAAATATTGTGAAGGCATATTGTAAAAATATGAGAGTCCAGTGCCTAACACTGCCAAAAGAGGGTCAGCAGAAGGTCGTTTTCTTCTCGTTGTTAAAAGCAGAATATCTGCAGGCATTACTGAGTAAAAATCATCCTGCTTTGCCTTTTACTGGCCTTGTCAGTTAATACAAGAAAAGGAATAGCTTCTCTTAAGGAATATATCTGCAGCAACATCCAGTTCTTTCCTACTTTCTTCAGTTTCTCTCCAGTCTCGGTGACAACTTGCCTGCCTCAGGTGAGCTGGCAAACACATCCCGCTTCCAGGACTGGTGAGGACTCTCTGCCTTCCACCTCCCCTCCAGCTGTGTCTGTACTGTCCACCCTTGACAGCTCTGTGAAACTGTTGAACCACTCGCACTGTGGATGCATCCATGTCAGCAAAGCTGTGCTTTACACTGCGCAGTGAAACTGCATACTGGAGTGAAACAAGTTACTCTGATTAAAGGATAACCTGTAGCTATAAATGTTGCAGCACCAGAGCCTGATCTGACTTCAGGTTTGCCTGAACTGTATGGGCTTTCCAACCCTTAGATGTGGGTGATGCCACACTCTGACTGCATGTGGGTGACATCGTGGTGATATCTGCACATGTGCCCTCTCCCTAAACCATCAATGTTTCCACAAAGATTAAAGATGTCTGCCTGTCTACCTGTCTTCCTAGACTAATACACGACATTGCTTCTGATGGCTCATGCTTCTTTAGCACAGGGCTTTTTGCTTAGGGTACATCTCCTGCAATTTGACCCAGGGAAGGAAAGGAAGGAGTGGAGCGTGGGAGACGTAGGCTGGCCAAAGAGGTCTACCAACTGATGAGCCTGAGGCACAAAGTAAGCAAACTACGTATGTCAGGAGATGTTGCGGCAGCACATCTCAAATCATTATATTTTGCATTTTGGCCAAGATATTTCAATTTTTTTAGACATCTGAGTCTCCCACCCCCCAAAAGAAAACCAAAACAAATCACAAAACACCAGATGAACAGAACAACATAACTTAAAACAACATAGAGAACATCTATGTCTATGTACGATTTCATTTTGTTGAAGACCGACATATTTGTTGATGGTTTTATGGAAGTTTTTGACCATTTGCAGTACCAGTAGATGGTGCTCAAGAATATGTTGCACAGTTTCTGAACTTTTTAGAATCAATAACTCTTCTGGTGATTCAAGTTCCCTGTGAGTAGTTTATCTGGTGCTGTTTTAACAACCCCTTCATACACTGATGGAATGGGTATCCCATGCAGAAACTCTCCTGCAAAAGCATGTAAAATACTTAAGTGCCTTAATTGCAGTAACTAAGCCTCATAACATTACTATGATGTAGATTAAAAACCTCATCCCACTTTATGGATCACCTAACTAAGGAGCAGATTTTCTCTGACTTGATCAAGGTTACACTGAAAATCCACAAAAGAGCCAGGAGTGGATACAAATCTATTTGAATCTTTGTTTCTTGTTCTAGTCCTCAAAATCCACAAACATCTATATGCATCTGTAACACCTGTAAGCAGAAGCACTGTTAATTTAATACCGTGAAATTATCAAGGCATGGAAGGAACATAGATGAAACAGATATTTAGGAATAACAGTATTCCCTCCTTCTTTATTTGTTAGTGAATCAAGCCAGTATTATACATATCAGACATAGAAATATGTATCTCTATAGATACACGTATGTTCAGTATTATTAATTAAGGGCATTTTCAGCTGTCTGCATGCTCTTTAGCCTGATAGCATATGTAGATCTAAATATGATACAGTGAATGTAAAGGAAATGTACTTTTATGAGGCTGCATTTAGAAAAAGTATGCAAGTAATATGGAAATAATTACAGGATTTTTTTTCTTTTAAATCTGAAACTATACACTCACTATGGCTGAAGACTATCCACATGTATTAAGGATGAAAACTACAGTATTCAAGAATTTCAAGATGAACAGTACTGTCTTTACACATCCCTCAAGCAAAATATGCTTGATATGAGGGAGTCCTCTTTTTGCTTCTATTCTGTGTATGTTACTGGCTTTCTCTACACGACTTCTGCATATGATAGTGTGTGGAAGGGGAAAAAAAAGTCAGTGTAAGTTCAGTTGTGAATTTTATACATATTTAGTATTTATGGTGGCACTGCTTGACCAAGCCTGTGATTAATGATCGGCGCAACCCCTCTTGGCATAAAAAAAGGCTTCCTCAGTGGCAGAAATGCAGTGTATGCAATGGTGCAAATTTCAGATGACAATAAAAATCAAGGCCCAGTCTGGCTTTTTTACTTTCATGCTACTTGTATCATGCAACAGCACCGGTCATTATCAAAAAGCTTTAGTTTTATATGTCATGTAGAAAATATTCACTTAAGGTTTTCCTAAGTCATGCTTTAAATCTTACGTCCAAGGTATTGCAGCTCTCCTCTGAAAACCTGTGTGTTGTTTTCTGGAGTTTTGGCACAATGTTTTACCCCCAATCACTTTCCCATGTATAGCTGTGTAACTGTTCCTTAAAGCCTGGACTTTAAGACTGGGATGAGCTATGGCAAATGATAAAATTTAAATAAATATAGTAACACTCTGAATGCGTAGTTAATTGGGTGCTCATAATTGTCACTGTAGTACACAATGTTATAAATATTGTGCTGTCAGATGTTTAAGCATTGTCTAGTCTCCTATGATTTAAAGTACATTGAAGTTTCCTTCCTCCTACAGCACTACTTAAGCCTTCAAAAAAGTTGAATCAGATATTATTTTACCATAGAGGACTTAGAGGCCTTAACTGATGATTTCAAATCAACAGTACAAGAATGAATTAGGAAGTAGTAAATTTACTCTGGGCATAGCTTTGAATATTGGTATTTTACTTGTTTTTACTGTAATATAGAAACTTTGTCAAATTTTACCACAAATACTTATTCATTTGGTCTGGAAGCTTTCAAAATTTTCCAACCTAAATATGTCCAAAAGTGCATTAGTAACTGAGAATACCTTCAAAGGAAGCCCTGTCTCTGTAACTGTTTAGGAACTAGTGTAATGCCCATCATCAGAATACCAATGTTTTTAAAAAGAGAAATAATATCTTTTTCTTCTTCCTAGCCAGCACATGTTCACTAGCCCTGCCTGAGTCTTGCTGACAAAGAACAAAAAGGAAGAGATTAGCTTTGTCTTTACATCTAAAGATGAAGATGTGCGTGGACAATTTTATCCTCTGCATGCCAGAATCTAGGCCAATTTCTCATCAAACAATGTCTCAGGAAGTTAGCTCCGGTACTCTGGGGATTCTTGCTATCAGGACAGACATGTCACAGATTACTGGAGCTATTTGTACTTGTGCAAAAGGGTGAAAAATAATCCGCCCATCAACTCAAAATGACATCATGCTCTTGCTCTTCTTCTCAGAAATTTTTCACAAAAAGTGCCATCAGAAAATGTGATCTGTGGAGTCCAAAACGCGTTGTCTAAGGCTCTCCTTCTAAATCAAAGGACGTCTTGATGAGCTGCACAGTGCATGCCTGAGATGATTAGCTCCTGGACATGTGTCCATGCTCTCCCACTTGTACGRCAGACCTCCAGGGGCTGTGTTTGGGCTGAAATCCAGGGAATCTAGAAGTGGGAGCTCTAAACCGAATGCATCTGCACCACTTTGCACCTGAACTAATAACCCTGTTTAGCAGTGTGCTGTCATGTGGGCTTACCAGCCTCTGGGATCCAGGTCCCTTCTAAGGAAACATGCAAGTTTTGGAAATTAAATTTCAATTTAGGTGAAAATCTGTTTATGCTTCGAAAATAAAAATTTCCTTGAAATTTGTTTTTTAATATCGGATAGATTTCTAACTCCCTTAATTCCCCCCCACCCACCCCCTTGCAATTAGACTTTTTATAAGCTCCATAGATTAGTCTGTAAACAGCAAAGCTGTAGACAATCTAGCATCTAAATTAGGCATTTACAGGATCCTGTGTCTCATTCTTGTAGTACCCTGGGCATGTGGATGCAAGTCCTCTATCTACCTAATATTAGTATTGGCCACATACTGCCAGCGTGAATCCAAACAAAAAGAAGCCTCCCTCTGGCTAAGCCATTCAATGTTATGCCAAGCGTATCTCAGCTGGAAGTGGCTTTTTCCATATCTCCCAATCTCATATGAATTGTTTTCTCTTCCAAAGGTTGTGAAATATCTGGGTCAGCAGGTATAATAGAAAAGCAAATGGAAAAAGAAATCTATTTTTGCAACTCCTGAGCCCCGTTCCCAACAATTTATTGAAATAAGATGTCATGCATGCACGTGTATCATTGACTTCAGATGTATGTTCAAGTTGCCAAAGATACACTCAGCAGAAATAACTAATTTTTTCAGATCTGCTCTTCTCCCATCAACTTGGCCTCCAGAAGAAGAATTCAGCACAGAGTGAGATGTATTTCATACTCCTGGGCACCTGCTGATGCGTCTCCTGTCTCTCAGCTTGGAGAGGATGGAAGGTTTGATGCAATCACGATATCTGCCATGAGCTGGACTTGTTCACTTTACACCTTACTTTTTTGCAATTCTGATTTCTTTTGTAATCATTGAGCCCTGTTCCCTATCTGATATTGAACTCTCATGACACTGATGCAGGAGCAGCAAACAACATATAGCTATGGTGAGAGAAAAGACTGTTTTTCAGTGCTTTTAGCAATGTGACCTTAAGTATTGATTTATGGCCTGCTGCAGTGCTCTAGTGCAAAAGGGAACTGTGGTAATTAAGTTAGTATCTGCGCTTTCTAAAATAGTGCTGAGCTGCAACAAAAAGAGACCCTTTATTTTTCCTCTCTGCCTCTCAGTGAATGCAGATGCAGGCGCTGCCCTTTGACCCTGCTCAGCTTTCCCCAGCTGCAGATTATTTTTCTCTCTCTGTGCCTTTAGGTGCTGATAGACAGAGTAGGACCCATTAATTCCCGTGTCTGACTTTCTTTTTTTAGTGCAGGCAACGGAGCAAATTTCTACACTTGTACCTGACTTTTAAAATATTGTGTGTCCTTATGTGGGTGAAAAAAGAACAGTGGCTAAGGAAATACAGGCAGCATTAGAAAATTCAGCAGGGTGGGTGGTCACGAAGTGGCTCAGACTTGAAAGCAAAACCTTTTGCATGAAAATTCCCACTTCTCAGCATGACACATTATTCTGAAACTCATGTATAAGGTAACAGGGTAAACACAATGAGAAATCTCTTTTGTATTCCATTACAGTCATTAGAGAAATAGGCCACAAAAGGTAATGGCAGTAAAACTGGATACCTTGAAGTAAGCATGTAAATTACATGCTAATGTATGCAAATTAGCACACCATGTTCAATGTCCATAAAACTACAAAATATAGCTAATTAATGGTAGGTAAGTTGCTTCATTTTATATTCACAGAGTTACAGGGGAGGTAGTATATTTTTATAATTGTGGAACACTGGCCTTGGGGAATCCATCAAACATTCAGTTTCTCTCCTCTGGCAAATTCATCCAGTACACTGGAAGTAATTGCCTTTCCACTTCCTCACCCAAGGTCTTACTCTGAGAGTGGGCTCCAAAATTAGAAGTAAAAAAAAAAAAGGCTCCCAGTTTTACAATTACTTTCTTGAGGAAGTAGTTCTTATTAATGTTAATATAGTCTCTGTTCAGCAAAGTACCTAAACGCATTTGGTACCCTTGGCATATCTAAATGGATTTAATGACTGAATCCCCAAACGGATATAGGCTTTGTAAAGCCCAGCTTTTTCGGTAATCTGTTCCCAGCAGAATTCACAGTTCAAACTCCCAATACAATGTGAGGGGAAAATAGAGTACCTGAGAACAGGTTCAGCAAAAGCAATGAACTGAGCATGGAGCAAAGTAACTCATCCAGGAAGAAAAGCGGAGGGAGCATGTGGGTCAAGCCCCGTTTCTGGCAGGGACCGATAGCACAAGCAGACGCAAGCTCCTCTGCCCACATTCTTGAATCCTGCACAGGAAACAGCTCTGGTTTGAAAACCATATCTATCCTGTGCCTGAAATCCCATCTTTCAGCCTATCCAACTGACAGAGTGAAGGGGGCTGGGTCAAGGTGGAGTGAAGCCCTGTTAGAGACATGTGTGTGTGTGCAACCTGAGAGAAAGCTGCAATGTGAGTCAAATGGAAAAATGAGTATTTGAGGGTACACCCAAATTTCAGTACGAACAATGAGTAGCAGCGGGTGGAAACCCTGTGAAAGCTCTTCTGAGCTCCCTTCTGCTGTAAAGGTGCTCGCCCTGCAATTTGAAGGAGCTCTCTGGGTGGCTCTCTGCATGCTGTGGGGCTGTGGCCGTGCCACCCTCCTCTGCAGGTTTCCAGTGAGAAGCTCTGTTGAGCCCGTGCAAAGGCAGGTCAGCTCAGCCACTTTGCAGCGCTTCAGGCATCATCCGAGCTGGCAGACATCTTCTAGATACAACACCTGTGCCCCCATACTGGAACAACTCCAGGATGTCCTGCTTCCTCTCGCTGTCCTGCTGCTCCTCTGCCAGGAGTCTTTCCACCGCAGTGGCTGCTTCGCTCTGCAGAGGTCCAGTGTGGCAGAGGAAAGAACAGTTTGGAAAGAAACCCCACTCGTCTGTCACGGATGAAGAGAGGATGTGTTTTGTGCAGGGTCTTATTTGATAGGCACTGAGATGAGTGATGGTGATGAATGTAATATGTCTTAGGTACCCGAGACAGAGGTTATAATTTGCCAAATACTTTTCATGAGCCAGCGGTTCTCCTTCTGGAAAGCTGTCCAGTTTCAAATCAAAACATTTATCTTATATGCATTTATGTATGTGTATATATATATAAAATCTACACCTGTTTGGCAGAGCAGTTGAACTTTGATCAACTTCAGGTAAATGCTTACCTTGCACTTCATGTAAAAATTAACCCCAGCGCTAAACATGTGCTTAAGTGTTTTCTGATTTAAGATTGTTTTCAGGATTGAGGCCTTAAAGAGGACAAATGAGTGTAGCTGTGTCAGACACAAGAAAATGGAGGCTGGCAGAAAAGAGACACTACAAAGAAGAAAAGGTATGTGAAATACTGTAAGGACTTTTAAGTAGAAGAAGGAAAAAGACGTATGATAAAAGTAACAGGCTTACAGAGGGAAGCAACATATGAAAATAAATGTCAGAATAATAGAATGAGGAAAAAAAAGGGAAATAAAAAGTGGAAATAGAGCTACTGGAATGTTAATTTAAGACTGAACGCCTCCTCTTAAGTTAATAATCTAAATCACAACATGCTTGACTGATACTCACAAATTCAGCTTCTACTCTTATCTGTACCCATACTGCTTCATATTTTGTCATGCTTCCCTATGCTAGGGACTTTTGAGAAAATGTGCTTGGAAGCCTCATATTGCAGGGGCTCACAATCGCAGGAGGGATGCAGAAACACCTCAGAGTGCAGAGCTTTATTTTCTAAGGAATAAAGGAATAATTTGGGGGGGAACAATTCTAAGGAATGGGATATCTAAGGAATAATTTTGCTCAAGACCAAAAGTTTAACTGTATGTATGGCGTTTCTCAGGCTATTGAGAAACTACAACTGCCTTGCCCCCACTGGGCATCGGTGCCTGTCACAGACAGCGCTGTTTGGAGGGCTGCTGATTCAGCATGTGATGTGCGGAGGGCTTGAGCTGATGTAACCTAGTGACAGCTATAAAAGGTCTTTAATGATATACGTACTGTAGTTTGATAGAAGAGGGAAGAGTGAGAGAGAGGAGTAGAAGGATCTGACCATAACCTCCTCCAATAAAATATTCTAGTACTAAAACTTTTCTAATGTCTTCAGAGAGCTTCAGGCTAATCAGATACACCGAGTTATTTGCATCAGTTATTTATGTCAGAGGCAATCTGGAATTAAAACTTTTTCTCTTCATCCCTGTCACCTTTTCACCCTGAACTAAAACTATTAGAAAAGTCAAAGGTCCTTACCCAGGTTATGACCATTAACATGGTCCTTTTCTCCCCTCCTCCTGCTTTCCCCTGCTGCCCTGTGTTATATGTCTTGGATAGACCACAGCAAATCTAAAACTGATGGCCTTGTTTCTTTTGCTTTTTTGGCCCAGCACAAGCTCAATACCTGCACAAGAGGGGAGCAGGATCAGCTTGGGAAAGAAAACAAAAAGGCCTCTGCCAAAATAATAATCATAATATTAGCACACAGCTGTAGGGAGACATTTTTGGCATCCGGTGCAAATGCTCTCTCCCCTCCCTCTGTGACCCCACTTCTGCTTTTTAGCTTTCCACTGGCTACCAAATTCTCTGCTTCCCTTAGTCACCTCTCTATGCCACTAACTACCTCCACAGTCCTGTGGTTGCTCCTTGGTGGTGGCAGTGGCAGAAGCATCTAAAGGGACTTGGGCGTGTGTGTGTATATGTGTGTGTTTGTACTCATGTGAGTGCGATATTCCTGCAGACTTGAAAAGTGCTTCAAGGACCTGATACAATTTTCTTGATCTTGATCTCATTCATTTGGAGGGAGGAGGAGGGGAAAAGTGAGGGAGAGAGAGAGAGGGAATGCTGCTCTTGGCAGAAGATACAGGCAATTGGCTGCTTTATGGTTTTGCCTTGATGTGTGTTTAAAAAACAGCCCAAAATTTGGCACAGAGAGATTTTTCCCACTTGTTTTACTTCTAAATATTCTTCAAAAGCTTCCATGGGATATAGAATATTGCTTTGATCAGACGAGTATACTTTGTGCTGAAGTTTCTAGTTAATACCGACTTCAACTCATATTCTGCCAATTTTTTAATTTCAGATTTGATTTCAAATTTTCTCTAGCCTGTAGACAATGGAAAAATATGACAATTTCCCCTGTGGATCATGTTATTTTACTGATGTGGGTTGAAGTTTCGGAAGATGGGGAAAGAGTGAGTGAAGAAAATATTATCAAACTTGCTTCTTCAGCAAAATGTAAGCATGACCAAAAGGCTGAATGTACACAGGGAGTGTACCCCAGACCAAGATGTTTTGGAAAAGGTTCCAGCTTGAATTTCTTTCAGATAAAGCCCCCATATTTGCATTCTTACCTAATCCTTATCTGAGCTATTTGAACTACTCACATTTGCGAAATTTTCTGGAAATGTCCAGGTATGGGCCGTCACGTGTGAGTCACCATGCTTCCTGTTTCTGTTCAGTCATAAAACATCTCCTGACAGCAGCCTTTGTCACGCTGCTTAGGACATTCAGGATCTCATTTGGAGCCTAGAATGTAAACACATTGTTTTTTTCCCCTCCATTAATGTTGTATTTTCAGTATTTCCATGACCCAACGTCCATTAAAAGTCAATAACAAAAAAAAGCCCCAGCACTTAAACAAACTTTAATTGTGATGGAGTGAGTCTGAGCTATGAACACAGAGCTCAGATGTTTGGGACAGTATTTAATGCATGTCTTCTTGCCCTCCAGGCTGTGTTACTGTCGTGTTTCTCACTTTAGCTGCTCTGGGACACTGTGAGGAAGATTTGCCCTCGCAGAGTGGTTCTGCTCACTTATTTGACAATACCAGCATTGCAGTTTGTGTGTCACCTGCTCTTTTGAGTCCATCATGAATTTAACATAGCAGTCACATACTTTTCATAGGCTGCCGCAGTCAACAAGATGCTGTTCCTTCCTGCTGCAGTCCCAGGGGCTGGTGGAATAGAGAGACAGCATTTTTAGTGAAGGATTTTGGATTCTGGACCTCATGTCACTAACCCAGAGTTGATAATCCTCAGAGAAAGAAGGACTTTTATTTATTTATTTAGTCTGAGGCAACTATATATGGGATGGTTTATTTAGCTGTGACATCAGTCAGTAGTTCATGTAAAGCCATAGTACTGTTGTAACCTGAGAACCATAGGTCTGCTCCGAGTTTCTCCAGTGCTAAAGCTCTAAGAGGGAAGAACGGAAGTAGGAGAGCACTGATAATAAAAATGAATCAGCTCCAGAAAATTTCACACTGGCTTCTTAAGGAAGAAAACCAGAGTTTAAATACGTGAACCTGTGTCTTGAAACCAGTGGAAGGTAAATCACTGACCTCAGCTGAAGAAGGATCAAGCTCAGATGAAAAATCTCTGGCCATATCTGCTAACTCTGCTAGGCTAATCCTAAGAAGCTTTCTCACAGAGCAATGTAGGGTATGTGCCATCCACCCTGTAAGCTTTTCATGAGTCTCCAAGCAAGCTTGGTCACATTACAAGGGGCTGCTTCAAGCATATGTATCCCACAAGCCCTCTGGCATAGTCCTTCTAGACACAAGCTCCAGACCTAGTTCATCTCGATCATGCATGTCCTATAGACACCCAGCTGCCTCTCATCACTTGTGTCCTACAGTGCCATGCTGATCCCCTTGTCCAGAGTGCAGCCCGCACAGATGGGAGGGCAATAGAGGGAAGAGTGGGCTGCCAGGTGCTCTGCCTGGGGGAAAAATGAACCCACTGCCATGACAGCCAGGGATAAGATGGTTCCTATAAGCTGTATTAATGCAGGGGCTGTGATTCAAGACTAATGCCCTCAGCGAACACCCCGTGACAGAAAACAGTTTGACCTTACGTTCTATGTTAACAGTCTCCCACAGGGGGAAGCATGTTGTCCTCCAAACACGGAAAAACAGAGAGCAAGAAGCTAATTCCAGACATAAAAGGCCACCTCCATGGCCCTTTACAGCAGCTTCTACACAAGGCTGGAGAGGAAAGTGCATTCACTCCTTGGCTGCCACCCTGATCTCCTCTAGACCTGTGCCACAGCAGTTCAGCATTGACAAGTACACCATTATTTTTATCCTCGAGGTCTGCAATGTCATGTGCTTGTGATCTGTCCTCAGCTGCTAGACTGAGAGAAGTTGAATTGTCCAGGCAGCACTGCGGCAGTGGAGAAGCCCAGCTGTGCCAGGGCCATAAGCAGGACAGTGTTTTCTGTTTGGTGCCCACCAGAAGGGAACTCAAATTATTTACTAATATTTTACCATGTGTCAGGACTTCGCTGGTCAGTTCATGAGCACCACCTTGTGCTTTCCAGTATAGATGGGTGGCACACAGATGATGGGTATGCAGAGTACGCCTCCTAACTGAGCCCATCCTATAAAGGAAAGTGATTTCTGCCTGGGAACGTGAGTGGTGAGGGCATCCTGTGCAGATTGGTGGGGTACATGTTGGCAGGTGCAGGATGCTCCAGACAGTGGTGCCTGACAAGGTGGTTCAGTCAGATGATGTGTGGGGGACACTTTGGTGGGAGCTGTGAGAGCTGGGTGCTCCCGATGTTTCCCATGTGGTGTTGCAGTCAGGGGAACTCAGGCAAGCTGGGAATATAAATTAAGGATCAAAACAGCATGGATGCTCAGACCCCAAAACTGCTGCCTGAAGTGCTTTAATAGGATGGTGTAGACACGGGCAGCTGTTTGTCCCCAGAGGACATTACATATTGCTTTTAACTCTGCTTGCACTCGGGAGTTTCTGCTGTGGGAGCATAATACATATTTCAAAGCCAAAGATATGTCACAGAAAGGTCCTAGTTCCCCCCCCTCACCCCAGTTTTAAGCCACGGTGACCTCAGAGAGCACGAGACTGTGTTTTTTATTTTTTTTTAATCTTTGTGAAAGGAGTCTTGTTTGCTTGCTGGCCCTTACACACCAAGGCACTGTTGTGTTACTTAAAATTGTAAATTATGTCTGTTTAAGAAAATGTCAGTGTTTTTTAAAACAGAATAACAGAACTGGAAAAGACTTGGCTGTGCTGTTTGTTACACAAGTTGCAGGCAGGCAGAATGATGCATTCATCATTATGAGCAGATTCAAGGAGACTAATGACTGCTATACAATATAGCTTCAGTTCTTTCAAGTAACATGATAGTTGTTTCTTTGCTTGCCAGCAAGATTATCTGAGCAATGTTAATGCTCGTGCACTGACGTATAGAGGAACCATCAATATGGGGCTCTGCCTACAAATAATAACTCCCTGCCCCCACTTGCTAATTAAAATGACCTTTCTATCAAAAAAGAGGATTGTAAGATAAATACAGCTTTGATAGAGGGATATGATTTCTCTGGCACCTATCGTTTTGCATATGGGTATTTCTTGTACATTCCCCAGGAATTCTGTAAAACAGTTATTCAGCTTTAGGATAGGAATAAGTTATAATGACTATTCTTTGTTGCCAGCCTTTGAGAGCATGCTAGGAAGCTCTCTCATACTAGATAATACTGGTAAATGCTCGACAACTGTGTCGCTTCCAGCATGGATACTCACTACAAACCCCAGATCCTTTGAGAAAGAAAGTGAATTAAGAGGGGGGGAAAAAACCCCTATTTTTCCGCCTCACCACTGTCACCTGTCCTCAAAGAAATCCCTCTTCTCCCATCCCAAATGGAGACTTACTGTTCCTCAAAATAGCAATAGCAAAACAAAAGACAGCTGGATCTTTGCTGTCAGTGTCTATTTTATGTGGAAAAATATACAAACACTGAGGAGCTTAGAGCAAGAACTGTTGTGCTTTGCAGTTTTTCATCATGAAATGCCACAGGAAAATAGCCTAAACATCTGGACTGTTTCCCTGTAGTTGCATGAGCCTCTGGCTTGGCTTTGATTCACCTTAAATATCCAGAAGAAATGAGCAGAGGTGCAGTGACTTTGTAGTGGCTGCTTTGTATATTTTTGTTTGTCCACTTGTTTGGAAATACTGCTCACTGCCTCTACTCTGTTCCTCAGGGGACGTGCTGCCTTTCCTATGTTTTTTCACCAAACATTGAGGTTAGGCTCTGCTCTTCAGTGCTGTCATTTTGGAAGCCCGTAAGTGAGGCTTCAGCCACAAGAAAATGAGAAAGATTATGTTTATATATATGTTTTCTTACTAAATAAGGAGAAAAACTAACAGAGGGCTGCAAACTGGATTTGTCTGTGTGGGCGGACCATGCTCGATGTGAAACATGTTTACCAAATTTTTTTCCCATAAGAATCAACATTTTCCCCATCTGACATCCAGGTTTCTCGTCAGAGGAACTCTGCAAATATGCTATTTCAGCCACTGTTTCAGTGAGTCACAGCCCTGGCCCCTTGAAGGTAATGGGTCTGAACTCTGATCGCCCTTTCACACCTGGCCACAGAGACTTGCCTGGGGCACAGAGGACTACATTTCTGGGCTCTCTTTCTGCAGGTATAAGTTTTGAAAACTTMAGGTTTTCAGAAGAGACTTGAGGCCTTGGAGGTCTAATGCAAGCGATGAGAAAGGGGAAGGGGGCCTGATTTTTATAGAGTGGCTAGTAATTATTCTTGAAATTCAGACCGCCTTTGAAACCTGAGATTCAGACTAGGTGTCCCAAAATACACGTGAAAACTTTGCCCATGTATTTGTCTTAGGCTGACGTTAATGGGGACAAAGATATGATACTTATTTCCTAATTATTCTTCCAAGCCGGAACATATTCATCTCCGTGACCGAGTTGTCAACTTTTGCTTCATAGGTGAATGGGAAGATCTACGTTTTTTCTTGAATGTCTGACGGATTTATAGAAATCACAGTCAACAGTACCAAATCTCCCTGAAAACATGGCTTTTGGATATATTGCAAAAGAGGGAAAAATGTCTTCTTTCTCTGGCTAGCAGCCACCATCTAATTTTAGCTGCAATCTTCAGAGGCTGTGGAGTGGGAATCACCGCTTCCCCAAAATATGATTTCCCCAGCCCTGACCCAGACTGGACCAAGTTGCTATTCACTGCTAAATTTGCCTGCGTGCAGCTAAAGCCTGATAATCTGAGGTCTCAACTAAGCCAAAGCTCTTTAACTTGTTTTACTCTGCTAGGCCACATTTTAAAAAAAAAAAAAAAAAAAAAATCAGCTCATTACACCTTACTATTTAAGCAGACTTGGGTTGAGTTAGTGCTTGAGACACAGTAACGGTCCAGATGCTGAAGAAAAGGCTGTTAATGTTTCAAGAAAAGATGGTGCTTCTGGATCCTTACTGAACCAACATTTAAGCATGGATTTCAAACTGAAAAAGAGAAAAATAAGGTGCTATTTGTGTTTATTTGCATTTCAAGGTAATTTTCACATGTTGGGGGACTTAGTTTCAGCCGCAATTGTATCCGAAGTTCACTTTACTGCACTATTTGAATATATGCTAAGTGCCTGTGATGTGTAAGGTGCTCATATTAGTAACATCACACTGCTAAAGAGCTGCTACCTTCCCTCACCGAGAGGAGTCTATTGACAAGGGGAAGAAAGTCCTGATACTGCTCTGTTACTGCATCTGAATATCAACCCTGCCTCCACACACACACGTGTGTGTGTATATATATACATACATATATAGCCTTCAGTAGGATTCCCGGCAGATTAAAGGTTATGTTTATTTTATAAGCATATTTATACTTCTTCTTACGTACAAACAAATTTCCTTAAACTCATGTTTGTAATTCGCTAAATAAAACTGAAGACTATAACTGAGACTGCAGATTTATTATATATTTAGAATTATTTTTAGACATGACTGCATTTTTTCCCATCTTACTTACTTTTTCACCTTGTAGCTGCCCTCTTCAAACTGTGCTGAACAAATCAGTCCATAAGAGCTAAAACATATTTCTCAAAACAGAATTGGATCATCTTCTAAAATTTGATGACAGTTGTGCCCTCCTTTTTTGCATGGCTCTACTTCCCACCATTTTGGTTCTACTTCCATTCCTCACTGCGATCCAGGAGGACAGTCAGGTCTTTCATTTTAAATGCGGGAAGGAAATAGCTCATATTCCTGTAGCTGGCTTTTAGCTTCTCATCTCTGCTCTGACCTCTCTTTCTTGCCTCTATAATTGGGCACAATCATTTTGGTTAACAGAGTGAGAAGGTTCCACAGTTCATTATTCTGCTGTTCAGTCCCCGTGTTCTTTAAGTCTGTCTTCTAGTAACAAAACCAGGGATCAGACAGCCATGTGAATGCTAACTTCATTCCTCAGCTAAAATACTGTGCTTTATCTGGCTGAGGGTGGGATTTCCAAGCAAGCCTAAGAGGGTTAGATGGCTGAGTCTCACTGAGATTCAGCAGACAGCTCCTGTAAAAAAAAAAAAAAAAAAAAAAAAATCACATTTTAAACCTCAAATCATGTGGAAATCTTTTGCTCTCAGGAAAAAAAGAAGATCCCTGGGAGGCTAAGTCTGATTTAAGTTCTTGACTAAAGTCATGGACCACTGAAGGCCCTATTCAGATTGTTATTTTGAATATAGACAGCCCAAGACTGTGAAAAGCCAATAAAAGGAATAGGAAGGACACCGGGGCTGGAGAAAAGGTTCATACTTATTTTTCTAACCACTGCTTTAAAAGCAGTCTGTTTCTTTTCTTTCCTCCTCCAGTAATGACGCTCCTTCAAATAGCTGGTGGAGGCTTTTAGAAAGGTTCTACAGGAAAGAGAGAAGCTACATGATCACCATTGGAGCAGGACTACACGATCACCATTGGAGCAGGAGCAGATTTCCCCCCTCCCACTGTCTGTCTCTCTATCCCCATAAAGAGATCAGAGGGATCACTTGTTGCAGTCAACACTTTTCAAAAAGAGGGTTCAGATAAATAAATATCGATTGATTGAAGTCAGGTGATCAGATGCTTGCAGTGTGCACATGTGTTTGTGGTTTGCTGTTATTTTTTAAGATGCATTGGCCTCAGCTCTAAGGGTGGAAAGTACATAAGGAATTTTAATTGCCACTCCTTCTCAAAATCACATTCTTGAGCAAACCTGGCTTACTGGAGAGATTAATTTAATGTATAGACATAAAAACAAAACATGGTTTTCCAAAGTTCGTCTTTGGAATATGCTTGGCAAGTGTATTCCACCATTTTCATTCTTTCCAGGTCAGCATCCCACTGCTACCCCAGCAATCCCACCACAGCTGAGGAAAACTAAAGCTTAAAAAACAGGCATAAGGCCAAAGAGTGAGATTTAGCCACTAGCCTGAATAGGAGGCAATGCAGATCACCCTGTCTGGTGGGAGTCTTGGAGAGGGCTTACAATTTAGGCAGGATATGTGCTCTTCTTCAGTGACATAGGGGGAACTGCTGGGGATGAGGGGCAGAGAAGCCTGTTCCTCCCCATTTTCCTTGGCACGGCTCTGGCTCCCAGAGGAGCAGGGGGATGGGGACTGAGGTGGCTCCTGGAAGTGGTGAGGCAGCTGCGCGCAGGGCTGGAAAGGGAGGGATGGAGTGTGCTTGTGCTCCTGGCACTCGGGAAGATGCCTTGCCGGACTCAGGAGCATTTAAAGCAGCTTTCTCCTGCTGCTTATTCTGATATCCATACTTCCTCCGATCAGGGGAAATCTCACCTATGTGCCTCTCTCATCTATTTTCACAATATTCTGAATTAATAATGTTTTTATATCATGAGCCTCTTCTGAAAAGTAAACAAATGGGCACTAGCATAGCTCCTAATAGTGTACATTTTAAGATTAATGCCAGCCAACAGCAGAAGGGGCAGATTGTGGACCTCGTGAAGGCAGAAGGAAATCCTGCTCAGAAAGAACTTGCCTTGGTTTTGCTTGTTAGAATCTCTCAAAAGGCTGAGTTGGTAAAAGAGGAGATTTACCAACCCTGGCATCTGAGTGAACAGCAGCAGCAGCAGCTAACTTCTGCCTGTCCCTTTCTGGAGCAGTGACAGCTGTGTGCTAGATATGGAGCGATCCATGAAGTCCTCAGTGTGCTTTGGAGAAAGACGATCATCGCAGACCAAGAACGTGTAAAAGCCTTTGCCAGCGCTGCTGTTTCACTGGGCCACAGCTCCATGACCGTTGCGTGGGGTTAAGAGGCTGGAGGGAGGGAGAGAAGCACGAGGAGGTACAGAGAAAGGCCATCCAGCGACGGGAGGAGGAGAGTCTCGCATAGTCCTGTGTTTCRCCAGCGAGCGGATCTGTCCATCCAGCTTTACCTGGAGTCAAACACCTGGTCTGCACCGTGGAGGAGTCGGTGCCCCTGCACATAATGGCAAYGCTGTGCATGTGTGACGCACAGGTGTTTCGGTTTAAAGCTGCTCCCAGTCCGCAGTCGGGATTTTTTTGAAGGGATTATGAACGGTTGTTTCACAGAAAGAGGGAAAACACTCTGCAGAGGCACAGAGACTGCCCTTGACGTTCTCATTACCTTGCTGGCCCACCACATCCTCTGATGTAAATCGCTGAGGCAGATGTGCGCAACACTGAGCTCTTTGTCCTGCCACCGGCACCTGACACAGAGCTGCCGGAGGAGTCTCTCCATACCCTCTATGCATTGACACTGGCGGCCCGCAAGTTGAGACCTGTCTAGAGGTTTCTGTAGTTTGGTGGAGGACACAACTCCCTTCCTCATGCATCCTCTCCTGGTCCTCTAGCCTTCTAGAGGTTCTCACCACGTGGGCAGGTCTGTCTTTTCTTTGCATCCTCCACCAGCTGGCAAACCTGAGTCTTATCCTTTCTTCAGGGTCTGAAATGACTTCTAGGCACCTCGTAACCTCTTCTCCTAGGCTGCATTTCCCTGTCTTGCCTCGTTTCCCGGTGGCTGTGTGTCACCCCTGCTCCACCCGTCTGTGTGCACAGCTGAGAAACAGCTGCAGAGGTGGAAGCGCTGCAGCCAGATGCTGCTGACAGAGAGACAAGAAGAGAGGGAGAGCTGCTGAGCATCTGCCAAGACAGAAGCAGCACGGAGAAGCTTTATCGTAACGCTACAGCGAGAACTACGTGAAAAAATGTCATTTGGACCCTTTAGAAATGAACCCTGTTACAATGGGTGTGTGGGGTTTTTCAAACTCTGCTCTCTATAATGTCTTCTTTCATCTGGAATTATCTTTCCATTCATACCCATGCAACTGCATTTTCGGGCAAATTTGCAGTTTCTGAAGAACTCACTGGTCTTTAGCCACAACACAGTCTTGAGATGTTGGCCCCAGCTCCTGTTCCCTGGGACAAGAGTCTGGAAAACATGAGGCCATCTTTCCAGACCCAGACTTTTCGTCAGCTCTGTGGTCATGATATTATCCCATCGGTCTGCCTGACTACCCGTTTAACTAGGCAATATGAGCAAATAGGAGTCTTGTGCGCATCCTGTCAACTCACACAACTGCCTTAGGAGGGCATCCGGCATTTATTGCAATCGGGACAAGCACAGAGGTTTGTCGTCTTTCCTTTTAGGGTGTAGTTAAGGCAGGATTTTTACCGTCCAGGTAGACTGGTGAGTCAGATGAATGGCTGCACAGAACTGTTTCAGGCCACGGGGGTAGGAGCTGGCACACATAGGTTTTACACCCAGCACTGCCACTCACTGGGCCTATAAAACCAATCCTATTTTCCCACTTCTTGAGAGTGCAGTGTCTTCAAAATGAGGACATTGTTTTACTATAAGAAATATGGTAATATTACCAGTGATCTCAGCTGAGACACTCTAGGAATCAAATCAATAGAAATCAATGTTAATGCGAGGACCCAGAGATAAGATGAGGAAGAGACAGCCTGGAGGCCCTGATTGTTTTTTGGGTGAATTTTCAGCGTATCTCTTCATTTTGGAAAAATTATAGCTAACTGTGGTCTTCATTCATCTATAGCTGCTGCTGTCATTGTTTCCATAGTCCATTTTATTTCCTGGGGGTTCAAGGACTGTCTGTATCAAACAGTATTTGCAACAACGTCAGGCAGTGATGACAAAGTTGGAGGCGTATATGGGAGGCTTCTTTTTTTCCCCTCTTTTTTTTTTTTTTTTGAGACTTCATGCTTGTAAACTGAAGAAGAGAAAAAAGATGTAAGGAGGAATAAACTTCATCTGGACTAAGAGTTTTGCATATGAAATTTTTCTTCTTCCAGTGAGCTGGGTCTCTGTTGATGTAATAAATTAATTACGCTTTAGGATCAGAAAATCAGATTAGAAAATGTTTCTGTACAGTTCTCATTCTGGAGGTTAATCCAAAAGAGATACGAGTCCGTAAGATTGCTTGAAATACCTGTTCTGATATTTATACAACTGGTTTCTTAGCATGCAGATCCTGTAGTGGTAGATTTTGGATTTCTACTCTTTCTTCTTTACAGTTGTACAAAATGATCTCCCATGTTTTATAGTCTTTAGTAAGTGTACACACACACACACGTATACATATATACATGTGTATTCATAAATATGTGTGTATACATACATTCATAAATGTGTATATATACATGCATAGACACATATATGTATTTCCTGCATTTGAATAGGGCATTGTCATATCCTGTTGTGTTATATTTATTTGGTGATGGGTTCTATAATTCCTCGGACAAAAAATTTTAGTTGAGCTTTATCCCATCCTGGTAAACTCCTGGCAGTGGTTCGTGGAGAGGCACAGATACAGGCATGGCTGGACACTGAGCTAGGTGTCTAGGTTGCACCGGCAGGTCAGCATTGCACAAGAAGCTGTGTGACTGCCAGCAGGTTCCTGGCTCACATTGCCACAGGCGACCCATTGGTCTTGTTGTTTTTACTCCTTGGTCTTCCAGCATGCCATGCACTTCTTCTCTAGAGCTGTAGAAATAGAAAGAGCTATGAGATCCAGCAGATCTCATTTATCTGGCTGGATAGACATGCAATAACTTTTCAAAAAATGATGCTAAACCACTTGTGACTCAGAGTTAAATTCCTATTCAGTACAGAGAGATTTATTGTTGTTTTTGCTATTGTTATTTGCATTTTAGGTGACACTAGCCAATAACTCCATTTATCTGGCTAGACATTTACAAATACCTTGTGCTAGATATTGTACAAATACATAAAAGATAGCTCCTGCTCCAAATAGCTTACATAAATTTCACAGACCTAACTGATTCAACAAACTTTCTGAAATCTTTCTGAAGAAAAATGCTGGTGGTGTTGTAGGATCAATAATTTTCTAGCAGTTGATGCTCAGTATGGAAGTTGTATATTTCCAAATGCTAGGGAAGACAATGCACATTTTCTTCCTTTTCATAATTTTTTCTTGTCTTTCCGTTGTTTTCTGAAAATTGTTTCTGACGGTCTGTTTCCATTAAACCAATGTCCTCTTCTCCGTAACCACCCACCCCTTCGACCTGGACCTACATTTTCTATTACATTCTGAGCAAAGACAGAGTATTTATGATGTGATAGGTRTAAAATGAGATGCAAACTGACAACATGTGAAGCACTGCTATTTTGTGCTCAGAGCAGTGAAAGGTAAATCTTGTCCCCAGGTGAGATGGTACCCCCGTCCCCTCTTGCTTGAAAGCTGCAGTGTGTCATAGGAAGTAGGATTCATAGCCCTGTCATCTCAGTTTTGTCAGGTGGTTTTGGAGAGGAGCTAGTCTGTATTAATGAGCCAATGGGCCTGGAGGTGGGCAACAAGAAACATGGCCTTGCTCCCAGCATTTTCTTCTTGCTTCCCTGCAATACCTTGTTTTGGGTTTGGCTCCCAAATTGGTGTGTACCAGCTCTACAGGATTTCCTGCATCTGCGTGTTGCTTCTACAGAGAAGCCAGGGGAGGACAGTATGTGAGAGGCAATCTGTATGAGTCCCTTCACTTAGTAGCCCCCATGAAAAGGCTATCTAGACCCAAATTAAAAATTTGGCCCTGAAAAAAGCAAGACTGAGTAATAAAATGTTCATATAGCCTCTGTTCAAGAGAGGACTACTAGAGTCCTACCCAAGGAAAGAACACCCAAGTCTGTTCAGACTAGATCAAACAGAAGAAAATATTTCGCAGAAGAGTGATATTTTAAGTATGCAAGGTTTTTTCTCTCCATACATAAGGAAAGCACCACCCTGGTAATTAAAGCTCACTAATTTTGTGGGGGAAGAGAGTCCTCCTTTCACATTCAGCTCCCCTTGCACTGCCCTTCCATCCAAAACCACAACACTAAGTAAGATCACTTAGGAAAAAGTGCCTACGTTTTTGTATGGTTTTATATTCTTCTGTGGTGCTAATGCAGCTTTATATTACTATAATGGTATGTATCCTCATGCATAGTTACAGAAATACATAAGTTACATAAATATCATATAGATAATTTATACAGATTGCATGAATAGTTGGTACGCAGGCTCAAAACCTGCAGATGACTTTGAAGATAACATGAACAAGGCTATGGCAGTGCAAGGCTTCTTGCTTTATAAATACCCAAAAGAAAAGCAAAGGAAAATGAAAGAGCAGACATATGCAAAATAATCTC
Source organism: Phoebastria nigripes (assembly GCA_035582835.1). NCBI lineage: Eukaryota > Metazoa > Chordata > Aves > Procellariiformes > Diomedeidae > Phoebastria > Phoebastria nigripes. The sequence goes on along the minus strand of JAYKAV010002842.1, from coordinate 522,990 downwards.
AAAATTAGAATGAAGTAAAAATGAAACAGGTTTTAAAGGATGCCAGAAATTTAGACAAGAAGCACTCAATGGAAGAGATTTTTCTCCTGCAAAATACCCCTTGACACTTCACCCCCCTTTCAAAATTACATCAGTTAATCACTTAGCTTATCCCATAGCCTAAGGCAAAACATGTTAAATTGAATACTTCAATATTTAGGATTTTACACAAAAATGGTGAATCTTGCCTACTGGCAGTCAGTTCAGCTCCTGGACTGCTGAGTGAGTCCGCTCAGGATTCAGGCTGTCAGGTAGGGAGGGAGTTTTCAAGACTAAGGTTGTTTGCACAAGGCACTGTCAAGATATACCTGATGAAAATTACTGATGGATTTCAAAACATGAGTAAGGACAGCAAGTTGGGAAATTCAAGAGAAGACATGTTTAAATTAAGTTTTACATCCTTAAATTGAAATGGCTTTGCTTCCAGCAATGTTGGTGATCGACAGCTCCTATAGATGGATTTTGTTTCTTCCCTTCCTTCCCCCACATCAGCTTTTTCCTCCTCATTCTTACTAATTTTTAAAGCTTAAAGGTGAATATACATCTACAGCTAATCTACCCACTTACGGTTGTCACCATTAAGAAGCTTGTAGTGTTTTGTCTTGAGTGTCAGCTGACAGTAGTTTACGAACTTACAGTAAATGCTGACTTTGTAATACTAGCCAATATATGTATTCATCACAATATAAAAGAACTGACCTTCTTAATAACTCAGTCAGCATAGGCCAGACCCATCTAAATGACATAAAAATAATGAATAATAACAATGTATGATTTTTTGTTATTCTGAATAAAATTGCTAACCACTACATGTTGATGTTATCAATTGACTTAGATTTACCTTGAAACCTGAAACAAAGAAAATGGCAAATACTGAAGTGGGCCAACTTTAGTTTTATTGTTGCAAATACAATGCTAGGTGATGTCCCCAAAAGCAAACACCAAATCGTATTCTTTAAAACCAGTTGAAACTAATTGCACTCAAAGTATGCAGGAAATTTGTGAACAATTGCTGCTTTATGGAAGAGAATGTCTAGTGATTTCTGACCCCTAGTGCTCAGCCTTTTCACTTGAAGAGCCCTGTTGAAGCAGAGAAAATTGCACATTGCTTTTAAGTGCACAARCAGGGAGTTACAATACATTAGTACATCAGGGCTTTATGTACCTGTAAGCTTAGAAATATGTTCAACCCATCCTGAATGAAGTGCTCATTGGCTTTTCTTCTGTTTTGAGACTTGACTGTTTCAAAGGAGAATTTTATTTAATTGTTCATTTCTCTTTGCAAGCTTTAACAGAGACTATCATGTCTCACCTCTTCTTTTTTTCCCTTGCACAATACTGTATATGCACAATATATGCTTTTTAGGCAGTCCTGCAGTAAGAAATATTCAAATAGAAACTAATGTGACATACATGATTTTTACTCCAGGACATTTTTCCAGAAAAAGAAAAAAAAAAAAAAAGGCAAATTCTGTAACAGTCTTCACACAGCTCACATTCGTAGACCAACAGTAATCTTCAGATCTCAACAGTGCAGACTTAAACCTCTGGTTTTTATTTCCATTAGAGACATTGAACAGGAAAAAGGGTAGGGTAAAAGAAAAAAAGGAAAGAAATGAAAAGTGTCTGTTTTGGAACGATGAGATTAAATGCAAGAACGCTACTGTTGTTTAATATTAACTTTATAGAGAAAATATTGCTCTTGCTTCTTTTGTCATGCTACCGAGAAGAATGTATTCTTCATCAGAAGCCTTTTGCAAACAACTGGTTTGCTATTGAATGTGTGGCTTTAATGTCATTGGACTAGGACGTTCGGCTTAAGATCAGGACCACCCAGGAATCCAGATGATGATACATATAGGTATCTCGATGACATCCATCTTGATTTCTTTTTGGCTGTAGTTATTGCAAAACAGAAAATGGTAAGATCAAGCCTGCTTCATCTTCTTTTTTTTTCTTACCACCAACTTTTTCTTTCTCTGCCCTGAATCAAAAGTGCTATTCAGCCTGCAGCCATATGTGAGCAATCACAGCTTGACACAGGGTACTAATAACACCTACTCCAGCCATCTACTTTTAAATTGGAGCGTTGCCATTGATGTGTGCTAGCGATTGCTCTGGCTTATGTAAGTTGCACGTGAGTGGCAGTGGGCACCACGGGAGAATTAGCGGCAAGCCCCCRCGCTGCGAGGCCAGCGGCAGCGCCAGGCTTCCAGCAAATGAAGCAAGGCCATCTGAAAACGGAGCGAGGTCAGAGATCACCGCTCAGTCTGATTTCGTAAGTGGCCCTAATATGCTCCATAAGTATAGATCAGCAAAGAGAGTCTGAGTCAGACCCCAGATTAACATTTGTTTTCATTTTTCAGTGACTTCAGAACACACAGGGGTCATTGAACTGTTCATGCTGACGCTATTTAGCATTCATGGTCTGGAGGAAAATAAAGTCCTAACCTCTGACCTTTCATTAGAGTAGAGCACACAGGGGGTTAGAGGTGAGGGGGAAGAAAAAGGGGGGGAAAAAAGTGTTATTCTCCCTCAGAAAATAAGTGGCTCCTGTTCATGGTGCAGGTCTGGCTTGTCATTAGCACAGGACTGTATTTGCTAATAGGGAAAATTAGAACGTGCTGTGGTACAGTGAAGTACCACAGAAGATTAATTTTCCTTGAGCATAGCTACAGTAGCCCCTTCCTCCAAGTTTAACACTCGTTGAGAAGAATAACARCATGGCCTGTCAGGATGAGGGTTCGTGCTGAGGAGGTGCTCAAGTCCAAGACATCTAAGCTGTTAGTTTTGCTGACGACTCCAATGTCCCTCAACATCTCATTCTTAAATGGTTTTCACTTTATTTACATTGTCCCTTTCCTAAGATTTTTTTTCTTTTTTTTTTCCCCCAAGAAAAATAGTTTGTTTTTATTTTTCACTCAGATGCATGTGCTCCCTCTGAGAAAACACGGATTGGTTTCACCCAGCTTTATTAAAATAAATACCATCCATAAATCTCAGTCAATGCTATGTGAAGTTCACTGCCGAGTACTGGAACAAGGGAGTGGGCTTGTGTGTCCTTCTGCAAGCCAGCAGACAGAAGCAATTTCAAAACACTTCACATGCATTACCCATACCACCTAGCTATTTYAACTAAAGGCCTGATTTTCCACTGCTTTCCCCAGTCTAGTAATTGATACCGATGTAAATTGTCGGTAAACTACAGCTTCTGGCTGAAGCCAAATGATGTACTTGCTCTTTCCGTGGTTTAAACGGCTGCACACAGTGCAAGGCAGAGTGAGGGATGCGAACACATTGGCAGGCCAACAAAACAGCTGTCCGTCTTATACCTCTCCTATGAACGAACAGAAAAATTAAACCCGCATCCCAAAAATATTTCAGTGCCTGAGGCTGATGGGGCTAGCCCTGGAAAGGACTGTGCTTCTGAAAATTCCCCCGGGGTTTGCCGGCTCCCTGCTGCTCCCCTCCCTGGTCCGAGCCTTCTGGGCCAGAGAAAGCACTGGTCTTCTCTGTACCTGGATGTAGTTAGATATTTAGGCACAACTCCAAGAAGCCCAGGGCAGATATCCAGGGGAATTTAAACCTGCAGCCTGCTGCTAGAAATCTTTTGCCAAAATGAATCTTGCCTAAAACCCATCAGGATGCCATTCCTGATGGCTCCTGTAATATTTCAGAACTGTTTTGCATAGAGCAGGAGTGCATTTGTGAGGTTGGTTTAGTTTAGTGGGAGCTCAAAAAGCCTATAGATTAGATAGAAATACATAAGTTGTGTTTGACAAAAGGATATTTGGATGGAGCCAGAGCTGTAGCTTGCTGCCAAGTTCTTCAGAGATAGAGGGATCTGTGCATGTTTCCCCGGCCGCACTTGTATCTCCCTCCTYCTACTGATGCAGTTATACTGAATAATCAATGAGTCTTGCCTACAGTATGTATTTTAAAACATCCAGTCAGGATAGTTTAAAGAAACAGTGTATTTGTTGTATAACTCGTCAATAGTTACATTTAGGATATTCCAATTTTAATAGTTTAATTTTTCAGCTAAATATGTACGCCATGTTTGTTAATTATATAGTATTGTTTCCTTCCCTCTTTCGGTGGCCAAAGTAATAAGCCAACAGAGAAGAAATTTTGAAATCCATATCTGGGTGTAACATGAAAATTTCACTCTGGTATGGTCACACTGTTATATTGTGCAATCCGGAACAAAAGCAAAACAGTGTGATTTATGTAACTATTCCCACTGAGAACTGTGAGTTATAAACACAGAAATGAAATTCTCTGTTTGAATTGTTAATGTCCACAGTCGGGTTACAGCTCAGCTGAAATTTGCTGAGGGTGAATGAGGTAGGAAGTACTTTATTCTGTGGATTTTCCTGCCGGGGAACTTGAGTTTGGAAGGATTTGTATTAAATAATCATGAAAGGTTTGTAGAAACTTTCACCGAGAAATTAACTTTGTATTAGTACAAATATTTGAAATGAGTTTTCCTCTCCCAGCTATTTCCTGAGCTGTAACGGAGAGCAGAGGAGACCTGGTGAAGGCTGAGATGTGTTTGCATGGGTGTTATGAGCGGATAACCCACAGGGCGATTGCGGTACCTTCACAAATAATGGTGAAATTTGTGAGTACTGTAAGCTGGGTGTGTACCAAGGAGTTATTCTTAGCCTTGACCCTGAGTTACTTGAGGGTGTAACTGAGATACTGCTCAGCGCGATGTCAAGATGTGGCTCCCCAGAGTGAATTTCTGAGGATGCGTGCGTACTAACAGAGTTTAACTTGCTGCTGTCAAATCTTTCTAACTACTATGGGGCCATGGACCGGCAGGTATGAGAAGGTACGAGAAGTCGATGTTCATGAAAAATGCATGGTGCAAAGTGAAGAGAGACTTGTGCAGCACGGTAAGGAGGGACGCTGTATAACCTTGCCTCTGAAAGAAGAAATGTGAGGGAAGCTACAGATAAATGCCTCTGCAATGAGCACTGCTCCATACATTTATTCTGTGTCAACCTTTCCTGCCTGCTTTCAACTGTGGTTATCATCTATACGAACCAAACAAGCAACACCATTGTTACACTATATAAATAACTTAGAGATGGTGTAAAAACGCATGAAGTTAGACACAATTTTTCCCAAGGTCTGGCCTTACTATTAAAACAGGTGAGACATGCTTTTAATTGAGTTTCCAAAAACACTTTCTTGAAGTCAGCTGGGTCCTTAGAGGGAGTTACATTAGGAAAGGCTTTTCTGAATCACACCTGGTTGTGAACTGTAATTGACCTCATTATTTAGGGAGCAGAAGCAGGCCTCTAACAGATTTGGCTCCATGGCTGAAAGAAGCTGGATGTGGGATCTTATCCTGGGCTAAAGTACCTTTCTCTGGTGCTTTGAGACTATGGTGAGTGCAAGTTACCTTATATTTACTGTGAGCACACAGACAGCTATCACAGGTCAATTTGAGCTATGCAAATGTGACTGTGAGAAAAGGCAGAACATCTACAGGTCTCTCTGAGGAAAAGAGAAATGTCAGAGGACATTCTTTTCTTAGAGGAAAGGAAAACCCAGAAATTTGGGGAAAATTTAAAATATTTGTCTTTATCATGTGTTTATGAAAATGAAACTTCATTTCTTTAAGAACAAAAGAGTCTGCTGAGTTAGCTAGCTAAATATACTTAGTAATTTAGAAAGTATTAGTATACAAAATAAATGCATACGGGTGCTTTACTTTTGAATAATAATGGCTGTACCAAATGCTGAAGATGGTGATTCCCTACACACCAGTGTTCCTGAGTGTATTTGCTACCTGTTAACATATCCCTAAGATAGGAAGTAAAAAATAAATCTTGAAAATAGAAAGCAAGAGTGGTACTGACTTTTATACAAAACAAGAACTCAGGTGTATGCGGCTTTCAAAGAGAAACCCAGTGAGTAGAGTTGTAGCTCTATAATACAGATAGGAAAACTCATTTCCAGAAACAAAGATGAACATGGGCATCCTTACCCTAGACAGGATTACTGTCTGCCTGAGTCCAGGCACTGCCTCTGCTGGTCCTTGGCTGGGTCCAGCAACCTTTTGACACACTCTGGCTTAATTTTAAAACTGTAGCTTATTTTATCCCTTTGCTCTAAATGGTAGGAGCTGTTAGACCTGACCTGGTTGTTACAGAAAGATGCTTGTGAGCTTCAGGATTAAACCAAGTCAGGTCATCCACACTTGCAAAGGCTGTCAGCCTCATGGTGGGTTTCCAGGAATAAACACTGTTTCTCAAACCTGGTCAGGGTCCTATGTCTGTTCCAGCCAGAAATCTATCCTCAAGCTTCTGTTTTATAATCCTTATTTTTCAACGTCTGCCTTATTTTATCCTACCTTACTCGCCCAGATCTTTGCCCCAGTCCTATCCTCAGCCCTCACCTTACTACAGATGTAAAAATTTTGGAAATGCTGTGAGTTTGGAGAGCAAATATTTTCCTTGGAAAGTATGGAGGGGGAGGGGATGGAAGGAGATGTTCAGAGAAAACATCCATTTAGGGAAAAATTCCAGTATCATTGTGAACATTACTTTAAACATTCTTTCACTGTTCATTCTGAGACAGAGTATTTCACATGAAAGTCTCCTTCCTGCCCCCCCCCCCGTTTTTCCCTACCAGACCCAAGGAAAAAAAAACTTCCAACAGTAACTTTTTCTGTATATGTTTCCAGGATTTTTTTCCCAGGCCCTGAAGTTTCTAAACATGTTTTAGGCCCTGAACTTGCAAATGTGTAGGTTGTACGACATGTGAAAGTCTGAGTCACCTGAGGGACTGGTTGTACCCACGATGTGCTAAGCCTGCGGGTAACAAACCCTTCCTTCCTGTGTGAACATGGGATGAGCTCTCCCAGACTGTTTCAGACCTGGAAAAAGACTGGTGTGGCAAAAAGCCTTCCTGGATTTCCCCACCCAATTCTGTCAGTTGTTCCGTTGATAGATATTGCTCCATCCTACCTCCTTTCCTGCACTTATCCTTAGACCATCTCAGCTACAAGATCTGAGCAAGGCTTTACAGCAGATGTGATGGAGAGTTGTTTAACGCGGGGTGTTTGGCTTGCCCTTCTGTAACAAGCCACTGCAGTATGGGGCTGGCTTGCACTGTCTTGTGTTGCTGTTCAGCTCCCTAGTCTTACCTATAGTTTGAAAAGAAAACAAACAAACAAACCACCCYGCCAAAAAAAACCCACCAAACCTCTAGAGATTTGGTAGGACTGGTAGATATTTGGGGAATGTAGGGGTGCATACTGGTAGGCATCTATGCATGTGTTCATAACTGTAGCCAGGGAGCACTGCYCACACACCCAACAGAAAACGCTGTTAGGTTTTTCTTCACCTGCTACTTAAGGCTCTGCTGTATTTTCCTCAATGTCTCTCAAAGTTGCCAGTATAATCCTTTACCTGATGACTGATAGCCCCGATTCATGCAGCTGAGATGTGGACTCATGCAGCTTGTCCTGCTGTCTGAACGTTTCGCCGTGCTGTCAGGCGTTCATGATAATGAAGAGATAGAGGATGGGAACCTGTCAGCCCGCAGGCACGAGCTGTGCTGCAAACCATAATGCATATGGCACGCTGGAAACTTCCACACTAGCAGAGCGAATGCTGCTTTCCCCCACTCTGACACGCATACACACAAATATACACACAGACATTTAGATGGACTGGTAGTTAGCCCTACAGTTAGGGGAGAAGAGATATGGATAAGAATAAATATTCTGTATGTTGCAGAATGCAGCTTGAACTACCATGTACTTAAATATTTCAGGCTTTCTAATAACATCTCCTGCAAAAAAGCAAAGTGCAGAACCTGAAAATGGTTTCTACATTTAACTTTATTTTATGTATTATCCTGCACTTTTGCTAAGTCAACGTTTCTATTCTTCCAAAGAAAAACTGATTTATTGATTCAAGATTTTTAAAAGCCCGGTACTTCAACAACTGCGTTAGAGGAGGGGAAAAAAAACTTCAAAACATTATATGATGTTTTGAATGATTACAGATCTAGCTTTCCTGCCTGCATTCCTTTTTCTGCAGGGTTTATACGTTTCTGAGAGACACATGGGCCAATAAGTCAGAACAATCAAGCCTTTGATGTGGAGCCCGGCCAGCCGGACGGTGAAATGCACCCACAGCCAGGCAGCAGCGCCGCGTTCAGAGAGGTGATGGGTCAGCTCAGAGCTTCAGGCTGGCTGTTGGGGCCTCGCAAGCGCCTGGTAGCCAGAGGATGGTATAATTGGCTACAGTATTTCATTAGGGTGCAAATCAAATCATTTGACCAGCAGCAAAGCTCTTTGTTGCCCTCTGCAGGGACAAGAATAAGGAATCTTATTCGTCAGATACTGAAAAGAAAAAGGGAAAATGGAAAGGAAAAAAAAAAGTGGTTGGAGGAGTCTTGAAAGAATCTACATCCATGGCAGTAAATCTTGATGCATTTCTGGTTCTTTAAGAGCCCTTCCATTGTTCAGTGATTTATACAGCAGGCTGTATTTTAAAGAACTGACATGTTTAATGCTTTAGAAAGGTAAGGAATTTCTGCTCAAGAAAAAGGGGKGTGTGTGTGTGTCCCTTTTTTCATGAGTTTTTCTGGAGGAGATAGTGTGGTGTTTGCTGGAAAGATGTTACTTTAGTTATGTATATGTGTCTAAAATGTATGTTGTCCATCATGAAGTTATTCATAGTTGCTTAATTCCTGGTGCATAAATAAAGATACTTGACTCTGTGAAACCAGAGACTGGGGGGGGAAATCACTTTTTTAAAAAAAGGCAATACTGTCTAGAGGGAGGCTACAAAGAAGGTTCTGATCCAGTTTTCTTAAAGGATCTCTAGAAACACAAAGTGTTTTATTCTGCTGTGTTATAGTTATTTTTAAATTGCAAAGTAGCTGAAATAACTAAAAGGCAGAAGGAAAATCATTAGGTAGAAAGCAAAAATAGAACCAGAGCTCCATTAGCAAAGTACCTTTCTCTGCTGTCTCAGCTTTTCAAGACTGATAGGATGACAGCTTCATGTTTAAGTTTTCACAGATTTCTTTACAGGCATGTAACCCATGAACTTAGGACTGAGAGATATACATTATACATGCATTCGTAAATGAACATTGATCAGTCTTTGGAATACCTGATGATGAACTCCTGCTTCTTATGTTCCTTGAATATTAACACCATCTTACAAAATCAAATGTATTCAGATGTACCTTATGTTTTACGGGGTATTTTTGGCTTCTGCCATTCAAAGACCTCAGAATCATATAATCTATGCTGAATAAGGAGATCAGGTGGCTACCTCCAGGAGCTGGAGTAGAGATTTTTTTTAGATTAATCCACTGGGTTATATATTTGCCATGTAATTCTGCCCTGGAAAAAATACGATAAATAGGGGGGCAAAAAACCCCCATACCACCAGGCTGGCATTTTTTGGCTGATCCTATGCCCCGGCAGCTAACAGCAGAGCTCCCATTGTCTTCAGTGGATATATACTAGGAGAGTAGAAAAGACATGCAGAAGATTTTAGGTCTCCCTCTTGTTTTATGACCTGTTTCAATGGACAGGTGAGGCTGAAAATGCTCCAGTGTTCACCATAGCTAAGCCTAGTCTGTAGGTGCACATGTTCTCCGTGCCGCAGGTGGGACGCATCACCCTCTGTCACAGGGTAATTGCTCGTACTGTTCTGGCCACAGTCTCTCTCCCTTCCCACACACAATAAATGCTCCTTCTGGCCCTGTCTTGAGCAAACCCCTCGAGGTGCTCCCTGCTTCCCTGGGGGAGCCGGGGATGGCACGCGAGCCTGCCAGCCTGATGGCTGCTGCTGTGAAGGAGTGGGGAGCTGTGGCTGTCTGGCAGGGGCTGCACCCCCAGCAGCTGCCGTTCATCTGTGTGCTGGGTTATGAGTGAGTGTAGCTGAGCCATCTGGGTGGCATTTGCTTCTTGAGCAGCTATTCCTGGACTCCTCTGGGAAAAGAGAGCAGGCCAGGCAGGAGTGCTTTATTGGCCAGATCTGGCACATCGGTTGCCAGTTAATATAGAAGTGTAAGAATAGCTTTCTTGCTCAGACCAAAGGGCCCTGTGGGGTAGTACCGTGTCTCCGGCGGTAGCTGAGGACAGACGTGTCAGGAAGGCTACAAGAACAGGCAAGGGTATTGCGACGCTTTCCCTGCTGCCTGGGGCTCAGGGATGTCCTGCAACGACTGCGATGCCTTTGTGCTCGGTAGCCTTTGTTTAACTTTTCTTGCCTTATCTTGTCTAATCACTTCTTGGAGCTGTGCAAGCTTTTGGCATCCACAATATCCTGTGCTAATGAATTTCCATAGTGTAATGGGTTAAAAGAAGGTACTTCCTTTTGTTTGTTTTAAACCTGCCACCTGTTAATTCCATTTGAGGTCCCCTAGCTCTCATATTGTGACAGGCAGTGAACGCTCAATCCCTGTGCACCTTCTCTGTGGTGTTCTTGATTACACAGACCTCTGTGTAGGTCCCTTTTGATTATTAATTCTTCCTTTTAGGAAAGCTGTCCCTTACCAGGTGGTATGGGCCTTGCAAATGGTCTTAGCCTCACTGATGCAGAAAATGATGGACGCTTTAAAAATCCAAAATGTGTTGCAACATGTCTCCTAAATACCGTCTTTTCTCTTTCTTTAGCAATTTAATCTCATCATATTCCAGGTAGCATCAGTTGCAAGTCTTCTCCTGTCCTGAACTTACTGCTGGCTGATTACAATATGTGTATTGTATAATGCCAATAACATGGCGTATTTTAGAGATGAAAAAATATGAACATACACCTGATCTATCAGTACTGTAGCCAAATTCTCTTACATTCAGGTCACCCACTGTCACAATAACTCTTAATTAACATGAAAAAATAATCTTGTTTCATATTTTTAATATGCGGAATACCTTCAAAGATGAACATGGAGAAAGCTGCAATTGCATGCAGTATCTGCTGCAAGGGAACACTCTTAAGTTTAACGTGTATTTTAAATCAATACGATATGCAGGCCTGCAAGTGACAGGGAGAAGCAATCTTGATAAATTACTGGTTATACAAGGTGAACAAAAATACCAAGACCTACAAAATTATTGTGGAGATTTGCTGGGAGGGGGAAGGGAGCTGAGTAGTTGGCTGGCTCCTTCTCTTCTGCTTAAAACTGCTGCTCAGTCCCTAAAGTTGCCAGCTTGTCTGTTTGATGGCTTGGCAGGGTTCTGTCTGGAAATGTGCAAATTGTAGCTTGTGGGAACAGGGGAAAAATACAGAAACTAGACTAATGTGGAAGAAGAGCATCTAACCTCACAAAATCAGTTTTTAACCTGGAACTGCCAGGCCTGGTTAAGGAGAAGGATTGGTTTCTTGTAACTTTAATCACATTTGAAGTAGTTAGCCTATTAAGCCTCGTTTATTCCATGATTCTATTAGCAGCTTTGATCCATGTCTGCAGCTCTTCCCCACATTAGGGGATGTATAACGTGTGTGGCTGCACAAAAAGAAGTGGGAGGAAACCCTTTGCGCAGTGCTGCAATAAAATAGCTGCCTCGCATACAGTTCAGGGAGGTTGACGAAGCACTGCCCTACTCTGAGTATGTGTGCCCCTGGGAAAATGACAGCAATCTCTGGGAAGGAGGATTGGCAGAGGAAGTAAATGCTGCTTGGCTGGGTCTGACAGTCACACCTCTTAAATAACCGTCCTGGAAGAACAGACTTCAGTCAGCCAGTGGTCAGGCGAAGCAGAAGTATCCTGGTTTTGGTTAAGCCAGAAATATTGCAATAACAGGAATATATGAGATATTTTGATACTTCTGCTGTCCCTTTCAGTCAAAGCCTGGCAGGGCAGAGGTAGGGGGACTCTGCAGAAGAAACCAGACTGAACTTTTGATCTAAAAAAAAAAAAAAAAATCATGTCACTTTGTTAATCCAAACCCACGGGCTTCAACTTTATAAGGACACTTGTGTTTTTCCTTTTTTCTGTGGTTAGACTGCCATGGTAGAATTGAAGGGTTCTGCTTACACTATACAAGCTCCAATTTAATACCAATTAAATATTCTGTAGATGGTTGAAAAAGTGCTCTGGATTCAAATTGTCTTGTTTCATGGTGAATACATTTATTTTCATTCTTCATTCAATCACTCAACAGTCTTAAGCCTGTTGCAGCTATGCAAATAACTCTTCTGCTGTTCCCCTCAGAGTTTTGCAGGAGCCAGGCAATCTAACTGCTAACCATTCCTCCTGTGTAATGCAAGTACAGATTTATAAGCATAGGTCTGTAGCAGATACAGTGACTTTATCAGATTCTGCTCTAATTTGTAAATCAGATTCTGTCCTGCCAACCTGAATGCATTCTGACACTGGAGCTCAAGAATCAGTTTTTGTGGGGCAAGAGCTGTGGCAGAACCAGGATCCTCTTTCATGTGACCTTCTGGCTAAGAGCTAATGCACAACTTCATAGTTAATGAAGAAACATTTTTCTGCTGAGCTTCAAAGTGAGTAGGAGCTGGTCCTGACACCCAAGAGCCTATAGTTCTGTTTCTCAGTTACCTCATCTGTAATGTGAGTGAAAGATACTTATCACCCAAAGGTGCAAAGTCTTTGCTAATAAAAGCATTTCTCAGCCCAAGGCTGTTACTCTTCCTCTTGGGTTCTGTCCCATCCACAGCTCTTCTGTGAAGTTGTGAGTCTGCTGGCAACAAGAATCAAGTCTTATGGCTTGGGAAGCATTTATGATACTGCACAGTACTGTCTACCACTTTTCTCAGCAAATTCAAGAATGGCCTTACCCCTCTTTTGGCATTCATCTCTCTGTTGTCCTTCAGGTCTTTGACTTCCTTACTCATTTGCTCTCCGTTTTGTCCTTGCAACACCCTCATGATTTTTCTATTCTTTATCTCCAGCAGTCAGTTATCTTTTGGGTTTTTTTTAATTACTCCTGAATTTTAGATTCACATGTGACATTAAAAGCAAAAGCCTGGGAGCTAACCCTTCAAGGTGACAAAGAAAAGCTGGATCCATGAGACCAGGGTGGATATCATGAAACCAGAATATGGACAGAAATCAAACTTCATCGAACTTTTGCCTTCAAGCAGAAGTATCCCAAGGTAGACCCTTCACCTCCAACAGATGTTAACCTGTTCTTAAGAGGCTCTACTGAGCCTACTCTACTCTCACAGAGTCCCCCTGTGGTCCACCTCTCACTGCCCTCATAACTGGAATTTTTTTGCTATATCTTTCATGCAAAGAAAACCAATGCCTCCTTTTAGTTGACTTGAACAACTGATCACCATCTGCTTTACAACATTTCTTTTTTAAATGTATGAAGATTTTCCATCTGCTGTACTCCTACCTAGTTCATGCCTGTTTTCAAAAGATGTTGTAGGGAATATTGATGTACTCTTCTTTGTAAAAGCAGCATTACAAGTGTGGGGAGCGGGGGGTGGAGGTGATGGGGCGGTGGTGGCTGCCATGCAAGTGTCAAATATTTGGAGAATTTCTGTGTACTTATTTATCTCTGAGGACACACACAGAAAATAATTATTTGAATTAGAATTTACATACTACTAGTCAGATTGGTCTATTTTTGGTAAATGTTTAATCTCTTGAAGGATTGTGTCCCTATATTGTCAGAATTGGTCAATTTTGCTATGGCTGTATTACTTTACATGTTACGCTCTCCCTTCAGAAAATAAGTCTACTGTCATAAAGCTGATAATATGCTCATACTAAATCTGATTATAAAAGTTCCAATCATATTAGTTTTGGGAATATACCTGCTGTTATATTTGCCTTCGTCAGCAGGACTCAAGAAGATGGAGCCAGGCTCTTAACAGTAGTGTGTGGTAGGAAGATGAAGCAATAGGCATAAGTTAAAACAAGAGAGGCTTAGGCTGTATATAAGGAGAAACTGCTTTCCCATGAAGACAGCCAAGCAGTGGAGCAGAAGCCCAGGAAGACTGTGCAGTCTCCATCCTTGGAGGTTTTCAAGAGCCACCTGGATAAAGCCCTGAGCAACCTGGTCTGATCCTGCACCTGACTTTGCTTTGGGCAGCAAGTTGGGTTAGAGATGTGTGAGGTCCCATCCAGCCTGAACAGATCTGTGATCTTGTGATCCTGTGACTCTCAGACATGAAACTAGGACACAGACAAATAAGACAGAGAAGCAAACAAAGGTTTCTGATAAGTTTAGTAAACCTTTCCTGAGTCATAGCTCTTCACTCCTAGCACTCACTTTCTTCTAGGGAATTAGTCACTCAGAAAAGCAATCCACTACAGTCGTTTCCCCAAACACAAATATTAATGATACTAATGATATTTTTTTAAAAAAGAAACATTTAATTTGGCTCCAGTCCCTAGAATAAGTCCCTGTGTCTGCTTGGGTGTTCTTGGTCTCTGGTGGTCTTGGGCTTCCTCAGAAGCAGAACAGATCACCTGTCTTCCTGCCTGAATTTCTGGTACCTTCAGAGTTTTCATTTCCTGTTGTTCTGTTGGTGAAAAGGTATAGGAAGTAAAGTGCAACTATTAGATATACCCTAACAGATGCAAATCTGTGTTTATTGACACAGAGATGGGGGTCTGAAGGAGCTGAGAGGACCCTTCACTGTGTCCTGTCTCTCATCATTATGATTTGCTGTATGTGCCATTGATTTGGTGGGGCAGGGTGGGGGCGCATCAGGCAGCAAATGAAGCTGGAAGAGTGCATTTGCAGGGCAAATACCAGAGGTGAATTAACAGGAAATGCTTTCACTTGTTGCAGGTTCTGGATCACGTTTTCCATTAACTGCCTGATCTCTCAAAAGGCTGGCTGCTGCTGAACACCTTTTTGCATCAGCTTGCCAGCTCCCTCACCGGTGACCTATTTACCAGGAGATGCTGGATGCTTTCTCACTCCCAAAGGAGTCACACAGCCATGCTTCCAGTTAGGATGCACTGTTTTGTAGAGAGCACTAAGCAGAGCCACATTACCCAAGCTTTTGTTTCAGCTCAGTGGTAAAAGCTTCTGGACTGTCTTTTTCTCAAGTTGGTTCTACTTCAGAAAGCTGAATTATGTGTGTGTACATGCAAGCATATAAAGCTTATTCTGTAACCACTCTGTGCTGGATGCAAACATTTGTAGTTCTGTTTTATGTATGCGTGGGCCAGTTGGCAGAGTTTGTCATAGCAATTTAACAATCAGAAGTGGCAATGCCTAAACATTGTTCTTTTTTCAAAAGTATATTTAACATTAATGTGGCTTCCAGGGCCAGGTGCTGACACCCCTAAGGAGTACTCAAGTAGTACTTCACTCTCTTGCAAGCCTGTTTCAGTCAATGACGGAGTTTCTTAAAGAGTAAGAGTTGACTCATTTTGAGTAAAGGTATCAGCATCTGGCCTTGAATTAGCAATAAATAGAGGCAAAAGATAATGTATCAGCTAGTATGTTCCCCACATATATATGGTTGTTTATATTTTTTTGTAAGAAGAAAATTGTGTGTTCCAGTTACAGCTTTTATTTTTAATTGTTAGCTTTTATTTTTCCCCAGCAATAAAAATAAGCTTTGTCTACAGTACACAGGCAAAATGCCTCAGATTTATTAGATTTTAAATTTGAAAGATTGGTTTTCATTCTTATGGTAGAAAACTGGCTTCTGCAACACAGGATTTGAGGCTTGAGGTTGGATTTTCCCGAAAGCCTAACCAAAATCTCCCACTGCAACTTAGGTTCATTACTTCTGCAACAGCATCCCTTCCTCCTCCTCCTCAGCGATTCCTTTCTCTCCAGTGTGCAAGCCATGAGTTGTTGTGGATGATGACAAAGTGGAATATAGAGGTAGGTTTGCCAAATATTAGGCTGACTGTTTCCCCTCAGTTCATAGACTGAGCTTTATGGAGAGCAGGAGAACCCTGAAGTCCCGGAGCCCGCTCCTGTGACTTAGAAAGTTGTACCTAATACGTGCTTGAGATTCTGATGGTAGCTTTCTGTCTTGTTAATAACGCTTAGTGAAACTTATTTTCTTATCCTTCCATAGTCTGAAATGTAATCCTTTAAATGTACAAAGCCATTTTTTTCCTTCTCTCTTGCTTTACAAGTGTAGCTTTCCTTATAAAACCCATCCACCATTACAGTTAAGTGGTCTCTGTCTACAGCATATATGCAAGACAAAAGATTATTTTTTAATGGAGCATGGAAAATCTTCACAGAAAGCATCTCTCTGGTTTACAAAAGAATGTAATGTGCAGGACCAAACCTGTCAGCTCTCACTTATTTCAGCTGAGACTTGTTCATTTTCAAACAGCTTTTTACAGCACACTATCTCACTCCAGCAAGGAGAAAATTTCACAGTGTGATTCAGTGAGACTTCTCACTCATTTAACTGTCATCGCATGAGAATTCCTGTCTTGTGAACAGAGGTAACAGGAAGGTCCTGTTTGTGAGACCTCTCAGCTTTGTGAGCTGTTCTACATCCAGTGAGGGATCAGGGAAAGTTCTGCTCCAAGAGAAGGTGTCTCTGCTCCAAGCCAGCAGGAGCTTCTCCATTTCCAACAGTGGGGAGAAACGCTATATTCCAGCTGTAAAATCAGTACATTTGTAAGAAAACATCCCCACAGTAGTGAAGGTCTGTAGCAGGCTGAGGTCAGAGAAAAGATGGATGATTTTGCCTTTGTTAGTCCTGCATATTTTCTGCTGTCAATGAAGGATGTCTTTTAAGCAAACTGTGCTCAACTCTTTAACCCTGCTGTTAAGTATTTAACAGGAAAGGAAACATTTCTCTACGAAATATAGGGAATACGAAATAGGGACCCTATTCGGTCTGGAAGAATTCGAATTGGGTCCAAATCACCACCCAGAAAAACAGGTAATGAAATATCTGCATTTAGTCTAGGATAATAACATACATGCCATGATAGAAAATATTACAAAAGTCTGTTCATTTAAAAAAAAAAAAAAAAAAAGGAAAGCAAAAGAAAGAAGGTAAAAGCAAGCTAATTTTAGAGAGCAATGCATTCAGAGGCCAGGAAGCCTTTTATAGCTCCTACTATCTCTGGCAAACAACCTTAACCTTGCTGGCATCTCAGAAATGTGGCCCACGTTACCCCAGTGGCAGCCAGTTTCACAACGGAGCTGTTACCTGACAAAGTCAAGCTCAGGAGTGTGTGCAGACACCAACTTTGTCAGTAGGCATCTCAGGACTGCAGCCAATCTAAGCTGTGGAAGTGGGTGCAAAAGTCCGAGTGGTTTGGGAAAGTGTATGTCCTGATCTGTGGGATCATGGCAATGATTCTCTCTGTGTAGAACAGAGATCTTTCCCTTGTCTACCCTGCCTGAACCTGGCAAAGATCCCCACATATGAAACTGAATTGACAGAGCAGTTTGGGAAAAGTATGTGAGCATGTTTTGCTTCAGAAATGACCAACATTACTCACCTGCCATCTGCTGCTTAAAGGTTGGACCTCACTTCAGCACAGGTGACAAGTGGAATTTGCAATAGCTCTTGGTTCTGCTCTTGCTCTTTTTCTCCTCCTTCTTCTATATGCAAAGGAATGCAAGTGTGTCTCTGAACTCCACATTGATCTGACAGAGAAGCAAGTCTATATGCTTTCTTCTCTCTTCCTACTGCTTCCATGCTGGACTGGTCAGAATTTAACCTTTAGTAAGACATGTCAAGCAGTGGCTGGATCCAACTAGCTTCTTCCTTTCACCAGTTAACTGGTTTCTGTGCTTGCCATTTCAGTGGGAACTGTGATTACGTTGGTTGTTTCTAACTGATAACTGGAAGCTTCCTTTAGGAGAATATAGTCTGAAAACATTTTGAGAGAAGAGGAAGAACTGTGTGTATGGTCACAAATATGACAGACACGCATCCGTAAGCATGTCGCACGGGGGGCGTGCTGTCTTCTCCCCAGTGAGAAGGACCCTCATGCCCTGATGTGGCAGCTGAGAATTTATTCCATCATATTGAGAAATTCCCCTGACCAAAACTTCAGCCATCTGTGCTACCAGAAACATAATCACTCCTAGCCAGTAAATCATAGCACCCCAGTGTTTTGGGCAACACAAACTCTTCGGTATATTAAAACACTATTGAAAATTGACAGTGGGATAGGATTTGTGAGGCCTCTCACGATCAGTCTCTTTCTATTTAAATAGCTGACAAATTACAGTCTGAGGAGTTACGATATACCTGTTGGTTAAGAGCAGTTATGTTTTTAACAGGTTCCTACACTTTCTGCAGTCGAGCTTTGAAATCTGAGCTATAACCCACACAGGAGCAGGAATATAAGCTCTTCTTTCACAGATCAGATACGATGGATACCTGTATTCATACTGCGTGTTTGCTTTCCTTTATTTCTCATCATATTGCAGTCCACCAGTTTGGGTGGTTTTTCTGAGTTACAACAAAGTACTTTTTTTCCACAGCAGATTGTTCTCACATTTATCCAACTTTTAGCTTTTCATTTGTCAAATAAGAACTTCTTAGATAAACAAACATGTTTTTTTTCCTAGCCTGCCCGCTATTTTCTGTGAGGTAACAATAACAAGTGACGGTTACGAAAACCAGACACTGATAGCCATACAGCATCTCAGACCAGAAAGCATGCATTCTTCTGGCTGCAAAACACAAGTAAAAAGTCTCTCCTTTCAATTGTTCTGACTTCTAAATCCCAGCTGAAGGGAAATGTATAGCTCAGCCTGTCCCAGAGCTGCTCACTCTAGCATCAGTTTTCTGTGGTGCTGCAAAGGCAGGGCATCCACTCTTCCTCCATGCAAAACTGCCAGACATCAAAGACCATATCCTATAAATCCCTCAGCTGTGTATTTTCACCTGCAGATATGGCATCTTGACACTGTTGGCTGCCAGGACCATGCTTTAGAGGAAAACACTCAAGGAACCTTTCAAGAAAACAGTTTCAGGAAAGGTGGTGTAAAACTTCTGTTGGAAGAATTGAATTGTGCTCCTCTGTGCGGAAGTGTGCACCTGAACCCATGCTTGGCTTACCAGTCACAATTTACTAGTTGGACTTTTGGTGGACGACAGGCAGTATCACTGCAGGACCACCTTGTGTTGGAAAAGTCTCAGATGGTTTACAGGCCTGGCAATGAAAGATCTGGGATGTGTGCATGCCAAGCTGGCACACAGCACTCTTGATAAACTCAATGGCTGGTCAGCAGCTTGCATTGGGTGTGTTGGTGAACTTAATCCAGCCTATTATGTCAAATGTACATTGCATTGTAACAGTCTCTTTCAACAGGTAAATGACCGAAGAGGCAGCAAACTAAACTGTCCTTCAGCCCTGTATGTAGGGTTTCCTGCTGTGCAGTCACTGAAGTATGCGCTGACAAACATGTCTTAGCCAATGTGTAGGACTCACCTCCAGAGTGGAATTTTAAATTCCTTCTCCAGCACTGTGCAGAATTGTCTCCCACAGGTGAACCAGGCTGACAAAAAGGCTTGAAAGCTTGATGAGACAAATCTCTGAATGAAGGAGAGAAGAGCAAGAGCAAAGCTATACCCTGGGGACTGGGGAGTTGAGGAAATCAGAATTGTAGAAGGCTGTTCAGGAGGACGGTTAAATTCCAGGCAGAAAAGACAAACATGTCAAAGTTTTGGTGTCTCTTCACTTTGGTATTGTGGCTTAAATTTAAACTGAAATAGTACTACACTGTAAGAAGGCTGCCTGCCTTTGTTGTGCTCCTTGACAATCACAAGCTGCTTGAAGCAGCTTTGCGCACAGTGTGAGGGATGTGCGGGATCACTCAACTCAGTCCTCTGCTGTTGCAGGAAGCCACACTCTGCGGTCTCCTTCAGAAACACATCCAGTTCTGTCTCGAAGATACTGAAAAATACGCTGCTTATTCCACATGCTGGGATCTGCATCTCTGGACACTGGTGGTTAGAAACCACCTACTGCTGCCCAGCATAGCTGTATCCATGGCTCCCTTCCACCCATTTGTTCTGCTGCCAGGATTGTCTGATAACTTCAGTAGTTCTCTTGCAGCTTTGCATTTATCTTCAGCAATCGTATTTCCTTAAAGCTTTTATTTACCTGGGCTAAGCAGGCCTASGTCTTTTAATCTTTCTTGCATGACAGTCCTTCCATTCTCATGAACGGTTACATGGGTCTCCTCCATTCCCAATTTTATTGCTTGTAAGTGTGGATTGTCAGAATGCAGTGTGCAGCGTTCATGTTGGGACGCTACCAACGTCGTCTTACAAGGGCATGAATGCTTTCTTTCCTCTGCCAGAGACAGTTGCCGTGTATCTCCAAGGGCCATACATATCCTTTTCATAACCATATTATAGTGCTAACTCTAACCATCTTGTACGTGACTAATTTGGACATATGTCTATCCTCTGATTTTTCAGCTGATTCCGTCTCATAACAGATATTATTAGTTCTTAAAATGCATAATTTTATACTTGTATTTCTACCTCTTCAATGTGAAAGGGCAACAAGGTCTTCCTTCCTTCCGTCTTCCATATTGACAGTTTTTTCTGTCCTTGCTAATGGCTAATTGTCATTCACTCATTCACACTCCTACTTTTGTATCGGTAAATAATAAAAATAAGATCAGTCCCAGACTTGTTCCCTGAGGAACTCCCCTTGATGAACTAGTGCTCCTGAAGGGGAGTTGTGCGTATCCCAGCTGTACTACCCAAAGTAACCAAACTCAGTTTGCAAGATGGCTGGGGAGCTGGGGCAAGAGTAGGAGCCAGGGCAAGAACGATGCGAGTCTGCYCAGGGACGCTCGCAAGTGAGGTGGTTGACGTGGGGGGAGTTGTCGAGAGCTGCACCCAGAAAAGGGCACAGATGAAGAACCAGCATCTYGATAGAGAGCTCCTCCTGTCAGGTAAAAGCACTTTCAGCATCTTTGAAACCACTTGATCGTGGGGGCACTGACCACCTCGCAGGGGGACTGCGTTCCTTGCGCTGGGGACTGCGGGAACACCAGGAGCGCTGCTGGAGGACGTACACCTCACAGCGCAGGAATGTCTGGCAGTTTTAAAAGTTTCCATGGAGGCAAGTTTTCAGAACAGACGCTGCTTTCTGCTGTTCAAGACCCAAACATTGCTGCATTGTGCTCTCACACGAGAACCAGAACGCGACAGGGGGCAGGAGTATGTTTGTTTGCCGCCTTSTCATTTTCTGAGAACAGAATTGTGCCAAAATAAACAAATGGTGAGCAGCTAGCAAGATTTTAAAATATTTTTTGTATAATATATATATTTTTAAGTGTCAGTGATAAAAGTTTCATGTGTATATAGGCACACATTCCCTTTCTATTTTGCTCTTTTATGTTTTTTATAACAGTTTTCCTTGAAGGAAACCATTACCATTAAAAGTGTATGAATAATTTTTTACTCTGCTTGAAGAGTTTTAATTTGTGTTAAAAAACAAATGAAGATGAACATATCCTATATCAAAATGCAGGCTTCTGATTCTCATATTATTTAATCCCACATTTAATCCCTCAGACCTGTTAGAGTTTACTGTTAACCAAAGTTGTCCCATTTACACTCCAGGACAAATTTGTTTGAAATACAGTCCTGAACTTCATCCCAGACTGCAGGAAAACATCCATCCACATCTGAAGAGGATTAAATGCAAGCTCTCCAAAGCCCCGTCTATCTATCAGCAACCCTAAAAAGCCTATCACTATAGTGTCTAGACACCAAGATAACCCTCCTGATGGAAGCAGATGGTCAAGACCTCTCCACATCATGGATTTCCATGAAAGATATAATGACACAAGGTTAGATTAACAGTCTCTTGGCAAAGCTTTTCACAAGAAAAAGACACTACCATATTCAGATACACACAACAGGAGGAAGTTAATAGTGGGTTTTTTAAATTCACGCAGGCTGAAAATTTATGAACCTGAGCCTGGACTGTAGCAATAAATGAAGACTAGAAAAAGGGAAAAAAGAAAGAAAGAAAAAAGCTATGGCAGGGACTCCAGAGCAGATTTACATCTCAGGAAATGAAATCAAGGAAACCAAAGAACCAAAAATGGATGCATTTCCTTGAAATAAACACATATGGGAATGTTTTTATTCCAGTGAAAGAACTCTTCCTGAACATTGGATGCAAGATGAGTCAGAGTCTCATTTAAGACTTAGTAAGAATAAAATTTAAGACCTTCATCAGCCAAGATGTGTACAGAGTGGAATGATTAATAGACGTAGATCCTAAATACTCTGAAACTCCCTACTTACTCAAGCAAGGTCCTGTTGACCCAAACAGTTTGACTGAGTGCAGCGCTTGGGACTTTGCCCTCCAAGTCCCCAGATGAGCAGAGTCTTCCAATCAGAATTCTCTATAAAGAAAAGAAGAGGACTATGAAAAATCTTTATTTTACTTTTTCATGTTCTTAAACCTCCACTCCCCTCACGGATCCTGGGTAAGAGGCTGGCTTCATCCTCAGTATTTTGGATGCACCATCGCTCAATGGGACATTGCTGTGCCACCAACTATGGTGTTTTAAAACCTTTTCCTTGGAGTGGAAGACAGGTAGACAGGTTTCCGGGCTCTGTAACAC
Organism: Phoebastria nigripes; assembly: GCA_035582835.1. NCBI lineage: Eukaryota > Metazoa > Chordata > Aves > Procellariiformes > Diomedeidae > Phoebastria > Phoebastria nigripes. Next base: position 500,423 of record JAYKAV010002842.1, on the reverse strand, counting down.
ATTCAAACAGCAGAGGAAATATCTGGTAATCAAGACAATATCAAATGATCTTACCAAGTCTACAGCTGCTTCTAAGTTTATAGTGAGTAAATGTGGCTAGAAAGCAGTGGTTCCCACCCAGTAAAATGGGAAAGTCTGGAAAACAATAACAACTCCTAGACCTGATTCTTCTCAAAAATATAATAATAGTGTGTATATGTTTGTTAGGAAATGAGGGCTGGGACTGGGGAAAAAAAAGAAACTTCATCATGGAATAATCAAAAAAGAACTTTAAAGCCAGGTGAAGTGACACTCAGGCAGCTAATTCCCCAAAGTAGCTTCCTATGCAAAGAATATCTGTGCTGTTGTAGCGTGAGCAGGGCAGACTGTTGTAGCATGAGGAAAACCACATCTGAAGCCCTGCAGCCTCTCCTAAGACTTCATTTTTAAGCAGGAGCGATCCAGGTTGGAATGGGTGTGGAGAAGGGCTTCTAGAGAATGGGCTGCCCTAACAGTGATCAAACCTGAATGAAAAAGCATGATTTTTTTAGCCTGGCAAAATAAAGGCAGAGGGAGTGATGTGACTGCTCACTTAAATACATTAGGAGGACAGACAGCTATGGTCAAGACCAATTTTTAAAGTTAGGGACAATATTGATGTGATAACAAGTAGAACGTAATTGTGGATGCATGTAGCCTCAAAAAGGCTATCATATCAGAAAAATGCTACTAGCTATCAGAAGGTGTGTGTGTTGGAACAGACTTCTACAAGGATTAATACGACCTAAAAGACCCAGACTGGCTTTATTTATTGATATGGGACTTGCTGCCATTGTGCCAACATTGATATAGCTGGCATGTCACACTGAAATATTTATTGTAATTTATTTTACATTCATCTAAAAGTTGATCATGGGATGCAATATGTAAATTAAATAAAATAAATATCCCTGGAGACCTTGCCTTCCAACAGCAAGGTATATAGAAACTGAGTATCAGGCATTATTAATTTGATGTAATATATTTTCAGGATACTTCGTTACATAACTGAAAAGAGATGTTTTTGCTGCAGGTGGYACCTTTAAGGATATAAGAGTCTCCTTGTCTAATAGGAGAGCATCAGCCCATTGGCAGAGTAACTTCAGAAGCACAGACCTGCAAAGCAATTGTTCTCACTCATTTTTCCTGTCTAGACTAACCATCCCTACCCCTTCCCCCCAGCCAGCACAATACAGCTACGTTTTGATTTTTTCTTACCAATGCAAACACATGGTTGGATCCTCCAAGATTAAAGACAGGGCAGGTCTCATACCTTTTAACAGCCAGCCAGGAAGTATTTGTGGGACAAAACCTGATGGCTTGAATTCTTCCCTTGGGTGGTATTTACTTAGAAATTAGTTAGAGGCTTTACCTGAGCTCAGAGCCGCAGTGCACTAAGCACTGTATGAACACACACAACTTCACTCAGAGAATGAACAAGCTAAAAAAACCCAGATGGACAAAATGGGTACAATAAAACAAAAGGAAGAAATTATTTACTCAAGCCATGCCCTGGATTAATCAAAAAATCCAGGAAAGGAACCAAGGAAAAAGACTCCCACATCTCAGCCTTACACTTTATGAAATGAATAATATTGCTTTGGATGTGCAATGGCCTCTGGACTGTGATTAAGCAGAATCTATAGCTACATGCATAGATTCCTTATCAGCCTGTATATACAGAGACTGCAATAGTTTATTTCCCCTTCTATCTAAACAAATACCAATAATTTACAAATTTATTTTAATTTTCACATTTGACTGGTAGAAGGCTCAAGAAGTTCAACAAATTAAACCCATCAATATAAAGGAGTAGTTTAAAACCCTTTCTTAAAAGATGCTGTCCCAGCATTCTCTTAGTTTACAAACTATATCACCAGGATCTCTATAAAAAAAGGCAAATAGGTAACAAAAAGCTTCTTTTGCCGTTATAATATAGAGTGTAAAAGGAGAAAAGACAGTCAGTGTTTTGGGAGCTTTAAGATAAAACTAGGGAATAAAGCAAAGATACCAGATGCTCTGAAAAAGAGACTGCATTGGTACAAGTGTCCCTGTCTCTTGGTTTCTGGAATAACTAAGGTGTCTATTACTGGCACAAAAGTAGTATGTAAGTAGAGCGTGCTTAGGCAAAGTGAGATAGCATAAGAAATAGAAAATTCACATTTAATCTAGTGCCACATTCAGAAAAGTCCAAACYGAAATAAGACAAAAAAAATCCCCATGGGATACTAGGGGAATGACCGAAAGTGGTTGCTGGACTCCCACATGCCTCACAGTTCTGGGGTCACTCTATCAGTTGTGGCTGTGTAAAACAGGAGTTGCTCTGTGGTGGGAATCTGGGTGGTTGCATTTTCTGCAACCTTACTGTCACATAGATTTACCCCTTTTGGGCAACAGAAATAGTAAATTTTTGCCTTTGTATGGTCCTTGAAGAAGATATTTCCTGATCTTGCATCAAGAAATAAGGTGGGTAGAGAGAAAACCAACAGTATGAGGAATGCAAGCCTGTGTACACTAACGTGGAACAGTTCCCTGAAAAGGAAGACAACAGCACAGTACATTTTTTTTCTCTTGGGGGTAAAAAAGACAGTTACAAAGCTCTGGGGATAGGAGAAGAAAGGGCAAGATAAGGGAACATCCCTTCAAAGCATGCCAATAGAAATGTGCTGTTTCAAAAGAGACATGTGGAAGGGAGGAGAGGAAGCAGCCGCGAGTTGGGTAACAAATCAACAAAGGACAGACTTCTGAAATTTACTGCTTTCCCTAGTGGCAGACACTCGCCAGCCGTGGATTGGAAATGGCAGGAACTCACATCAGGAAACCATCTCTCCATCTGCACAGTTAACACCAGTATGTATGGATGCAGGTACGTGGCAGGAGCTTAATGGGTGGGAGCATCATCAGCTGGGGCTTGGAACAAAGACATTAGCATCTCTGGGGGTAGTGAGACCACGTTTCTGCAATTGTTGCAGAAATAGTCAAGCTCTGCATGTTCCTCACAGATGACTGTGCCAGATACCCAGGGAGAATGGATGTGCGAACACATGGTTGTGTGTTAGGGCAGGGCTGAGACACCGATGGTGAAGAATACCATATGCAAGAGGGCACACTGTGGTGACACTCTATCATTTCCCTTTTCAAGGAGACTGAAGAGACCCTCCAAAAATTGGGCTACAGCTTTTCTTAATTTCTTCCCCTCTGGTTAACCTCCATTTCTTTTCAGTATTATGTACATGTGATGCTTTCTTTAAGCAAGTTGGCCCTGGTAGATGCAGAAGAGCTTGCTTGCTCACACTTTCCTTCACAGGATGTGGCCTTGTAATGTTCCATAGTGGCATTTGCCTTTGGGACAGGTACTGAAAGCTCAACATTAGGGACAACGTTGGGTGAAAGTGGTGGGAAGGAGAGGAAGGTAACCACACTGCCTTGCAGTGGTAGTTCACCAGTGGCTTGATAAGAAGGAAAAAAAAAGTGTGTATATCCTCAGCACAACAAATTTTACTTTGGGTGGGAAGGAGGAGCAGGGGAGACTGTGGGACCTTGAAAGAGCTGTGCTGACTGCCTTAGCACATGGTGTTAGCTCTGCTATCATCTTTAGAAATGTTTTCCATGGCAGATATAATGAGATTCACATCACCACTGCTTGTGGTGTACTAAGAAGATGGCAGTATCAGAGAGGGCTGAGACAGAACTGTGTTTTCCTAACGTATTGTTGGAAAGAAGGGTGGGTATGAAGGGTGGTGGGTGGGTGGTGGAGAAATGGAAGAGAAATCTTGTAAATGCTCTCTCACATCTGTAAAAATTGTATGTAATTTGATCCTTTCTAAAGATTTTTCTAATATCTAAAAAGGGGGATAATCTTCAGCTCAGCATAAAATTTTTGAGGGGATTAGCTATCCTTCCCAGTCAGACGGATAGCGATAATTCACACTTCACAAGTCTCCCAGTAGCTAGTCTCTAATAACTTCAGTAAGGTTAATAATTATCCTATAAAATTACCTGGCACTTGAACTGGCAACCGGTTTTACTGCCTGGAGGTGACTGTTAAACAATCTGTGTCTATTGGCAAGCAGCACCGCACGTATACCCTTGCAAACCCCTTCCCCCATGATGGGTATGTGAAATTGCATGGCACATTCACTACTCTGATTACTTATTTTTTGTATCCTGCCTGTGTTCATCACCTCAGATACCAGAGGATATATGAAGTGTGTCCTCCAAGGCAACATTCACGCCGGCTTGGCACCATAAACAGAAGTAGGTCATTGGTATCTGTGACTTTGTCAAAGGCAGATGAGCTCAAACAATGTAAACCTGGGCTTTAAATCATAGCCATAAGGAAGATATTTATCACGGCTGCTTTAGGCATCTCTGTGCTATGCCCTGGTTCAAAACCTGCTTTTGACATGTCCCAGATATGAGCATATGCTGTGTGTTGTTCAATCTTGATCACTTTGCCTCAGAAGCCAATGGCAGGAGCATTTGGTGAGAATGTGCATGGGATTAATTATTAGTGATGGTGTGACTAAGACCGGTTTGCTTTTATTAGCTAAGAAGACCATGATTTGATTTTGAATAAATTGGCCGGTGCTGCTCAAGCAGGTGGGAAATCCCCCACACCTCCAGTGGCAAAACCATGAACGCAGATAGCTCACACATTCAACTTATTTTCCATAGGCTGAAGTCTGAGTGTGTTGATTTCTGATCTCCATCCTGGTATGAAGATTTCTGCTCACCACAGGCTCTTTCCACATTTGGCTTATCTCTGTAAGATGAGATCTCTCAGCACCAGGGAATGCTTGGGGCTGACCTTTGCAAAACAGGAATCAAGCTGATAAGCCCTCTCAATTTTGGTGATTGTGGCTTCCTCGCTACCTTCAATTTCCAGATTTAGGGTCATCATTCCAATGGACTCAAAAGAACAGAAAAGAAGAGAGAACAGCTCCAGTGAACCTCATCATTTCTGAGCACCCAGTGGGAAAAATCTGCCTGCAGGGAATATTAGCTGATAGCAGCACAGACTCTTGTAGATAGTGACAAATGGAAAGGATGAGCTAGTTCTCAGAATTTTTGCTATATTTTATTGTCATTGCTGCACATTTATGAAGGGCCTATTTACTAATGGGGTTCTCAAACCTGCAGGCAAATATACATTGACATATGGTGATAATGTGTGGTCACATCCCTGTGCTCATGTAAATCCAGGTCCAGGACCAGGATTATAGACAAGGGATGTTGGCTCACTGATGTTAAGAGATTCCTCTGAGAAGAGTTAGTTACAAACAGGACTCAAATGCATTTTAATCTGGAGCTGCATGTCAAAACACAGTGTTTGGAGGGATTTTGAATTCAAGATTTTATTTGGATTTAGCCCTAATTTTTAATGCCAGGCCACAAAAAGGACCTGTTTCTCTTGCCCATTGCCAGGATAAAAACAATCCAGTGCTGTTTACCTCTAAAATGTAGCTTGCAAAGGAGACTGCAAAAGGAACAGAAGCTAAATTAAACACAATCATTTGCCSCAGGTGGATTCTTTGCCTGCTGTTAGAATGTAATGGAGCTGGGTGACACATGTCTTTGTGGCATGAATACTTTCAGCATTAATTAGAGCTAAAATGTCAGTAGCGGTTAAACAATATTAGTCTACAAAATTAGGGTAAAAGGGTTTGAGTGCTCAAAGGTGCTAAAGTTGCACAGGTACAACAAAACATTTATGTATTTCCCTTGCAATTCTTCACATGTATGAAGACCGGCTCCTAGTACGAGGTTGGCCGAGCCTGAATCAGCAAAATATTCTATACTTGCCTCTGTGTGTAGAGACAGTCGCGTTTTGAAAATTTACATCTGAAATTAGTTTCCTTGCTTTTATTCATTTAACTTAGAGATTTTTTGTGTCAGCTGAAGATGCCTTTTAGTGCTTCTCCTGACTACGACATTCTTAGTAGAAACTGTTTTTCCTTGCACAAATGGTTTTTCTTGTGCAAAAGTTTTCCTTGTTCAAAAGTGCTTGAGGGAGAGTTTCAATGGTAAATTTGCAGTATGAATGTGTATGGAATTCAGCTGCCTGCAGTGGATCTCCTTCTGTAGTCTATAGGATGATGGGGACAGGCGGGTTGGCTGCTGTTCCCAGCTTTCTAGGTAGTCTGTTGTGTGATCGCAGGGAAGCCCACTTAAACTCTCTGTTCCTCAGTTTACTTATAACAGATGAAGAAGGACATCTCCTTTTGTCTGGGGCTGTGCAAGTACCCAGGAAAATCATGATAAGACCTCCAGCTTGAAAAGCGTCTTGGCTGGATTTTGCTGTATTGTCATCAGAAACCTCAGAACTTAACAGTTTTGAGCCCTCCAAGACCTAAATATTATTATGGCCTAACAGAAGTAAGGACAGTGCAAACCAAGCCCTAACTAAGAGTATTACAATTTGGCTTTGTACCATCATAGAATAGGTCAAGGCAGAACTTGTAAGCACTGATATTTCTTCCCGAGGGAGCAAACCAACTGGGGATTTGGCCCCAAGGCTGAAAACACACCCAACGTAGTCAGCAATCTTTTAGAAATGTATTGCTTTTCGCCCCTTGCTACTTAATTAAAAGGAATGTCAGGCATTTCTGAAAAGACAGTGGGTAAGTTGTCAAATGTAACAAAGAGAGAAAATAATTTCAGAAAGAAAGAAAGTCTATGTAAATTATAATACCCATCTTTTTCTACACTAAACCACAGCTATGATAATTTTAAGTGATTTTTGTATGGCATTTTAAAATTAAATGTGATTCTCTTGTTCATTCTCTGGCAATATGCCCTGAAATATTCCATTAAGTATTTTCAATTACATGCCAGTCCCAATAGGATCTCAGTAAGAGGTTTTAAAAAGGTATCTTATCTAGTACATTATCTAATGCAGTTTGAATGCTATCAATGTTGCAATAAATAAAGATAAATTAAGTAATGTAAAAAAATTGTTGTAGCTTTGAATCAATAGACTGGGTAGCAGCTGAGGAGATGCACATATGTACTCTTCTCCTTAAAGAAAGGTTTCAGGACTTGGCACCAGAGCAAGATTTTTATTTAGTAACTCATTTCCACCACCTTGTATCAAAGTCTATTTCAGGAATAAAAACAAAATGAAACCTAAACTACATTATTATTTCTGAAAGCTTAGATGAGTGTATTTTTGAAACATGTGGAGGTACATTGTCTGTATTATGAAACAAATTACTGCTCAAAGGCTGAGTGGAAGAGGCTGCTGAGAGATGCAACTAACAGCACACTTGAACGCTTTGCTTTTCCATGCAGTGCCAGAGTAGAAGGGGGTGCACGCACGTGCGTGCCTCTGCGCGTGCACGTGCTAATGTGCTGGCCATTTGTACTGCTACCAGTGGAGCTGATCATGTTGTTCCTTCTAGATAATTCATCGGACAAGTTTATCCCATTCCTTTAAACACTTGAGCACGTACRTCATTTTACTGATATGAAGTCTCATATTTAAGCAAAGGAAACCTCTTTATCAATGTAAACTGTTCACAAGATCAGGGTTTTGAACCTGTTTTTATTTCTTACTCCAAACTGCTCATAATAACCATGCTGTTTAGCTTGACTACCTGTTTGGTTCTACTGGTGGCTGGAATGGTGGTGTGGGAGAGCTCGTGTAATACCACATGGCATTACTTCTCTTCTCTGACTTGATGGCTTGAACATTAAACATCAGTAGGAATTCCCCTTAGAATGGTTATTTTTAAATCCCTGTAATAATCTTGCGTAGGAATGGGGGGAACAAACAAGCCAACTCATTTTCAGATGGGACTTAATTGCTTGTGCATATAATTGCGTGATATGGTGGTAGTAGGTATGTTGACTCTGCAGTTCCTTCGTGGGCCCATGATTTATGTCTCTAACAGGATCCTAGGATCAAGTCGCTCTCCTCTGCCTTTCTCATGGCCTGGCTGCGGTCCTTCAAAGTCCCTACTTACAACCCTTTGCCCTGGGAGCCCCTTAGCCTTCATAGTGAGAAATTGTGAAAAACCATCATTGTTTTCATATTTGATGACAGGCTGGCTGTTGGGAAATGAAGGTAAAGAAAGGAGAGCTCCATCACTGTCCAATTTGCTTAGTTGCAAGCTTCTTAGCTTCATGTCGTATTTTAACAAAGATTTATAACATGCTGACTAGCTAAGGTCCCAGGGTTGCTAGAAGTAAAGGGTGGGGGAGGGAACAAAAGCTGCTAATAGAAATGTAACATTACATTATGATAATTAGCATGAAATGTGAAGATTTTTACAAATTGCTTATCTGTTTTAATTATTCTTGAGACATCTGTAATATTAATGTACGGATAAAGAACAGTTAATTGGAAAATAAATGAGAGAACTAAATGTATTTTTTCCCCCTGTGTATATCAAGGGAAGCCTGGATATTAAATCTTGAACTTCCCAATTCTTGTTGTTATATTGTAGAAATGTATAAATTAATCAAACACTTATTATATAAACCAAGCCTTGTCAAATCCCAATTCTGATGGATTAACTAGTAAAGGAGTCCTAACGCTGTGAAAACGGTGCAGTTTGTTTGATTTTTTTAAACAATTCCTTTGTCACCACCATCACCAGCAAAATCTATCTGTGAGTAAGTTTTCTCTAAATGACATTTCCCTTCTTTTTCTCTCTCTCTGCATGTGTCACAAATGTGAATTTCCCATACAGACAACAGCATGTTTTAAGCATGAACAAAATGACTATAGGATGACAGTAATTTTCCATTAAGTCTTCTTGGGAGCCACTACAAAGCAAAACTATATGTATGTTCCCACTGTCTGCATATATTTATGTGTTATGTATGTACACGGATGCTTCATCGTTGAAGAATAAATGCAAAAACCAATTAACCGTATGGGTAGCCAGAGAGATAAAATTGAAAAGATAGGAGAAGAATAAACCCTGAGAAATGTAGCAGATACAGAGGTAAACATCTTTAAATCAAAAGTAGGACTTAGAGTTTCTGCTCTGTTGCAGTTTCATGTTTATTAAAAGGATTTATCCTGGAATCATCAAGGCTGAGGCCACTAGCTGTTCAGTTCTCCTCCATTTATCTTATTGATTTCCAAGTTATGAGGATTTCAAAATCCAGTCATGCAAATCCCCCTCCAAAGCGTTTTGCAGACTACATGAAAAACACATTCTGCAAACAACTCGGGGCTCACTCTTCCTTCTCACCCTCCCCTCCCCTCCCCTCTAATTTTTCTTGCACTATAACGAGCTCACAGCTAATGCTAATCAGGCAATGTCTCTCTTACATAAACACTATCGTTTCTTCTGTGAATTTCTTTCTTTTTTTTTTTTTTTTCCCAGGGTGGGGAGGGTAATATAAAGAAAATCCTCTGAAAAGCAGGGAGATTAATATACAGGTTAATGTATATGCTAACATATGTGGAGCCTATTAACTGCAGGATGCATAATTGCTAATCACTCAAGTGCAAGTTCTGCTTTCACACTGACATATTCCTGAGCTTTGTTTTAGAAACAGTCTTCCTTTGTGGGTCATTTTAAAGAAGCAGCCCAGTCACCATGAAGCTAACCGGTCTTAAAAGAAGGGAGTACACACCATATTTTGGACCAGTGAGGTGACACTGGTTATTTTTGAAATGTGAGTTTCTCCTGTATTTCCCTATTTATGTCCTAGCTGCAACATGAGGAATTGCCTTCAGTGAGACTAATGTAGCTTGCCCTCTGTATGCCTCGGTGATTTGAGGCTCAATATACCGATATAGATGTTTTCCTGTTGACATCAGTGGAGGGCTCCATGAGGTTACAACAGTTTCACCCCCGCTGAAGGGACCAGTGAAATCGGTAGACCTGTTTCAGACCTCGCTAGGAGGAGATGCGTGAGAGTACCAGCCAGGAACAGAGTGGAACAGAGTGAGCTGTATGAGGTAGCAATGGGGTCACATCTGGCTTTTGGAGAGAAGGAGGACCTTGCTTGGCCTTGCAGGGCTAAACAGGGACATGCAGAGAAGACTGAGYTTGGGAGAGACTCACTCCTTCACCACAAAACCAGGAGCTGATGGTGCTGGGTGACAAACATGCTCTCTGGTGCTTGAGCTTGAGATTCTGCTGGAGTAGATGGCCACTTGCTGTGCCTGTGTCCCAGGCTACAACTAGAAGAGCATTCATGGCCAGTTTCTGACCCTCAGCTGTCCCCAATTTGATGTTGCAGCTCATCCACACCTGCTAATGCACCTTGTGTTCAAATTTCCACCTCCATCAGTACCAACTTTTTACCAGCTGCTACTCTGAGCAGGCCCTGCCTGTTTTACAGATTCCCCAGGCTGCTTTTACTCTTCTTGTTAAGGACAAATGCAATTATAGTGAGCACATTAATAAAGTCATGGCTAAAGAAGCAGCATCCCTTAACTATGGTATAACGGAAACCAATTCCTGTGTGCTGGGCACTCATCCTGGAAGTGTTAGGGCACATAACTCACAATTTTATGACATTGTAGTAGCCGGTATTTTGGGTTTTATTGGTCAAAATTCTGGTTATTTTTATTATTGTTTTCTCTTTTGCTTGATATAGTCACTTACGTTGTAAACTAATACTGGGGGTGGTTTGAATAGGGGTACTGGTCATGCATTTAATTTCAGAATAATGAAAGATTTATTATGGGCAATGAAGTAGAACAATAAAGTCATATTTACAGATGTTATGTAGTGGGCATTCCTATCTCTAGCACACCTATCCCTAATGGATGTGTTTTATGTATGTTATTTGTGTAGCAGTTTTTTTCATGTAACAAATGGCAAATACCATAAAGGGATGATTCCCCCAAACTGAAATCTCGTAAAAAGACTTACTAAGCCCTGTTCCTTACCAGGGGCCTTCACTGACCTTCATTTTCCAGTGTTATATGAAATGGGCCACTTTACATTCTAGGTAGGAATAATAAAGCCCCACATCTTATAGAGGACTTGGAAATTATATGAAGGAGTGAATGTATTTCCTTCCAGTTTTCTGCTACCTGTCCGTTTGGGTACATCCTTGGGGTGAGACGCACCCTGACTGGAGCCCCATTACAGAAATGAAGTCTGACTTATGGCGAGGAGCTACTTCAGACACTTGGGAGGTGCCTGGGAAGCCATTTGATAGGACCCCTGTCTGTAGGTGACAAGATGCAATAAGAGACCTTCTGTTCAAACTGCTCCCCTGAGCTGGGTTTTGTGAGGGAAGAAACCAGATCAATAGAAGAGGCCCACAGAAATCACCTGTGCACGTTGTTTTAACCTGTGGATGGAGTCAACACTCAGAGGCAATCTGGCTTCTCCCAACCGGCTTGGCACTAGGTCTTGGAAAGTGGGCAGTGATCAAGGCAGCGGGGTAGAAGGAGAACCCTTCATTTGTGGTATTTTTGTATGCTGAACGCATCCATAGGTACCATTTTTCTGACAGAGTGTGGTTTAATAGGCAGTGAAAACCAGAAGATGCTGTATGTACAGACCTAATGCAGTAGGGGAGACACATTTTGAATATTGTTATTAATTATATCCAAAGCATCTGAGCAAGAAAGCAAAATTAAGATTGCAATTTAACGGAATAGTGAGAGATGCATTACCTAGCTAGATATTTGAATAAAAAATGCAAATAAGTGGGAGATTTGGGCAGTGGCTTATGAAACTGTATTCTTCCTTTTTTCCATGTGGCTACTTTTGGTTTGCCTACCTGCCTTTTTGCAGGGTTAGCCTAATTATTTTTATTCCCATGGGTAAGATATTGTAAATGCACACAGAGGTTGTATGACAGACCATGTGTGTATGTTTGCTTCTGCATAGAAATATGCATGAATTCACTCATGTATACATATGTATGACCTCTTCATGTTTGTGTTTATGTGCATACACATACACATGCACTCCATGCATATCCAATATTTTAAGCCACTAGAGATTTGTTTTAAGCGCACAGATTTCCAGAATGATTCCTTCGGCTATCAGCCACAGTAGTAAGCCTTCCTCTCCCTGCTCTGTTCTGATAAAGCTGCCCTGCCATCACTGACCTGAAATCTCAGCAAGCTGATGGGTAGATCTTGTTTCTGATATGCATTTTGATAAGCCTTCAGTACAAATCCAATCTGGGTTGCAAGCTAGCTGATGCATGGCTGGCCTTCTGTTCCTTATTTAACACAACCATATTTTTCTCCTTCCATATACCAAATTCTGTTTAAGGGTCTCTATTCAGCCTAAATTTGAAAACAAAATATACTTCAGCTGATATGAGGAATCTGTACACAAGAGCAAGTGAAAAGAAAGAGCTGCACACGTTTTCAGCCATAATTTAGTACACAGATGGTAACGATAGGAGGTGTTGGTTGCAAGAAATGAGTTGTTCAGGAAGATTTGCTCAGCTGAATTTTGATTTTGTTTCCAGCAGACCTCCTCACATGGTATTGTTTATGCAAATATACCCTCTTTTCAAAAAGCGTCTGGCTTCAGAAAACCCCTGGCAGTAGAGCACAAAAGCTAAGTTGTACAGCAGCTAGCAGACCTGAAAAGACAGGCTGAATGGAGCAATGGATGCAATATGCAGGCAGCCAGACAAACAGAAGAACCATTCTTTTCTGGGTACCAGTGGTGTGTGGAGAAGGCAGCCTACCCCAGAGGGAGGAAGAAAAGGCCCTGAGAGGGGGGTAACTGTCCTGCTCCTATAGAAAAAAATAAAAGGCTAAGGGACCAGGGCCAAGCATTATAGACACAACTATGGTTAAGATATAAAACTGCTTTAACCCACTTTTAGGACCTCATGTGGTGTTGCTAACTTTACCAAGGGAAATTTAATTGGAAAGCAAATCTAAGTTGCTTGTAGGAAAGAAAGATGAAAATGAGGAAAGTAAAACAATTCTTACAGTAACTTTCTAACCTCTAGGAAAGAATGAAGAGGTTTTCTTTTTGCTGTTAGCTTTAGCAAATAAGGACACTGGCAAATATTTTTCCAGCAGCAAACATTTAGCTGAGATGCAGTCTCTGTACACAAATACAACTACATGCAGTCACATATGGACAGAGAGAGCAAGCGAGCACTTGTACAAAGATGTTACATTGCACAATGTGCGCATAATAGGAAATACTAATGTTTCTTAATGCAATTTATTTTTTTATATATATATGTACTTTTCACCCAGCAAGTGTTTTATTTCTGCTTGTAATCTAAAAACTTGGTAGAACCCAACCATTACGTAGTGAAAAACCATATATATATAGAACTCTTTTATAACTTCAGCATTGCCACATTATTTGACAAAACCACTGGTGTCAGTGTCCAAAATCTTTGTATGTCTCCTTAAATATTTGAGATAATACTTCACCACCACCCCCCCCCCAGTTTTTAAAGAAAAAGCTTTTAGTGCTATTTTTCTAATAGATTCACATTTTGCATATATTTTCCCAAGTGCTGCATATAAGTACAGCAGGTGTGTTTAGCGCACAAAACACATACAACCTCAGAAACTTCCAATATCATGTTGTATGCATAACTGCAAATTCAACTGCAGATGCATTTAATCTATTTTGCTTGGTGTTTTCAAAGGGTTTCATATGTTATGAAGAAACCATCAGCTCTGTTAAGTGAAATTTTTGTCAGGTCATTCCTATGTTGAATATATGAATAATATATTTTTAATTTCAGTATTTCTGAATGCTCATCTTTTAAATGAAAGAACAAGTCTAGAATGGTTGTTTTAAAGGGCAGTCAGGGATAGCATGAACAGCACAGAGAAAGCATCTTGAATTGCAGTTGTGCAAAATCTGGTCATTAATTCAACCTTATATCTTATTCTTTTTATGCCAGAAAATCTGAAAACTGAGTGCAAGAGAGGATGGCATCATCTGCATTTCAGTGGCCTGCCTTCAATATAAAAGCTATCTTCTTATCTCTCTTTTTTGTCCCCCTACAAGAACAGCAGCAGACACAAGGCTTTTTTTGGAGGGTTTGGTGTTAGTGAGGGGTTATTTGCCATCTGCCATCAGCTTGTAGTTTGCATATCAATAAAAAAAATAATAAACTAATTTCAGGCATATATGATACAGTTAATGTGGAAGGCTCATTGTTAGGGGAGAAATAGTATATTCTTATCAGTGGCTTTAAACAGCTATTCATCATTTCTAAAGGGCAATTATTTGGAATCTATTAAACCAGAATTCATAATACCCCTGCATACTGAATTTTAAATAGAAATCTGTATTTAGATGAAGGAATACATTAGTATAAGTCATTAAAGCGCTGAAAATCCATGACTTGTTCATTTTTCACTCACTGTTTTTTTGCAGAGAATATGAAGTACCGAGGATCTGAGCATTTAAAGAAAACTTCCCGAAGTCTGCCCTTTTTGGGGAGAGTTTTGATAACTGCATATTCAACCCTTTATTCACTTTGTTTCAGAAGTTGCAAATTTCTGCTGAGAAAATAAACCGTCCAGGAAAAATGTTTCAGTAAGCAAACAGAAGATATATAGCTAGGTAGGTAGACAGACAGACAGATAGATAGATGGGTGCATCTGTATCTAGCTGTTGGGCAGTCTAGAGATAAAGGATTTGGTTCCAAAATGTTTGCTTAGGATAGTAAGAAAACCCATCAAAGGACAGGGGACAGATATTTCTTGTCAAATGTTTTCTAATGGGTGTTTCATTTTAATGTGCTGGTTATTCAAACTTATTTTTACAAGGCTGGATATCAATGAATAAAAATTATTGATTCAAAAAATGTAGTAGAAAATGATAACAGGAGTGGAGAATAGAAACTGTTTATCAACTCAGTAAATGCTAATGAATCTTCTACCAGGAGGCTCACAAAGAAGTAAAGCAAGGAAAAAATCCAAGACCCAGTAGAGATAAATAGATAAGCTAAAAATCACCATCGCATACTGCAGATATTTCACAGTAAATCTGGTTTAAGAGATAAAAAAGCACAGCATCTGGATATCTTGCATCTGCTTTGGAACTGTGTGAACACCATTTGCTCCAGCAAACACACTGTTAAAACAACACTTCTCACAGGGAGCTGTTCAACACACAYGTGCACATGCATATGTCTGTGCACATGCATACATGTGTGTGCACGCACACGCACACACCTTTGTACCAAGAAATTTCCCAGCAAGAGACTTAGTCTACTGAATTTGATATATAGTAAACAATTAACCAATAACATGAGAATATGAGCTCCATATCTGCTGCTTTTTAGGATCCTGCTACTCATAAATATATARCCACAATAAAATGACTGTATGGAGGTAAAGGTCATGCTTCAGCCTGATGCTTTCTTATCTTTGCAAGGATGATGTTGTCATTCTGTTTCTGTAGAAACAGAAAGAAATTACACACAAACAGGGAGGTATTAAATAAGCTTCCTGGGCTCCTTATTGCAGCACTGTGGATGGGTGGAGAGGACRGAGGTTGCATATTTCATGCACCATCCTCACCAGACCTCCCACAGGGAGAGCAGGACTCCCCCACGGGACCAAGAGACTGCCAGCCCCTGGGAGCGTTTTAGTGTAGAGGGTGCAACAAGCTGAAACTGAGGAAAATTTTTTATATTCCCTGAGAAAACAAAGCAGTTAGTTAATTTATGACAAGCTTTTTTATTGCCTTGTTAATATAGCTCTTCATTATGGCTTTAGAGAGGGAGACTTATTTGTCACTCTGCCTCTGTGGTTTTGGGTTGGGCAAAGGATGCTAGATGCTCTTAAGCAAGAAAACATTTTTGTCGCAAAGAACTTTCCTGAACTGATTTTCCACGCTGTGGTCTACGTTCCTCCTCGCTGTAGGAAGCAGAAGGCCACTGATGTATTTCTAGGTGCAGAACTGTGTTAGCAGTCTTGCAAGAGCATTCATAAACGAGACTTCAGATAAACTAGATTTCACTAGGTCAGGCTCCCTACAGCTGGGCTTGTGCTATGTTTGGCCACCTGTTACCCTGTTTGTGGTGCTATTACTGATGCATGATACACGATTACATGATGCATTAATCTAAGCTGAGACTTGTGTACACAAGAAACTTGCATGGACTTGCCATAAATGGGTCTCAGAAGTATTTTATGAGCCGCGTGATCTAGCAGCTACRGTTTGACAACATTTGAGCTTTTTCAGTTTGATCATGATAATGGGCAGATGTACATTAATAATCATGGCAAACTCAAAATAATCTGACTACGCTTAAATTGCAGTGAAATAAACTTAGGTTTAAATTTATTATATAACATATGCCGCATACTTAAGAGAAAACACACAGACACAGTGGGCCTGTGATTCCTTTCTCCTTGTGCTATCCCACATCAGGACAGACACAGTTCAAGTGATGTGCGATAACAGGGAAAGTCAAGAAGGTTGTTTGGATATATGTGTCTAACTTAAACCTGATGCAAAATCCCTACTTAGTTTTCAGCATGGCTTCTTTAGGTTTCTCCTAACTTGCTGAAAAGTAGTCGATTTTAAATAATGTCAAGCTAATCTGAAACACATTGTTTGGCATAGAAGCAGTTGCAGCAGTTTAAAAAATGGAGCTTTAGTTAAACAGACAGAAAGGGAAGGAAGATTTAGAGGGGAGTCTTTGGTCTAAATGACTTACCTGGAAGCCAAGCAACAAGTTATTGGATAAGATAATTAAATTGTTCTGGGTGAAAAACTACGGAAAGGGATGCGTGCTCCTGCCCTGCTCCAGCAAAGCAGCTGAGTAGATGTTCAACCTGAGAGCACAAGAACGATCTTTGTGTTAAATGGAACTATTCATGTGGCTTAAAGTTAGGCATGTGCATAAGCAGCACTTGCAGAATTGGGTCCAGAGTGCTCATCCCTTTACAGAATCAATCCTGGCATGAGTGGCTTGAGATCAGGTCAATATCATTAGTAGCTCTCAATCCCAATTAGGAAACTTAAATAGAGAACAGTTCAGATTGCAAAAGAATTTATGTTCATATTTTAAATGTACGCTTGAAACACATCCAGAGAGCCATGTTCTCTATTAATTGTCATCTTGTTAAGTTTAATACATTAATGACTTCTTCTCTGTCTTGTGCAGTGCTCAGCACATCAGAGAGAATATCACCACAGAACTGTCTACCCTGTCAGCAGTACAAGTTGCAGAATGAATTGCTACTGAATCTAAATTTAGGTATCAGGAGAGGATACGCTGAGCAAGTGAAAACACAGAAGCAAAGCGACATGCCATGGCTTTGTGGATATGCAGATACAAGCAATCACAACTTAACAGACACAGGTAAGCTGGTGAATAGACAGAGGTCCTGCACCTGATCATGATTTGCCCAAAGATCAAGGATCTAAATATGCCTGATCTAACACAACGAATAATCAAATTGTCAAGTGAACTTGAACACCAGAACAAATTCAAGAAATCTCTCAGTAGCAAAAAGAGGCTTCAGAAGATAAATGGCATGTCCACTTGTACTTAAGTGCTAAAGAGTGAAAGGAATGGCTTTCCAGCAGTGGAAGATAATAAAAAAGGAATATGCCTTCTCGCTTCCCATGCATTTTTATTCCAGCTCCAGCTAAATTTATGTATGTATATATGCAGTTTTTTTCCCCAGAGAAGTAAGTCATCCTACTTATGGCATAGTTGAGAGGTATTGGTTTCCTCTGCACTTTACCCAGCTTCATACACGAATCCCTGCCTGCAGATCACACAACACAGAGGACTGGTGAGTGACAGAGGCCATTCTCTACCAACAGCAGCATCAGGAGCGGCTGCACTGTGCAGAAAAGGTACTCACTCCCTCCCCTCTCTGATTTTGGGGCTTTATTTCTAGAGAGTTCATCAAAAGGATTATATAGGTGGCAGAGATGTGAAACTCTACTTAAATTCAAGGAGATGGTGTGCTTTACTAAGCAACTCCCCGCCCCTTCCCTCCTCCTCCAAATGCAAGAAGTGAGGATAAAGCAGCCTGACAGGCTGCATTCTTACTGTGCCATCTCTCAAACCCTTATAAGGAGAAGAAGCTGTGGCATAATTAATACATGGGATAGTTGAAGATATTATTGAACTGTTAAATTGGAGTATAAACTGCAGTTAAAATATTTTTAGTGCCTGGGTCTTTATCATTGTATAGCCATGATCAGCTGTTTTGGATGAAGTATAGAAAAAGGACTATAAATCTTCCTGAAATTTACAGTGAAGAGTATAATTCAGCATACAGTTTCCCCCTGCTCATGGAATTGTAATAATCAATACTGTATTGTGCTATTGCTGGAGTGCAGAGTGGCATTTACTGTTTGCCACAGTAAAAACATTTGGCAGAATAGTGAAGGTTACCCAGGTAATTTTCTTTTGAACTTTTGGGTTCCCTACGGAAGTCCTTTGGGGGGATTGTAGGAAACATTGCTCTGTACATTTTCTTTGTGTTGAAAATTGTAATATATTCATCAGCGAAAAAAAAAAACCAAAAGAACAGAAAGAATAACAAACTTTTGCTAACAAGAATGGCCCCTATACTCAGACAGATGCGTTTGCCTTTGGATATTGGATACTGATATCATCGTATTGGAAGGAAAATACATATAATCCTTTAGTTACCATTACTAGCTTAGGTAGTGAAACTATGCTCATGTTCCTTTTGTGGAAGGAGATACATGGGTAGTCATCCGTAATTGAAATCAGCGGGAATCTTTGCAAGTGTCTTCACAAAGAGATGGATCAGGCTGATAATGTGTGGTACAAAGCACCTTCTTTCCTTGCTGACTTTGGAGACTTCATTTTAGATCCTTTTAGTGAAAGTGGACTACTCTGCTGCGTTTTTCAGATGGCAAATGTTTGCATGTTTGCATTATGCTAAACCTTGCATGCATAATTGATCATCTGCACAGTAGGTCTGATGTGTTTGACATGCACTGTACTTAATGAGAATGAATATATTGTTTCCATAGCACAAGCCTTGGTAGGTCACATGTGTTGTAGGTAAGCCAGAAAAATGTAGAGCTCTTGGGACCTGTTTTTTGCCCAGGAAATCTCAAATGGAAATCTGGGAGCCCTACCTGACATTAACGGAGGGCAATTCAGAGCAATTGTGAGGCCACTTCTTTCAAATTCACTTTTGTAGCACCACTACAAAGGAACATCTTCCTTTGATGCAGGCCAGGTTGGATAGTTTGTGTAGTCACTGAAGTGAGAATAAAGCAAAGCTATCCTTCAAGAAACTGAAGCAAAGGTTGTGGTTGGGTCAGTGTTTTTCTAAATACGTGCAGAAAGATACATAACCTAAATCTCTATTTAGCAGAATGGATCATGCTAGTGTCAATAGCTAAACACCATCTTGGTCTGTTTCATTAATATGGACAGTGCCTGATTTTTAAGAGATTTTGTAGTTTTATGTGCTTTATCAAAAGAAGGTGAATAGATATTTCAAGTAGTAATTACAGTCATTAAAAAAAGGAGAGGGAGAAAAGGCAGACCATTCTTTATGCCATGTATGATAAGAAAACAGAGGCACCTACAAGGAGTTATGACTTGTTACTGAGTAGGAGACACTTGAAATTTTCATCAACAGCTGTTTGAAAAAACAATGAAGAAAGGCAGATAAAACCCCTCATTATTAACTAATGTAATCATATGAATTTCAGCATGCAGCGTGTGYGCTACAGATAGTCATGGTTTATTGTTACAGTGAATTAATAACATTGTCACAATGGATAAAATCACATATTCTGGCTATCTGAGTGATAGGAAAACCATTAGGGTTTCACAATAACAGAGCAGCATTAAAATAAAAAAAAACCAAAACAAAACAAAAAACAAACCCAAACCAGAAAACCAAACCCACCACCATCAAGTTAAATTCTTTCTTGAGTGGTGAGCAGTGGAACCTTGGTCTACTGCAGCAGATGAAAGAGCACTCAGAGCACATTGCCTGTTTATAGGGGATACATGCTTTGCATGCACATCGTAGTTGATTTTAATCTTGCTGATTGAATTTAGGGGGGATACGAAAAAGCAAACTCATCACCTTCTATGCACTTGATATTTTTAGCAGAAGGAGCACTAGGTAGTGCAATATATCCTCCTCCAATAAAATAAAAATTCATAGCGCCACTCCACAGGCTTTATCTTCTCATCAGTGCCTACAAAACTTATCACCATTTGGTCTGTCTTTCCTCATCACCTCCAAAATAGATCTTCCAAATCTGTGTCTACAATAATGCACCCCATCTTTCAAAGATACAGTTATTGTTTGAGATATCAAAAATATTATTTCTCAAAGAATAGCCTAGATTCCTCTCCACCACTTACAAATCAGTGAGAAAAAATTAGTTAATTTAGGTGAGTTTAAGGAATGTTTAGTCAACTGAGGGACTTGGAATCCACGCTAGACATGTAGCATTTATGGATTCTTTACTTATCTGTGAGAAAAGCAGGATTTTTTACTTTCTTCTAGGGAAAAAAAAAAAAAAGGAATGAAAATGAGAATTTTCTGGTAAATTCTTTATTGAAATTAAACTTTAATTGCTACTTCAAGAAGAGGGAAAGGACTTAAAATAATGTACGTAGTCCATAGGAGGTAATACTTGGTATAGTTATTATATTAATAATTATAAATGCTTTCAAGCAATAACAAACATATTCAGCATTACAGAAATGAATTCAGCATTACATTGCTGTACACACTGAATGCAGCCTAAGGGGATTATATTCTTTGTCTGTCGATGTGTCTTTCACATACATGTCATTAAAATGCTGAAAATACCTGAAATACTGTCAACATACTGACCTGGGAGCAAGAAATTCAGGATTTGTACAGCTCTAGGTGGCATGTAAACAGGATTTAAAGTTGGAATTCAGACACAAACCCCACATATTTCATGTCAATGACCAGCTGGAGCAAATAGAGCTCTGYCTGGGGATGGATGAGGAGCCAACCGAGAGCTTATGGGTCAGGATTAAAGGGAGGGCAGGGACAGGTGACATTATAGTGGGGGTCTGCTACAGGCCACCCAACCAGGAAGACCAAGCGGATGAGGCCCTCTATAGACAGATAGGAGCAGCCTCACGTTCACAAGCCCTGGTCCTCATGGAGGACTTCAACCACCCCGATATCTGATATCTGTTGGAGGGACAACACAGCAGGGCACAAGCAGTCCGGGAGGTTCCTGGAATGCATCGATGGTAACTTCCTCCTCCAAGTGATAGAGGAGCCAGTGAGGAGAGGTGTTATGCTGGACCTTGTTCTCACCAACAAGGAGGGGCTGGTGGGGAATGTGAAGCTCAAGGGCAGCCTTGGCTGCAGTGACCATGAAATGGTGGGTGGAGTTCAAGATCCTTAGGGCACCGAGGAGGGCACACAGCAAGCTCACTACCCTGGACTTCAGGAGAGCAGACTTTGGCCTCTTCAGGGATCTGCTTGGTAGAGTGCCATGGGACAAAGCCCTGGAGGGAAGAGGGGCCCAAGAAAGCTGGGTAATTCTCAAGGATCACCTCCTCCAAGCTCAGGAGCGATGCACCCCAACAAAGAGGAAGTCAGGCAAAAACACCAGGAGGCCTGCATGGATGAACAAGGAGCTCCTGGACATACTCRAACACAAAAAGGAAGCCTACAGAGGGTGGAAGCAAGGACAGGTGGCCTGGGAGGAATACAGAGAAATTGTCCAAGCAGCCAGGGATCAGGTTAGGAAAGCTAAAGCCCTGACAGAATTAAATCTGGCCAGGGACATCAAGGGCAACAAGAAAAGCTTCTATAGGTATGTCGGTGATAAAAGGAAAACTACGGAAAATGTGGGCCCTCTTCAGAGGGAAATGAGAGACCTGGTTACCTGGGATATGGAGAAGGCTGAGGTACTCAATGACTTTTTTGCCTCAGTCTTCACCGATGAGTGCTCAAGCCACACTGCCCAAGTTGCAGAAGGCAAAGGCAGGGACTGGGAGAATGAAGAGCCACCCACTGTAGGAGAAGATCAGGTTCGAGACCATCTAAGGAATCTGAAGGTGCACAAGTCCATGGGACCTGACGAGATGCATCTGCAGGTCCTGAGGRAACTGGCGGATGAAGTTGCTAAGCCACTATCCATCATATTTGAAAAGTCGTGGCAGTCCGGTGAAGTTGCCGCTGACTGCAAAAGGGGAAACATAACCCCCATTTTTAAAAAGGGAAAAAAGGAAAACCCAGGGAACTACAGCCCAGTCAGTCTCACCTCTGTGCCCAGCAAGATCATGGAGCAGATCCTCCTGGAAACTATGCTAAGGCACGTGGAAAATAAGGAGGTGATTGGTGACAGCCAACATGGCTTCACTAAGGGCAAATCGTGCCTGACAAATTTGGTGGCCTTCTACGACGGGGTTACAGCGTTGGTGGATAAGGGAAGAGCAACTGACGTCATCTACCTGGACTTATGCAAAGCATTTGACACTGTCCCACATGACATCCTTGTCTCCAAATTGGAAAGACATGGATTTGATGGATGGGCCACTCAGTGGATAAGGAGTTGGCTGGATGGTCATACTCAAAGAGCTGCAGTCAACGGCTCGATGTCCAAGTGGAGACSAGTGACGAGTGGCGTTCCTCAGGGGTCGGTATTGGGACCTGCRCTGTTTTACATCTTTGTCAGTGACACGGACATTGGGATTGAGTGTACCCTCAGCAAGTTTGCCGACAACACCAAGCTGTGTGGTGTGGTCGACACACTGGAGGGAAGGGATGCCATCCAGAGGGACCTTGACAGGCTTGAGAGGCAGGCCCGTGCGAACATCATGAAGTTCAACAAGGCCACATGCAAGGTCCTGCCCATGGGTCAAGGCAATCCCAAGCACAAATATGGGCTGGGCAGAGAATGGATTCAGAGCAGCCCTGAGGAGAAGGACTTCGGGGTGCTGGTTGATGAGAAGCTCAACATGACCCAGCAATGTAYGCCTGCAGCCCAGAAAGCCAACCATATCCTGGGCTGCATCAAAAGAAGCGTGGCCAGCAGGTCGAGGGAGGTGATTCTCCCCCTCTACTGCACTCTTGTGAGACCCCACCTGGAGTATTGCGTTCAGCTCTGGAGCCCCCAATGTAAGAAGGACATGGACCTGTTGGAGCGAGTCCAGAGGAGGGCCACAAAGATGATCAGAGGGCTGGAGCACCTCTCCTATGAAGACAGGCTGAGAGAGTTGGTGYTGTTCAGCCTGGAGAAGAGAAGGCTCTGGGGAGACTTTATAGCAGCCTTCCAGTACCTGAAATGGGCCTACAAGAAAGCTGGAGAGGAACTTTTTACAAGGGCATGGAGTGATAGGATGAGGGGTAATGGCTTTAAACTGAAAGAGGGTAGATTTAGATTAGCTATAAGGAAGAAATTCTTCACTATGAGGGTGGTGAGGCACTGGAACAGGTTGCCCAGAGAAACTGTGGATGCCCCATCCCTGAAAGTGTTCAAGGCCAGGTTGGATGGGGCTTTGAGCAACCTGATCTAGTGGAAGGTGTCCCTACCCATGGCAGGGGGGTTGAACTAAATGAMCTTTAAGGTCCCTTCCAACCCAAACCATTCTATGATTCTATGATTCTATATTTCTAAAAAAAGAAAGACATGTCTTGGAATACTACTATGATATCATCATGGTTTTGCCATAGAGGCTGTAGAATGTCCATCCTTGGAGAATTTCAAAGCTCAGCTGAACAAAACCCTGAGCAACTGCTCTAACTTTGAAGATAGCCCTGCTTGGAGGGCTGGAGATTATCGCCAGAGTTCCCTTCCAGTTTCATTTATTCTATTATTCACTGAGCGGTTAACCCAATACAATATTAAGAAACAATTGTAAATTCAGTAAATTCAGTATATAAACCTACAATGTAAAAGAATCAAAATAATCAAATTCTGTAGTTTTTGAAATCCAATGTCCCCCTTCAAAATATTTTGTAATTATAGAACTAATTTGATGTATTGAAGTGGATAAGCAGTAATATCTCTCTACACATTTCTAAAAATGAACTCACTGTTCTCATTGACAGAAAATATTTCATATAAAACCTTCTAAACCACATCCTCCAGTCTTCTGCTTTTTCTGTATCAGACCTGAAAAGGGTTTTTTTCTGTACCATTTCAGTTGTTTCTTTCCTGAACCTTATGTCTCTAATTCACACCATATTTTAATAACACTGAATTTGATCCAATATTACACAGGCTACTTTACAACATACATTCTTTTTTACTTTTRCAAGTAAATAAAATGTGTCCCTTTCCCTGTGAAACACATGAATTATGCATTTCCCATTGTTTTGTTTCTTTGTGGAAAACTTTATGAAAAAAATTAATTCCTATGAATATCTTGACTTCATTGCATTAAAAAACACTATTGGTTTAGGTAATAGAATCTACAGCACTGAGTTAATAATATTCCCCATAGAAACAATTTGCTTTCATTGCACTGAAAAAAACCCAAAATCATCAAGCCCCTTTACTGCCAAGGGTGCTCGCAATGTCCAAAGACACTTTTTTATTAATGATTTTCAAACTCTGACAAAGATTGCAGCTTCCCTTTGGTGTTCTTCAGTAAATTATACATTATTTTTCTTTTGAGAAGATTCAGAATATTTTCATAGATGTTTAAAGTATATTATATCCATATGAAATTATATAGCCATTAAAGATGGTCAAAGAATGTAAACACATTGGGTAAACAAATCCCATGTAATCCCTATTGATGGGGGAAAGTACAGTGGATTTTTTAAATCTGAATTTACCTTTTGTGCCCTGTGCACAGCATGTGAGACCCCCTGGATACAGCCACAAATGAAATATTTGTATTATAGCTGACTTCTTATGCAAAATTGATGAAAACAGCAAGCTGTATATCCCTTTCCATTGATTTACTTGTTTATGTATTTTAAGATTTTTTTACTGAAAGCTTATCAGTCTGTCCATAAGCCCTGCTGGATACTGAGCAACACTCAAGTGTACTTTTCCAAGATGTGGTACAACTTTCATAATACTGTCTATTATTATTATTATTATTATTATTATTATTGATCTTCAGAAGAGCCTGTATTGTATTTTGTTAGCAAACAATTTGTTCTGCAATCTGCCTTTTAATTGAAATATTCACAAAGAACAAATAATAACCATCCCAATGAGGCTAAGTAAACCTAACACAAATGAAAGGATGTAAACCGCTGCAGTCTTTCTTTTTGCCTTTCAGCGAGTCTATAACTGCCATCAGGCATATAGTGCTTCTTTTTAACTGGTTGGCTGAGAAGGTAACTGAATATCTACATGGTCTTTGAGGTATGATGGTGTCTAATGTGAAGGCAAGGCCATACCAAAAAGAAATCTCCCATTGTGTGGAAATTGTGGGGAATCTGAAAGCAACAGATGCTGTTGCAGGATACTCATACTACTTACTGTGAAAACCATTAATATTACAGTTAATTATTTCACCTTGTGGCATGCCTGTAAATATTTTAGTAACCACCTGCATGAAGTGTCCAATTTAGGCAATATTTCCATTAGTTTCTGTCGATGAAACTCCATGCACAGCTATTACAATAGCTGATCCCCAACATACTTGAAAAACGTGTGTCTATACTTAGGGAGTGGAGGCGTAATGGCTAGCAGCTGTGCTCAGCTCTGCCTGTTGTTACATTTTTGAGCCCCAAGCTTCTCCTGATTCTTAGGGCCCTCTCAAGTGCTGTCCCAGTCATAGAGACCCAAGCTTGGAGTGATTCCTCTGTGTCGATGCTTCTCTAGGATATCTGGGTGCATCTATTATGGCATGCAAGACTGCCTGACTTTGGAATGTCACCTACCCTTTAAACCTTTGGTGACCATCCTAATAAGGGCTGTCTAGCAGTCACAGTATTCCTTCAATGTCTGCAATGCGCGGACATCAGGACCCATCATATAACAAAATATTGAATTCATATTGCTCACACTCCTCTAAACCAAGGTGTTACCAGTGAGGTCGAGAAAGAAAGTTAAAAGAACAGGAGGAATCCTGACGGGCAAGGAGGACCAAGTCATCTTCCAGACCATGCCACCTTGACTGATACCAGAAAGTGGGCCAGAAATCTTCTGAAAAGTTGCTGCCAAGCTCAGTTTCACCATGTCATGGTAGTCATGACTTTGCCTAATGAGCAAGCAGCCGAAGGATGGCTACTAGAGAACTGCTAATTTACAGGTGTGCCTTCATGGCATTTTGTAAGAAGCAAGTACCACCTCAAAGAGAGACAACACATATGTTGGGTTGTACAGCTCCTGGGCATAGCAATTTCTGCACTGGAAAGTTCATTGCTGTGGGAGGTGTGACACAGCCCATTAGCTGCTTTGTCATGGCTGCCTGCTGTTTGTGATATCCCCATGCCCATTGCAGCTGCCCAGAGGATGACTGCGTTGGGTCTATCCTTGAGACAAATATGCCCGGGGTCCACTGAGGGGAACCCTGCCCTTAGTGCAGTCATGGAGGACATCATTCTATGTTTGCCTACAACTAACAGTCATGGGCTCCTGATACATGCTGAATATCAGTCCCACAAACTGAATATCAGTAGCCTGAGAATAAGCATCTCCCCTGCCATCAGTATGGCCCATTTGCATATGGCCTGACACGCATGAATCCAAGATGTTCTTTATGGTCAACTCCTGGTGACTTTAGGCATCTCAGAATTTGTTTGCACTGCCTTAAAGATTGCTTTCACAACAAAGTAGATAATGTCCACAGGTGACCAGTTACCCACCACACAACAAGCAGTGCCTGTGAGGACAATGGTAAGACATCCATTATGAACACATCTAGGAAAGCCATCACTCTGGAAGCCCGTCCTGCAGATCAGCTCTGAAATTGTGTGTGCTGTTAGCTAGCGTGTTTCCATGTGTGTATGCATTTGTAAAAACAGCTTCCTCTATTCATATATAATGACCGTGATTCCGTTTGCCTTTGCCCTGCCTTAGAAAAAAAAAAAATCATTGGTTCCCCACAACTTGTTAGAGTCTGGCTGTCAGATTCACCTGCATAAATCACTAAGCATCTTGCATTCTCTTAAAATTCCTAACTGATGGATGGATTTTTTTTTTTTTATAGCAACAAAGTGACTGAGTACATTTGAGATAGGGAGGCAGAAGCTAACGTGGATCTGCCATTTCGCTGGTTGGCTGTCATAGTGCTAGACATGAGAACTGAGACCCTGGAGACTTTCCTTGTGCCTGCTGCAGTGAACACTAAAGGATGAGGAAGAAAGAAAGGAAGCAAAGATGGAATGATAAATTAGACTAGGGAAAAAAAAATAAAAGGGAAGACAGGTAAAAGAGGGAGAGAGGGGGAAAGGAGCAGAGATGGCAAACAACAACGTGAGGTCAAGTTGTTATAATACAAAACAAAACAAAGCATAGACTTGTGGTGTAAAGCATACGCACAAAGGGTCTGAATTCAGTTTTCCAGACCTATTTAATTTTTTATTGCTTTAAATGTTGGAAATTCGAAACCTCAGTGCTTGGTGTTTAACCTTACTTTTCCTTTAATGCAATCTTTGTAGCAAGTATACCATATAAACTCAATGTTAGCCAGCAAAACTCTTGGCCAGATCCTGAACTGAACATTTCTGCAGTTCTGAATGATCCCCTGGTTCAGATAGTTCAAGATGTTGATCTATATGACTGATGTTTAGGTAATTATAAAAGGAGATGGAACAGGTTGATTATAGAGAGATCTGGGGCGCTGAAATACAGGCCAAGTCCTCACTGACTTGCTCCATCTTTTGGCAAACAAGAATGTAGGTTTTCAATCAAATACAATGAAGTATAAAAGCAAATATCTTCTTTTTGCTTGTCATGGATAGAAGAAAATCATTTATCACATTGCACAAATAATAGCATCTCGGTATAATAGTAATGGAACCAAACTTTCATCATTAAAAAAATAGTTTTTTTTCTCTGAAAATATATCTCTTCTCTTCAGCATTTATCTTTCAGCAGCTGTCTATTATCCAGTCACAACGTTCAATTTCATTGACATTACCTCCTAAATTGAATCATAAATGTGGGAGAGATCTGTAACATAATAGGCAAATTGGGTGTTACTCTGAATGAAGTGGAATTTCAGTTCCTATCTTTGCTGATGGTTTTGTTCGTTAAAAAGCAAACGCAGCTCATGTATAAATGCACTCTTCTTATGAAAAGTTCTGAGAACCAGGTGTTCCCATGGCCACTTGAATACTTTCTGTTCAGGACAACTCAGTCCCATATCAGAGTATACTGGGAAGTTCATCCTTGGTTCATACTTAGCACAGTGCTTTGGCAGAAGAGCACTCTGGAAGTTTAAGCTATCTTTTGTAACTCCAACATCATCAYGAAAGATGATAATTGTCTCTGTGTTTTTTGAGGCTTAGATACTCAAATCAAGGAACACTATTACCCATGAACTCATGAACACGTCACAGAATGATTTACAGCTCCTCATGATTTTCCTAAATGCTGTGCAAATCTCTCCAGTATTAGAACCATCTCCAAAAYCAAAGTTTTTCTTTGTAATTGCCAAATTTAATCCAGTGAGCACAGAGACATGTGCTTGGAGACACATAGCATTACTCCTCCTTTAGGAGCTTCAGTATGCTGTCATTTGATTAGAAGATTCTGGTGATTGAATTTGAGCTACTGAATTTTTGGCAGCTCTAAGCCTCTTGTCATCTGAGTTTTGTGTGTGGCTGTCATGTTTCCTCTGTCCCTATTTCTAGCTAAAGGCTATGTACTGCATTCTACATTGCTCTTGAGTTGGCGAGAGTTTCTTCAGAGCGTACCAAAAAGTGAAAACTTGCCTCGTTCCTTCCACTCTACCTTCTGCTTGTTGATGGTGTTGTAACATGAACATATTTGGTACAAGAATTAAGGGATGATAAAGGAAGCTGGGAATAAAGGAAAAGGAGGTGGTCCACACAACAGAGCAGACATGTGCAACTTGTAGCCAAAGGGTGTTATGAATGCTAAAAGTTTAAAAGTGAGGGAAGAATAGAAAAGTTTGTGCAGCAGAAATCTATTGAGGTTTATCAAACACAAAGAAACTCCAGATACCTTAGTTCAACTTTGAGTTTAAAATGTTTGGCAGATGAAAGAGTAATCATGGGGAGCATCATATGTGCTCACTCTCTTCTTATCTTTCCTACGTACCTCTTCATGCCCACTGCTGAAGACAGGGTATTGAACTATATGACCCTCTGATTTACCCACTATGGCCATTGATAGTTTCCTAAGTATCCATAGACAATGATTAATTACCACTCAATAATCAAAATTCAATTATTAACATGATAACTAAAGAAAATGTTATCCCTTTAACACTCTTCATTCGTTTCACATTATGCCTTAAAAAGATAACTACAAAACATTGCCTTATCTATAGCATGTCCCTTATTGCTAACATTATGACACACCTCTTCAGGTAGCCTTCTGCATTTGCCACTACACCTGCAAGAGGTATGACACTCCCAGCTGTGTCACATGCTCAGAGTGATGCATAAAGGAAAATCTGGGTGCACAGCTTTTACCTACTTCTGAGGAAAATGGAGGAAGCAAGGAAGGTCTGTTTCCTCCATTGTGCCATTCCTATAAATCCCTTTTAACAGCTAAGCTAGGACTAAACATGCGATAGAAATTATAAAAGCTGCAAAACTGATTTGTAAATAAATTAAAATTATCTTGTTTTGGGGACAGGTGCAGCTGAGATCTGCAACAGGTTCACCTCCCTGGAAGTAAAGGTACAGCAAGGAGTGAATAATACACACTGAGCAGCAGTTTTCACCATATGAGTGGTGTCATTGAAGAGGTGGGGCAGAGGACAGACTGTACTTGGAACACTATTTTTCCTGTTTCTTGAATGCTGAATTTCAGTCTACGCTCTTAAGCATAATTTCTACACACATACATACAGAAATCTAAACCCCAGATATGAAAAATAATACCAATGTAGACATATCAAAACTTAGTGGACATAAAGAACTACTCTATGCCAAGATGGCTAGTGACAATCTATACCTATGAAAAAATGCTAACTTTCATTTAGATTAGGAAGCTGTTATGAAGAAATACTGCCTAATTCGTAACGTACACCAACTCTTCTTTTGTTTCGCCAACGAAGGCTGCTTTGGCTAAGGCTTCGGTCTGGCTGGAGAAACCAACCTGCAGGAACATGGCTGTGACATGGCTTGTCCTCACTACCAGCTCGCTCTTGTGATTGTTGTCCCACTGCTCTCTCACAGCAGGATGCATCAGTGTTGGAGTCTAAGCTTCGACAATGCCTCAGCTGCAGGCATCTATCCTTTGATAAGTGGGTTTTAGAAAGCCGTTATTTTAGGTAATGTTTCCAGTAATCCTGGACATTACCTCTCTGGCTAGTCTGACCTCTCTGTCCTTGATGAAGGCATAATTTCAACCCCTATTTCTTTTCCAGGTATAAAATGACATATTTCTGAATCTGTATCCCCTTAATGTAGGATGAGACGGGGGAAGAGAGAGGCCAATAGGATGTCCACTGCCTCTTACATGTTACAAAGTACAGGTCTTCACAAGGCTTAAATATGCTCCAGGGCATCTCTTAACCTCCATTTTAAATTCAGCCTTCTCCACTGCCTGGGAAACTGCTGAGGGAAAGCCAGGAGGTGGAAGGTATGTGAAAGTCGAGCACAATTTTTTTTCCTCTGTGAAAGAAGGCAGAAGCTGTGTGCAGTTGTTATAGTTCCTCTGCGTTCGAGTTACACCTCCCGTTTTCTCACACCCCAGGGACTGCCTTAACAGCCTTCTGTGAAAAAGAGTCTTTAGAGCAAGCATCACCCCCTCCAGCTGAGTGCTGTAAAGCAAAACCACCCTCCGAAGGCTGAGAGGCTGCTCCCATATCCTCTGATGAGTGGATTTGCTGGCACGGTTAAGCAGGTGAGATGGGTGARGGACCAACACTGGGAAAATAGTTTGTTTTTTTGTGGGGTACCAGATCTGGGATGAGAGCTCTCTGTCTGGGGTGAATGTCATTACTCTAGCTATTTTCAAAACACCCCCTTGCCTTTCTTTAAAATGGAGCATATCCAATTTGGAATCAGATTGGCATGTAGGAAAAAAATGCAGTTACACTTTTTATTATGAATAAGAATGTATCTATCTCCTTTATATTTTCTTCAAGTCCAGTATAGGCCCAGAGGTCTGCTAGCCCTTAACCCTTGCATCCACAGAAGAGAGCGTAGAAACCTGTTTTCTCCTAGGAAAGGAAGTGGAGCTAGAGCTTAATGCCACTGTATAGCAAGGTGAACTGTACCAACAGTCCAGATGTGCTTCCCAGACTCTGAAAAACAACAGCTGACATTGTAGTATTAAAGCAGTACCTCGAAATTAAAGAAGCTTTGCTCTTATTTAGCTGCTCTGCACAAAATCTGGCTTAATGCTGACATGTTTTGCAGCTGAGCAAGGTCTCATGTACGGAGATGGAATTCCTCCTGCTCAGAGCTCATCATAGACTTGGGGCTTCTGTTATTGCATTCGTAGACATACTGGCTCCAGGCCTGCTCACAAGGGTGGTAAAATGCCCAAAGGTTTCAGCAGGAGCAGGATCAGACCAACTGTAAGAGCTAGACAGCTAAAAGCAAAACAACCCACCCTCTTTCCCCCACAAAATCAGCATAGGATATACCATGCAAAGTGTCAATAAAAAATACAAAACAATGACTAGTTTTCCACTTAAACATTCCATCGCATCCTTTCTGAACACCAATCATTGTGACAGTCCATGACAATATAAATGATGACATGACTGAGGTGCTCTAATCCATCCAGCTTGTGTTGCTGTACTTGTCAAGAAAAAAAACTCCTCCATAAAACCTCTAACCAAAACAAAACTCCACTATCCCACATGTTACCAATGCTTTCTAAAAATGGCCATTCAACAAGCTAGGCTCCATACCATGACTTCAAATTAAACCATATGTTCATTTATAAAATGAAAAACTTCTGGGTTGAATGAGCCTTGGAGATGGAAATCATGATTTCCAGCATGATTTTCTCTAGGGGAAACCTTGGGGTAATCTGTATGCCCATCATACAAGTCACTGGACACCTATGATACTGTACAGTGAAGGCTGGCTTCCTCATAAAGGTCCTCTGTGTTGCAAAGAAGGGCTCAGTATGCAGACTGACGGCTTGATTTTTTCCATTTTGACATTTGTTAAAAACAAGCTACKGCATAAGCAGTCTCAGAAACTTTGTGGGAATTTGTGGAAAATCTCTGGCATTCCCAGCCTGCAGCTCACACCTTTCACCAAGGTCCAAACTAACCCTGCCTGTGAGAGGAGATGGTGGAAAGTGGTGCTTTGTGGTAAAGGAACCAAACAAAACTTCACTCAGCTTATAGACAAAACGTTCATTATATTCGGCTCTTTAATAAATAGTAATAATAAAACTGATGCAGAATTACAAGGGAGGTAAATCAACTAATAGAAATTTAAATGGCACACTAGTTTGATCCTCACAGCTCTCCTCTAAATCGTACTTCAAGGTCCATAGAAGTTAAGGGAGGAACATTTCTCCTTCTGCCACCTTGATTTCAGTGAGATTGGAATCAGGGCCAGACCCACAAAGCAGCCAAGGTTGTCCTGGCGTGGAGGCCAGCACAAAGTTTGGCTAGCTTGGAGGAGGAGGTGGTTAAGTGAGGGTAGGTCAGACAATGTGAACGGTGGGAGTATGCAGTGCATGGATGTCCTGCGGAGGTTGACTCCCTTTTTGTTACCCTTCTCCCAGGCCCTCTAGCCCCTCATATTCCCAACATGGGATCTATTCACACCACACCACACCACACCACCACCACTCCCCTCACCCCCAACCCGTAACACAGGGCAAGCTCTGAAAAGATAAACGAGGTGTCAGAGAACAAAGGTAGAAGGACCTTGAGGCCAAGTAGCGCTGAGCAGACCTGGGCTGGACTTCATAGGGTGGCACTACAGCAGTGTCACAGACACTGAGATAGCACTGGTACTTAGGTTTGGCCTCACTTGGTATTGTGTACAGTTAGATTCATAACACAGCAGTGGTATGAAGATAACACATACCCAGGCTGAAGGATACAGCAAAAGCCCTCTACAGCATAAGCAGAAAAACAACCACTCACACTTTCTGATCTACCTTGCATCTTATGAAAGTTATTCTAGGCACTTTGGGGCCATTTAGCAGTGATAACAAATTCTCTTTTCATGACAACCGCTCCCCACTTCATAGCACAATGTGATACCCTTACGGAATATTATCTATAATGTTCTAACAAAAATGAGTTGTGTATGTCATTGCTATATGCTACAAAAGTGGCAAGGTGGTGCAAAATATCATCACCTTCATACTTTTTACTTCTAACAAGCCGCTCACTGAGATGGCAAATGCTGTGGGATGCGAATGTCCTTGTAGCACACCCTCTCCATTTTATATGGCTGTGGCTGGCAGAGCATTGGACTTTTTTCTTGCTTAGCTGAAACTTTCTACTGCCTCTGAATTTCCTTAGCCTCAGGGCTGCTCTAATTTCCAACTGGCTGCGCACGACCTCAAAGGCCTGTTCTTGTTGTTGGGTTTTGCTGGAGACAGCACATCCACACCCTGTACTTCAGACTGAGCTTGGGTGGCTTAGGAATTAAGATAACAGCCCTGTAATGTACATAGATTACTCAGTCTTGATAAAAAATAGGGTAATCATGCTTCTATACCACACGGATAAAATGCCAAGCGTTGGTGAAAAGCAGACGCTTTGCTGCTGCAGCCCTCAGTCTGGATAGATAGGCAGGGAGCAGAAGAAGTATGGCTAGCACTGAGCATTGGCCTCCGTGAGTTGTTTACTTGCTGACTGAGGCCAGAGCATGGCAGTAGGAAACAGGTTTGTTTTTTAAAATCAGGACGTGCTCCTGTGGCAAGCCCGCCTGACCCCTCCACCGGGTGAAGTTTCCTCACTCTCCATCACGTGGCTCCGCAGGTTCACCAGGGACCACGGGTGACTCACTGTCTGGGAATTTGGAGTAGGCATGGCCTTTGTAAAAAAGCAGTGCTAAAAACTTGCTGTGCAAGATAAACAAGGAAAACACGCTCCTTGGCACACAGGCAGTTCAGATGTTGACTATTGTGTTCTCCTAGAGTTAATCATCACAGGCCAGGCTCGCCTTTGCAGTGGGAGGTGAGCTGCGGCCGCTTGCTCAGTGCTAAGGAAGCAGGTGCAGCAACAGCTCATTGTTATAACAGTGTTTTGAAAATTGGAAAACTTGATATATTCTTCCCCCCTCCCTTGGGGAAGCAAGGGCGAAGCTGGGCAATGCCGGTGCAGGTGGCATGGCCAGAGGTGAGGAGGGCAGGGGTGAGCGTGCGTAGCCGCCTTGCCTAGAGACCCAACATTTTTCCTTGCACCTGTGTTTTTCCTCGCTGCCTTGGAGGCTGACCTTGATTCCTGTTGGAGGAACAGGACCTCTGCCCAGCCCAGTCACCCATGTCTGCCAGCTTGGGGCCACCACCATGGTGATTAGCCCTTACTCTAATTACAGGCTCACCAGCTGGGGCATACCCTGAAAGTTACCTTTAGAAGATACTCAGACAGAAAGTCTAGCAGGCTCCCTGGGCAGTAAGCCAGCCACAGGGCAGGCTTGCTGAGCCGCACTCCTTCCAGAGGCTGCATGTGTGCATCTACCACCAGGTAGATCCCAGCATGCTGACGTTTGGGCACCTTCACCCAGGAGACAGACTGCTTGCTTCATTTCTCCTCCTTCTCCCCCTCCATTCTTCAGTCCTTTCACATAATGCAGTTAATTACAGTCAGCTTATTAGACCTCAGCTTCTTTGCTGCTTTTTGCAGCACTGGTTGTGCAAGGGGGCTTGTCAACAGGAGACCTTCCACCACTCTTGAGTCCAGACTTCAGAAGCTGAAGGTGATGATAATCTGATAGCTGCTCTTTGGCCTACCTGAAACAGGCATGTTAGCGTTTCATCCTCATTTCTAAGGGACAGATGGGTGTGTTATGTTAATTCTTGCTACTTTGGCTAACCTAGCTGTCAGTGAGTTAGGGAAGTCACAGGGGGCTGAACTCGTCACACAAGGATGAAAGGGCAGAACCAAGATGTACRTTGATGACACTGATAACCCGTTCTGATCCTGTTCTGCAGTTGTAGGAAGGAATTCCCAAAGCTCCTCTTCTCGCGCTTCTCTGGAATAGCAATATTTTAAGGAGGAGAAAAGAACACAACAGCAAGATAGCTTTTCAGTCTTTTATGGATTTTTAGCTCTTATCTAAATGATTTACTACTAAGTCTTCTTTGTCCTTGCTTCCTTGCCAAGATAATAAAGGGTGTGCGTGTATACACACACACACGTATATTTGTATTGGATTTCTGGAAAACTTAGCATGTGTAACTAGAGGAAAAAAGTATATATTAACTTCAAAAGCTTTTGGGGTTGGGATTGTAAAAATATTTTATTTGGAGGGTAAGTCCTTCAGGCAACTGTCCTCACAGTACGTCAAGAAAAGGCAAAGATAGGAAGAAAGCATTCATTTTGACCCAAATCCTTTACATAAGGCTTTAATCTCTGTGACTATACAAAAGTGAGGGATAGCACACTGCTTTGTAAATAAGAGAATAAATGGCAGAGATGAAAGTGGTAAGTGATAAGATTAATACACAATTATGAGATGAACATCATTGTTCAAGAATGGCTGGTAATGTAATACTACCTTCTCAAAAAAACTTGCATGGAGTAGTGCTGTAGGATTTTTCTGTTGTCTTTAATGGAAGAAGATGTGGAAAATTTTGTGCCTAATTTCTTGCTGTACTTGCCCAGATATCTGTACTCTCCTCTCAGCTCTTTTCCAAGAGTCCATCTAACTGCAAGTTCTTCAGAGACCTTTAGGTGGTCCCTGAAGTGAATGATAAGGGTGACCTCCTACATTTCTAGTATACCTTCAGGTGTTGAGTAATTCAGACAGCCTTATAAAGGACTTGGAAATCAAGGCAAAAGCTTATCACGTGAAACACTAAACTCTAGATATGCACAACAGCCTTGCAGGTTGCTAAGCGTAAGTGTTACAGCCTTGTAAGGAGCTCTACAGTACTTCCTGTGTTAATGCAAAAGAGGTGGAGGAATGAAGATAATTAGTTCAGTTAAAATATTTTTTTCCATTTGTTATTTATTAAGACATTTCAGGGATGTAATTTCTGTAGATACAACAAATGCTAGATGCTATACAAAAAACAAATGCTCTGTAGGTTCTTCTGTCCTTTTTAAATATGGAGCCATCTAGAAGACCTAGAGTTGGACTAAGATCCTCACTGTAGCAGGGACAGCAAAACTGTGGAGCACAGAAACACAGAATATGACAGTATTTCATGTGGTTAAATGCAAAATGAGAACAGGTAGATTTTCTGTTAGATGCAAATTCTCAGAGCTGCCAAGTGCCAGCATCTTCAGCCAATCTAGCAACACTGTGTGTGCTTAAAGTCCCTCAGGATTTGGCCCTTTGCAAGCAATTCTTTTTGTACTTTTTTTTGTGCAGTGTGAAGGTCATTAGCTTCATTTTCCAGTAGTGGATTTTCCTTCTCCCAGCCCATGTTGATTGAAGTGTCTGGATTTAGACAAACTCAAAAGTCTCAGGTGAGGCTTGTTCACTGAAATAAGTTAAATTAATCTTTTGTTTTCAATGCGCAGCCATTTAAGCAATCGGAATTTTATTGGAAAAGTGTCCCAAAGTCAATTAAAAAAGTGGTGAACATTGTTAGCTGGTTAGGATCACTAGACAGGCTTTTTAAAGTAAAATTTGTTAGAAGGTAGAGAGGGCTGAAGAGTCTAATCCTTGGGATTTGCCTTTTCAGGTGCAAATCAAAGCTTGAGGCTGGTGAGACAGAACTTGTGTTTAAAAATACATGTTAACCTTAAAATAGATTTCTTCTGCTTTCCTGCTATTTTTTCATCGGAGGTTCTGCAACCTGGACTAAGGGAAGCAGGCTGCCTGTTTTTGTAATAGAGTTCTGCAGTTGTTCTTTCCTTCTTCTTTGATAGAAATTGCACAACCTTCTGAAGGAAATTTTATTCTTATACTTTGATAAAGAAGCATCTAAAGAAGCTGAGCTTATAACAGAGAAGGGAGTAGGGTGTAAATGTAGATCTGATCAAGATCTAGCAGATATAGATCTGCAAAAACTGGTGGAGAAAACATTTATCCAAGGGAGAAAATCAAGACTTCTTTCTCCAGAAGATTCAAAGGGGTTCAGATGCAAGTTTCTAGTTTCAGTCCTTCTCAATTTAAAAATTAGTAACAAAAAGGTAGGTGAGCTTATCTGGTATGTCCTATACACTGGAAGAAGAAAAAATCTAGATATTTCCAACTCTGTATATTGCAGTGCTCTGCTACACTTTTACTGTGGAAATAATAAGAAAACACAACTGTAGCAAAATAATAAAAAAACCCCAGACCAACACCTAATACAACATGATGTTATCCATGTACAGTTAAGGGACAGGACGAGTCCTCAGATGACCTTAGCTCCTTTTTAGCTCTGTCTGTGCCCTAAGCAGAAATACTGTGCCTCCGCTGGGATTAGAGTTACAGAGGTCCATCAGCTGATCAGGCAATTAAACAGAGAAGTTGGTATTGAGATGACTGATGGGCCACCTTCAGAAGATGCTCCAGCACTGGCTGTTGCAGCCTGTTCCTGGAGTGTTTCCCACCTTGACTGGGAGAGGACCCATGACTGCCTATGCTCTCTATCCTTTTCCTGGGAGACAAAATCTGTTCAAAACTATGTAAGTGACAGGGAGTTTAACATTGTGCACTTGAGAGAGGCTCAGATAAAGTATCTAATTTCACAGCAAGCCAATCTCCTTTTATTCTTGGTAAGCTTACCAGGATATTCCTTGATATTCCTAACTTTGATATTCAAAACTTAAAAATCTTCTTCTCAAATAACGTCCTTAAAGCTAGCTCTTCTATACCTTGCTTATTGATGACATAATTTCCGTCATTAAAAAACAAACAAACAAACAAAMCCCCAAAAAACCCAACAAAAAAACCCCCAAAAAACCCTGTCCCATTGTAGTTTTCTGAATGAATATACTTTAAATATGGTTGCTGTGACTTGCATGTGCAGTTTTTTAAAAACAATATCTGCCCTTTGGATTGTGTTGTTCCTGCTTTTACTGCATTACAAAGACTGTCATTTTCTAAATGCCTTCAGCTGCTGTACTTGTGCTGTTACTTTATAGATTTTTTCTTTTTCCTATTTTGTGTGTATATTTTGGTTTACAGCATATTAACTGAACACTCAAAAGAACTAGTAGTAGGAATATTTCACACCAGCTTTCCAAAGGAAAGAACCGACAATGGGAAAAAATAATACACGGTGCGCATTGACAAACCATCCATCGATTCATTTATAAACCTTAGCAGGGAAAACAAATCTGTAAACTCAAGATCAAGTCCCAAGACAAAGACAGGATGTAAATTCCTGCTTGGTACTTGTTTCCGATGAGCTCAATCAGATTGCTGCTAAGGCATTTCCTTCAGAAAAGATATGGGGAGTTGTGCAATTACCTAGGACACTTCAGTTTAAAGTGGTACTGACCACAACTTTTACTATGTACATTATGAAATATTTGCCTGGGTGAAATTAAGCGTAAGTCAAAAGCTAAATTCTTAGTCCATACTTGTTCTTCACCAGTTTGCTAACAGCTCAGGGAATTTAGAGTAGTCCTTTAACTTTGAAAGTATATTCAGAGACATATATTTTCTCACATCCTTACTTAAGCAATCCAAGTTATTTGAACTGGACTATTTCCAGGTAATTCACCCCAAATGCTGCTTAAGGACTAGAAAATCTGTCCCCCAGTGAACTTAGCTGAAAAATCAGAAAGGTTAATTTAAAAATGTCAGAATGCTTTGTCTTTCTGCTCCTGACATTTATTTTCCCTGCTTTATGGAATTTGGCTAGAGCCATTCACCAAAGTCAACCTAGAGTATTCTCTTTTTTGATAATTCAGCTATTTTGCATATCCTCCCTCCCCCAGAAAAATACCAGCTACCAAAATGGAAGAGAAATGCCCACTTCCACTCATGAATAATACATTTGCAGTGGAGCGTGTACTATCTCACCATTTCTCAAAATGGGTGTGTGAGTCTTGATGTAGACACTGAAGAAAGACAAAGGAGAAAGCACCCATCTGTGCTGCAGAGTATAGTGCTACATCCATTATGTCTGTATTACTGTCTCCTGAATAAAAAAAGTTCGGGCTGAAGGCTAATCTAGAGCTGTCTTCTGGTAGTCTCGGTTTTGGATAGCAAGCGACTATATTACACTATAGAACACACACTGATATTTTTARTTGTCTCTATTACGAAGTTTTCTTGCCATTATAGAGCTGTCTTTTTGGCTGTATGATGAAACATGGTAGTGGCATTCTAGTGGGGGGTTGCTTGTAGAGCTCCAGATGTAGGTTTTCTTCATCGTGCTTTTTGCTACTTCATCTCCACAGTGCATTGGCCAGAACACTCAGCTTTTTAAAAAAGTATAATACAACTAGGCTATAGGGAAGGAGTGTAGACATAAATTAAATGTTAATCACACAGAAATTGTTACAATTTGATAATATACAAAATGAATCCTTCTCCCTTGAAATTAAGTCAAAATTATTTAAAATCTCAATATGCAATCACAATCAAAACAACTTTATAAAATTATATTTTAATTTAAATTGCTTAAATGGAATGCTTTAGTGTATTCAACTGGCAGATAGGCATAGTCCCAGTACTTGTATAATAAGCTATTTCAGTTAGATAGCAATTAACTTTTTAAATTCAGTAAGTATTACAAATTGTCAATTGCTTTCTGAGAAAAAGTGTCTAGAGAGGAGATCAGGTACTTCTGGCTGAGTGTAAGAAAAATGTACTAGTATTAACTAATCCTGGAAGATTTTCTATATTCGAAGTGCGATAAAGCTAATGCTTTTAAATGTTAGTGATAGACTATTGATCCCTATTATTTTTATAATAGTATTTAAATTCCATGTTGAATTGTGGCTAAATTTTGGGTATAGTTTAGGCTGAATAAGTTTTCCGCAAGCTGTTGTATGAGTAGAAAATTGGCTCCTTTTGATTTACAGTCCAAAAGGGAACCAAAAGCAAAGGCATACAATTAAAAAAAACCTCTCAGAGCTGTTGAACAGGGATTTTTAGAAGTAGCTTGAGAGTGTTAGGAAAGTGCCATCAACCTTCAGGTACATTTATTTTCTTAAATCCCTCGGCTTTGGTAGTCTTTTGGACTAGGACGTGTTGCAAATGGGAGAACAGATAGAGACTTGTGGTAGAAGAACTTCTCACAGGGCTGATACAAAGGGCTATTAAAGATAACAAAGAGATTCCTACAAACTTCAGTGGGCTTCTTCCCTGACATGTACAGAGTCTCTTCTGTTTCTGCACTCACAGTGCCTGGGAATGGGTTAAATTATGTGAATTTAAACCTATGCGCTATCCCCATTTTCCAGAACTGTGAGCCTGAGTCCTGGCTGATAGCTGGTAGCATGTGAAAGGGGATAATCCGTTATCAAAACCCAATGCCAAAGCAGCTGTTAGATGCTTGTGGGTAGAAACAGAGAGAGTGGGACTGTGTAGGCTTTGTTTCCTTAGAAAACCAAGAGAAAACTTGAGTGTGTTGACTGATGTGAACTGTTCCAAAATAATATGGTAATATGTTATGTGCTGTGACTTGTGGGTCCCCATCAGCAGTGAGATGTGAGGGTCATCGGCTCAAAGAGGTTGGCTTCCCTCCTTCATATCTGCTTGGTTGCTCAAAGTACTGAGTCTTTATCTCCTCCACCTTGCAATTAGCATTCCTGCACACACTGAAGCTGGCCGCCTGGAGAAAGTCTTATTTATCTAATTATTCATTAATCCGATAAGCAATGGAATAAGTGTTCTCACTTGCATAACACCATTGAGCTGGCAAACTGAAAGCATTTTACATACACTACCCCTTCATATATAAGGATTGGGAAGGAGTAGTTAGTCGGGGAGGTATAACAAACAGGCCAGTAACAGAAGAGAGRCAGGAAGAGCCTACGGAGCAAGGGGAGCAGGTGGATGCTGCAGGCAGGCTGGGGGTGGCAAAAAGGAGTGGTGCGAAGGAGGAACCAGAATAAGAGCAGGCTGGCATGCAGTCAGCAGCGTAAGCTATGCTGAAGGGCAGAGCACTGCGTAGGTAGGTGGTATACAATAAGGAAAACCCATATACGGAAAGAGGGCAGATGAAAGGAGAAAAGATCCAGCCTCCAGGATTCACATGGCTTGCCAATAGTTGTCCATAAAAGTGTGAAAGAAGCGTGGCTAAGGGTTTGTTTCAGTCCCGCAAGGAATCCCAGTAACGTGAAGTAGAATATCAGGCATTTTGCTCTGGTCTTTCTCTGTATATCTTGAATATTTATGCAAGCTCCTGAATAGAGTGCAAACAAAACACTGGATGGTTAGCATATTTTTGGAGCAAACATTTCTTTTAGAAGCAGGGGACAAAGGTCAGCACTGCCCATGGAAGTAAAAAAAAACTGATGGGAAAACTGTTTTTTAAAAATATTTTATTTATATAATTATTTATGCATAAAGTATTATAAACAATAGGTCGCAAGTCAGATAAAAGCAGGCTAATCTCATCAGTTTCTTTTTTCAACTTCTTCAAAATTTCACATGGAAAACATTAACCTGATGGAATAATGAGGAAGAAGAGAGTGAGAAAGGCTAAAAGAAATAATCATGTCTGAGTGTGTTCCATTTCAAGTACTAATTTTTTTTTCATGAGAGAAACATCTACTTTCTGATGCATCGGGGAAACAATTGGGTGATTTGTCCTATGAAAGCATAATTTTCATATTTTCAGGAAGAGAGGACATGTGGGTGCCAAAAGGCTGAAAATGGGTTTATTGTCTACTGTAAGTAACTTTCTAAAACCAGTAGCTGTCCTTTTTATTTTTAATACCATTTGAACTTACAYATAATTTCAATCATATATAAATGGAGTGAGATGAGGATCCATGTAAGTATGTTCATCCACGTGGAGGTATAAAAGAAGAAATTATTTCCGTTCAAAAAATTGTTAAGGTGGACTTCTCTGTGGTGTCACTGCCTGAGAATTAGGAATGGACATCAGCTGACTTCGCACTTATCTGAGCAACGTGGGTGTCCAAATACCCTTTTGGGGTACAATTTTAAGGTCTAGTTGGGCCACGTTCTTTGGAGAAGCCGATAGCAAAACAGATCATACATACCAATTTTCAGTCATTCCAGGATAAACAATCTTTCTGTTTGGGCCCTGATGAGACCTGCTTTTAATGAAACAGTCTTACATTACACCTGCCTTCTAAATGCCACACTGCTCAAATACAGCATTTCTGAATTCTTGCTGAGTACCATTCAGAGCGGTAGTGCTTCGGGAATGAAAATAGAGGTGTTTTTAGCGCACGTCTAGGTCTCAAAAATGTAAGCATACACAGTTCCTTGAGGAAGGATTTGACTGCTTTTTTTTTGGATATACTCACCCTAATTTATACCTTCAAGTTACCCCCCAAAAGATGACAACTGTTTTCAGGATGATTTTTCTTATAGGCTGCATTAAGAATTCCTTTACCTGTTGTGGGTTTTTTTTTGTTTGTTTGTTTTAAATTAAAAACTCTTATAAAAAGCAAGGGCAAAAACCCTGTTCAGACAAGGAAAAGCTTCCTTTGATGGCAGATCTATCCTGTCTTTCAAATTTTCTTTGCGCGTGGCATTGCATTATGCCATCAGTAACCTTGCTGACAATAGCACGGCTTCGTTCTTCATGATGACTGTAATTCAGCTTCTTGGTGAAAGCACTCCTTGACAACACTTGCTGCCATAGTAAGAAAAGATGAGAAGTGTTACTAAACCCTTTCAACAAACCTCATGCTACTCCTCTTTATCTTCACCTGTGGAAAAGCTGCCTGCTGGTACGGAGCGGATGGACATTTCTCTTTGTTTAGTGATCACTATTCTTTCCCCAGCGAGTCCTCCAGCCGCCTTTTAGCTTGTAATGGGAATACTGCAGTAATAGATGGGGAGCTGCAGTAATTTTTATAAACATGCTGTGTAAACAAGTGAGATGATAGGAAATGTAGCCCCACTGAGGCCCTGCCTAGTGAAAGGAAACCCTCTTGCTCACTCGCTCGCCTTCATTTTTTCRGTGTATGGAGATTCAATCAGACGAGCTGTTGAGTTAAAGGTCAAAATGGAACTCTTTCCCACCCTTTTTCATTTTTCCAAGCCAAATATTTTATTGGCTCTAGTACAGTGAAAAGAGGGGGAAAAAAAGGGACAATATATCTTGACTAGACTAGGGGGTTATCCCTCTTATTTTTAAATAACTGTGAAACCTTTCCAGCATTTTTAGTTTTACTTTTTTTTAATAAATCAGTCAAATGAATTCACATATTTTAATTGTATCTGAATTTACACTGTTTATGTGACAGAGGCAGCCAGGACTGACTTGACTTTGGAGAAGGTAAGGCAAATTTTGCACTGACTTACACACCTTACAATTCCACTGAAACCAATATATATGCATATCTGCAGAACACAGTCCAGTCAATCACTATGTGCTTTCTTTGAACAAATACATGCATACATGGACACATTTTTAATCCTTTGAAGGTTTTTCTTTCAAGGCCTCGCTTAATTTCAAGTTACAGCAAGTCTATCCTATTTCAGTATATTTATCATCATTCCACCCCAGTCTGCACAAAATGTGCAGGGTCAATAGCATCAGCAGATTGAGTCTGCCTAGGTGCTGGAGATGAAAGGTCATGAACAAAATGTTATTCCTGATAAATGAAATCTGCTGCTGCTCCTTCCATTTCTCTGCGAAAGGCTACGAGTCTTTCAGAGCTGTGTGTGCAGACTGGTAGAGTTAGAGGCCACCTGCTCTGTAAATGATAAGGAGAAATGAATGAATTTAATACTGACAGCTCGTTAATCCTTTACCTGGTGGCCACTGCACTGAGGCCTGATCACAATTTACAAAAACTCATGTATGGTTGCCTGAAGCCTTATTTAGTAATATCTGTGCAATCTAGAGTCATATATAATAATCATAATGGGATTTGCTGGCAGATATTAGCTCTCTCCCTCTGATAACCCACGGAAAGGTTTTTCCCATTATTCTTTCCAACATGGTAACTATTATTAAATTTAATGCATGGCAGAAAAGTAATACTTCTTCTAGTTCTAACAATTGAAACATATA
Organism: Phoebastria nigripes; assembly: GCA_035582835.1. NCBI lineage: Eukaryota > Metazoa > Chordata > Aves > Procellariiformes > Diomedeidae > Phoebastria > Phoebastria nigripes. Next base: position 456,183 of record JAYKAV010002842.1, on the reverse strand, counting down.
ATACGGTTGGAATGGACAACCCCTTGGTATTTATGGATTATACTTAATTGCAAGCAGAACGAGTGGAGAGAGCTAAACTTTTTTTTTTTTTCCATTTTTTAATATTGTTTGTATTGTTAACTACAAGGTGGTTTATAGACAGATAAAATTTTTCTATAGGCACCTGCAGTTATTTTACATCCACTTGTCACCAAAACTTTTTCGGCTGAATCCTAAGGCATTTACTTGCTGCATGGGGCCTGCACACTTAAGTCATATGAACAAAGAATACATATTACTCAACTTGAGGAAAGGTTCAAGATTCAGATCCCAAATTTTGACCAAATCACTATGTACACCAAATTCCCGAAGATGACAGATGGAGAGAGCAGACTTACTGGGGACCTGGGCTGCTTTGTTGGTGCTCCCAGCTGGCAGTCACAGCCCAGCTCTGACCGGGAAACCATGCAGCCATTAGGATGGTGCACAGCTAATAAGCCTCTTCCACAGTGCCATGCCGAGGTTAGCCATAAGACGGGAATGGTCAGCCTGTGACTCCGGCCGCCTGTGGCTCTTGAGCCCTTGCAGTGTAGCTCCCGTGACAGAGCTGCATCACTTCACCAGCAAAGGGGCTGTGCTAGCACAGGGCCTCCTGGCTAATGCCAATCTCTAGGCATTAGAGGAAGGTGTGGGCAAGACCTGTCTTCTTGTTGCACAGCCTGGGATCCAGTGCTGATGGATCTGGAGGCCAATGTCACCGCTTGCCTCCCTGGTGGTAGATGTCTGGCTTGTTTCTGCAGGTGCTTGACATATACTGACCTCTGGTAGAGCCAGGAAGGATGCCCATTCCTGTTGACTGCATGCTTGGTTTTTGGATTCAGAAGTGCCCATCTTTCTCCACCCTTTCCACAGGAGTGCCAGGTAYGGAGCACAGGCTTTTAGGTGCTGCATGAGGAATCAGTTGACAAAAACTCTGAGAAGCTGAGTCTGAGCCATCTACTTCATCCAGAGCCACCACTTTCATTACAGAGGGTCCTGGCTGTCACGATGCTGAAGTACCTGCCCCAGGGAACTGCCAGTGTCTTTGAATTTCACACATTTGGCATGTTGTATTGCTTCTCCGAATCACATGCTTCCACAGATCCATAATTTTATATGTCTTAAAAGAAAGGCAGAACGATAGGTCACATATAATGGAACTAAATAAATTTGGCTTGGGGGCTGTATGATGAAAACACATCTTTTGGGTAAATCATTTTAAAACACACTAGCTTCAACACAAATCATGAAAACCAGAGCCCTTTGGGGTCATAAAATGGGTGCAAATAAACAGTTTGTTGTTGTGTATTTTCCCCTTCATACCTGAATAATCTAAAATGTTCTTCTGATTGAAAGTGTGAGTCACACAGACTTCCTACCACTCCTACCACATCAAGAACAGGTCAGATTGACCCTGTGCAATTCAGTGTTGTGAGGGATTTTAAAAGGAAAAAAAGGTACAAGTACCAGATGCCTGGAGCTCATTTTGCATTGCTAAGTTTTTATGTCTCTGTTTCTGCTGCTTACCACCTGCTGTGTGAGAATAACAGTATTGTTTCATGAGCACTTACATGCAAAGTGCCTTTAAAACCCTCTCTGCTCTTCCTCTCAGTGCCAAAACTGAGATAAACATTTACCTTTTTACAAATCATAGAAATAAGGAATCACCCCCCTGCCTCTATCCCCATCACATGACACTCGGTATGAGAGGGTACAGAGCTCCAGCAGCCAAAGATTGCTTAGGAAAATGGCCATGTAGTCGCCCAAGGAGTCTTGCAACCTCCTTTTTCCTTTGGTTGTGTACCAGCAGCGGGCACCCGCCTTCTGTGGCTGGCAGGGAGTTTTGGTACTATGTAGCCAGCAAGCAGGAAAATAAAAGTTTGTACTGTGTAACCAATGACTGCTCATGGCACAGTAGTCCGGCACCTGTAAAATGCCCCTTGAAAGTGACTTCTACCCATGCCCACTTTTCTCTCATCCTTTCCTTGGACTGTGTGCTGACTGGCAAAAGACAGAAACCAGGAACAAGGGGAAAAAGCTGCAGAATATGCTTTTCTTTCCATCTCATTGCATGGAAGAATGACTGCACATAAGGAGAAGCCCGGGGATGATTCGGAGAAGGGCATGTTGGACAGCCAAGGGACAGCCTCCCTCGGTAAGGCATCTCTTTTTCAAACTTCCCAGTTAATAATTAACTGTTCCACTTTGGCTGCAGCCTCTCTTTACCTAACTTTGTCCATCCTTCCTCAGCAGGCAGGAGCAATCGTATTAATAGATGCTGGAACCAGAAATGCAATATTCAGTAATTGTATGGAATATATAATTTTACCTCATTGGCCAAAGGCCAGGATAGGACAGCTTCCAGTGGCAAAGGACACGTGAAATGTCACTGATGGATTTTGTGATGAAGAAAACGAGTGAGAAGAAGCATTCTCCGAGCAGGCCCTCCCCGTGGCCCCTGTGTGAAGTGTGCACTAGGCATGGCTTCCTGGTAGGAGGTCTTTTAATCCCCACAATGGACATTTTGAAACCTGCTATCTTAGTACTTAACTTCAGCTAGAAGGCATGAGCATGTGATTTTCATTTGAAAATACTCCTTGAGACGAGCAAGGGGGGAATAAAGTAAAACAAATTATTAACTTGCAGGGAAGCCTCACTGAAGTTGTCATTTTTTCTACTGTAATATTCACGTCGATCAGCGTGTCTTCTTTTCAGCTTCACATAGTCCCGTTAGGTAACGTGTTGTCAACAAAAAGAATATCATTTCAGCACCAAGGGCTTTTCCTGTGATTATCCAAATCCTATTAATAATGCCTAAGGAACAGGTTCACTATTGGGTTTTACTGCTGTAATATATGTGCATGCTTGGGGCATACATTTGAAATTCCCCGATCTGTATTAGCTCTTGTATTACTCAAGGTACAGCTAGATGAAATAGGTAAGGCTCGGTAGCTGTTTAATATTCAATGGTCTATCTACAGCATCTTTTCAGGTAATTTGGCAATACTGTACTGAATAACTGAGTAGTAACAGACTTTTCTCCCAATATTACTCTTTTGATACTGTCCAAACACACATGACATAAGATTTCAAGGAGCTGAAGTATGGTTATAACCATACAGTCCACTTGAACAGCTATAGCTTAAAAACATAATGCCAGCCTAAATTGCATAATCTCTTAATTTCACTGATGTTATATTCTTCTAACAAAATGGGGCTCAAAAATAACTGAGGCAGTCTCTAGCTTATCTGGTTTTTTTCCAGTTCTGCCCATTCCTGTTTATCGCTGACACTGGTATCTTCTGTTGCAGTGATGATCTCAGAGAGTCACTCTGTAACGATACCTCTGAGGAGCTGAAACAGTCGTCGTCTTGTTAATTACTCTTCTCTTGATTTTTATCCCCTTTTGTTTCACTGCCATTCATAGAAGGGCTGAAGCAGAGAGGGTAAAAGGTCAAGAGAAAGGAAGCACTGCTGGGAGAGAAGATGTTACAATAGCCCGAGTGTATGGGGAAAAAAATGGAGGGGAGTAGTTCATAACAGGGTCTCTGTTCCTGTGAAGTCCATGCAGAGAGCTGTTTAGCAGTTCAGTACGCTATATGCACCTGGGCTAATGTATACAGCATGTGTATACATATATCTGTATATTTTATATAGATATTTTCTAGCCTTATTTATATTCTGGCTTTGGCATTGTTTGATAGCAAAGCATATGATGGAGACTAGAGGAAGAAGAATAATTTACATTGCTCTCCAATCTGAGTACTTGACTTGCAGCTGGTTTTGTGGGACCTCTATGGCAATAGTGGAAGGAAATGTAGATGCAGTAGAAGAGGTGATTTTTAGTTTGGTTTCCCTAAGCTGCTGCATATGCACTGCAGAAATGCTGGGTACTCAAGCAGAAGTCTTAATCACATAAAAGTGTTTTTTGTTTTCCCAATTAACTATTTGAAATTACTGTTGCACAGCTCAGTATTGTTAATAGAATAGCTGTGCAGGCACAAAGCTGGAGCTCCTTAATGCTGTTCCACATCCTAGCAATAACTCCAGCTATCGAGGATCCCACTATCAGAGCTGTGTGCGTAAAATCAAAGTGTAGTATGTCCTATACTGTGTTGTAAAAACCTGCACCTGGGATCAGTATAGAAGCAAGTGATGTGCTTGAGGTAAAAATGGCATTTTTAAATTTGACATTCATGAAAATGTTTCCATCAATTAGGCTCATGAGCCATGCCTGACATTTCTGAAATGACTGTTAAAATCACAGTCACGTTGAGATCAATGCCTGAGTCTGTGCTAACTCCAGTAAGGCCAAGATTTCATTCCTTGACATAAGCATGTTTGGCTATCTACATCCCAAACTCAGTTGTGTGAGTTATCATGGCCGTCCCAGTGCATTTTCAAGTGTTGGGTCTGAAGGTTGCTCTGACCTAAGGTAAATGGGTATTTCTAATATCTCTAGAAAAATAACAAAAGCCTCTGAAAGCTTTGAACATCATTGTGGAAATGTCCTGTTTTGTCACACTAATGCTTCTCCTTGCTTCGAGAATAACAGCAGAGAGGTGAAGCAACTCAATAAAGAGAAGTGAAAATGAATATACATATTCCTTGCAGAACATTTTAAAGACTGAAAGCATTCATTGTGGGTGACAGTTGTGTTATTTCATCTAACCCTTAACCAAATGGTCTGTATCTGTACATCTCGTGTTTGCACTTGTAGTTTAACCTAGGTGCTTTAGACCTTTTTCCACATTTTCTAATTAAAAAGACATTTTCAAGGAGCCAACAGTGTCAGGCATAATAAGTGCACTGTGATTCCTGTATTACTGTTAACCAGACAGAACCCAATAGACTTGTGTGCTGTTACTGGATATGCTAAGCAGCTTTAAAACATGCTCACTCCCGTCCTGCATAGCTAAATCGCTTGAGATGTACTGGATCATTTGCAGCTTCAAACTGTCCACTGTAGACCAGAAAATCAGTTAGTTCTCATTTGGCTCTCTTGTGATATTTCCAAGGGATATTTCTGGCACGTAAGGTAAGAGGCATGTGTGTATGACATTGTGCACTTGACATGAATGTGTAAGACAAATACTTCAAAGTGAGAGCTCTGCCAGAACTTTGATAAATCATGCCTGCCCAGTAAAGAACAGGATATATGGCTGAATGTCAGGGTACTTTCTCCCTGGAAACAATATTACAGTACATAGTCATAGTTCCTGTTGAAATCTGGAATCATCTGGAATCGGTGTAGTGCTTTTAGAGGTTTCCTTGCCATTCTGGGCAATTATCAGCTTAAATGGGGGAAAAAGGTGCAGATGAAATGCCAGAGGAGTTTTGAGTCTGAGTATTCTAAGGACTTCTATCTTTCTCTTTTTCCTTTTCCACACACTTGGCTTTTCTTTCTGTTTTCTGTACCAGACTATTCTCCTCTCTGTGCCCTGAGATACAACTGGGCATACTGAGAGTTCAGTATAGTCCCAAGGTAAATCCCTGACATGGTTCCACTAATGCTTGCTTTATAGCCACGGTTGTTTCTCTTTTTTTTCTTTCCTAATTTGGCCCAGAAGAGGCTTGGTATCATATCTACCTCTCCATTTTTAACTCATCATCTGAGCTGTCACCAGCAAGTGCCTGACAGCCTTGCAGCACAGTGTCAGATTTTCTTGAACACATTGGATACCTCTGAATATAGCCCAAGAACTCTCCCATGCCAATTTGTGGACTTTGGAAACAACACAGACTTGTGCTAATGCACACACGTGAAAAGGTACATATTACAAAAGATGTGGCCCTCTGAATTTCTTTGGCTAGATGCATAGCCTGGTTCTCACATTACCCACAGTGCCATCAAAGTCACCCTCCCAATGAGCAATTATTAAAGACATTCACATTTGACCAAGGTTTCTTTCTTTGTACCATTCTTGAACATCTGTTCCAACTTAATCAAGTGTTCAGGTGATAGTCTCTATAGAAATGTCTATAAATATAAAAATAATAAAAAAAACCCAAAYCCAAATCCTTCAGTGAAGTTTCAATGTTGCTGTTATATAGTATGTCTTGAAAGATTTGATAGAAAGAAAAAAAGAATTATATAACATGGCTGCAAAAGAACAAAGGCCTGGATTTGTGACATAGAAAGATTTTATTGAAAATGAAATAACTTAAGTCAAATGAGAGGACCTTATTGGAGAGAAGAAACAAATGCATTTTAAACTTCACACAAATATATTCCTGATCTATAGATATGTTCTTGTATAAAATCTCTCTAAGTCTAGTGTCTCTAGGGAAATTTTCACTGGGAACGAAGTACGAAGTGCCTGGATATGTTAGTCAATCTGCAAAGAATCAGTAGTTTATACAAAAATAAATTATCATGGCAGTTTCATCTCCTTATTATTGCTGTAGTTACATGGCATTTTCATATCAGTGATGGTGTGATACTGCAAAGTACAACTGCAGCGAAGGCAGAGTAGCCCAGCCAATATTTAAAACAGAACTTCTGTCTGAAGAAATTTGTTCAGGAGCAGCTGATGAAAGAGATTTTTACAGGGATGCTGACATAGTTTGGCATTCAGCTTTGTGACCAGGAGGTCCCTACTAGTCCTTTATTCCTGTGTTATGCACGTTAGTGATGAACGGGAGAAAGAGGAGTATAACAATCTGGAGGAGCGAGTGGTGCTATCCAATTCCTCAAACAATTCTTACCTATAAAGTAGACATCAAAGTAAGTATAAAATTTATTATATTATATAGTATTACACAGTGAAGTACAAAATTTAAGACTATGTCTCTTAATGTATTTCTTCCGTTTCCATAATACACTCACCCCTTATTTCTCAGCATGTACTTTCAAGAACRGGGTGCAATTAATTTTGCTCAGTATAGGTTACTATGCTTGTGCTTAAAATGACTTCAGCATATGAACGAATCATGGTTTTTCCATGATGGAGCCAATGGCATAAAGACAAGTACTATTGATTAATTCAGTAGCGAGGGAGAAGGAAAGGGAGGAAAAACTGTTTTCTGTCCGTTCCATGTAATTGAAATATTTGCCCATGCTCCCATATCTTTAATATCTTTTGAAGCTGGTTCTAAAGTGCCTCCAGCATACATCACTGAGCAGCAATACAAAATCCTCTTTAGTAAAGCAAACACAACCTACGGAAGATTGGACTGAACCTAAAAACACCCTTTCTGTTGGAATGCAAAATGGATGATGGCCACAACAGATATGATAGTTACACTCATAAACTGGGCAATGACATATATAACTTCTATGTGATGTAGCAATAAGTACAGTAGTCAGCATTTCCCTAAAAAATATAAGAAACATTTGATGCCCACTTTCTTTTTTTTTTTTCCTTCTGTCCTATCTTGTAGGTACAGTTTTGTACCTCTTTTTTTATCCAATAAATCCATTTGCAATTATAGTAATCTGTATTGTTCTGCAGTAATAATAGTCTTGCTGACTCTCAGACCTGACTTAAGGGAGAGGCAACAAAGGCCCAGCACCTTAGGCTCAGTAAGATAAGGGGCTGTTGAGAAGAAAAAGAACTTTTCCTTAGAAAATCGAGTGTTGTTGAATTGGGAGTATTTCCCAGAGTACTGTTAATGGCCTTCTAGACACTATGGGAAGACTCCACATGAGACATTGTGTACAATTTTGATGGTCCATGTTGAGGAAGGATGTACTGAAATAAAAGAGGAATAGATGCAGAAAAAGAGCTGACAGAATGAGTAAAGCAATAGTTAGAAAGCTTGACCCGCTTGGCTTGTTTTGGCCTAGCAAAATGAGAGCTAAGCAAAGACATGTAGTGGTGCCACAAAAATAAGTAAATACAGACATACTATGAATTGAATGACTTCGGGGTTGAAACTGAAAACAAAAGTCCCATCCAAGAAATGAAGTTCTAGAGCAGAATCTTATTACCACAAATATGGGCAAAAATTGTAACTTCTATTACATTAAATTTGATCAGTTTTGATGGGAATGCCTTGCTTTTCACAGAATGTATAAATCTAATTAACAGTGTGATACAGTGAAAGAATTCATTTCAGAACATGACCACTGTAGACAGAGGATCCATTTTCCTTAGTGGTCAGCTGCATTCAATGCAATGACAAATTGAACTGTCACTTCACCATCTCTAAAAAGGGGCTGTATTCCATGGCCTCATGTTTTGATTTTTCATATGTTCTCTTAGTTGAAATGCAGACAGTGGCACCCTTATAGATCTCCATTCTGTAAGGAAAATCAGAGTATTAAACAATCACTTTTGCAGTGAAATGGGAATATTCCATGTCATTTCCCATGTTCAAACTACAATAGCTCTGTAACTTTGTCACAAATCATTACTGTTGTAAATAGAAAAAAGAAACTATAAATTAATCCTTCCCTGTGATGCCCTTGTAATACTCACAAATATAAGTATTATAGACATACAATATGAGTAATTAAAAAGGCCTCCAAATTGACAAAACTGGAAGCACTCGCAAAGTAAATGCTACTTAGTTCTCCTCTTTCTCTTTTCCGAAGAAGATCCCCCATTCCAGCTATCACTCCTACTATAATTGGAAGTCATGTGTGTGTGCTGAAATATGTACAGAGAGATATGCACATTATTAAATTTTCAAATACTGCACACATGTATGTATGAGTTGGGCAAGTTTTAACTGGGAGGGAGGGACAGAAAATGCAAGCTTACCCAAATAACAAAATTATATGGAGTAAATGTTGGAGTCAGCAAAGTTGCTTTTGCAAACACTTCTCATGGTCAGGGTAGCATTTATTACTGAGGAAAGTATTGCATGCTCCATTACTGCAGAACAGTCAAGCACTTTGGTATGCACCTGGGTCCCACGCTAAGCCCGTCTTTATCTGCATCTGAACTCTTGCTCCTTCTCTTCCTCCAGTTGCCAGTCTTACCAGATAAAGTTATCTCCTCTTGTGAAAACTAGTTTCCAAAGAGAGCTTGACTCCCTATCCATTTGGTTAAGATACCAGTTTAGGAAGAGGAAGGCACAAGTTGTCACTGCAAGTCAGTCAACATAGGGGCTGGCGTGTGGGTCCCTTGTTAGGCTCCAATTTTGTTAGGTTCTCTGGAGTGGTATGCCTTTTTCATTAAAATATTTCAGCACAATTGATTTTAGTCTATATTAAAACAAAAGTAAAAAATAACCTCCTTAATTTTCAGTAAACATATTTGCATTTTATGCAGATTTTGTATGGGTGCTCGTACACACACAACAGCAATTGCAAACAAAAAACACAGCTGGGACATTACTAACTTTTTTGTAAATGGAGAAAACAAACCCGGTCAGGCTACATTTGTGCCAGCTATCAAATACCAAATCATTCATGAACTTGGTCAAACTTAGGTCTCTGTTGCAATCAGGCTCAGTGATCTGTTGAAGCACATTGTTTCCTTGATCTTACTTGCCTTAAAAAAAATTTACTATAACAGTCTTTTCATTTTAAAATGGACCAACCTCCCTCTTCTTTTTTTTTTTTTTTTCTAATGTACCTGTCTAACTTTGGTAAGTTGTGACTTTTCAGTGCTCTTCTGACATAACCTGTGGACTGTTTTGAAAGCCTGTTGCCAGTAGCTGCTCCGATTATGCCACACTGGGGAAGAGAACAGAGTTTCTTTCAGATTGCAAGAACAGTTCAGCTGACTCTTAGACATGTTTCAGCTGTATGAATTATCAGGTTAAAGAAGTGCCCGTGTAGAACATGGCACCAGCACAGTCCTGACAGATATAGACTATTTTATTTTTGGAAAATCAGCCTAGGGCTATTGTGGCTGGCTTGCTGACAGACATGATGTGTTGCTATTCCAACAGAGAAATGTTAACTATAAAATCGACTAACCCAAGGGTTTGGAATTATACTTAATTTTTTAATAAGTTGTCAAAAGCCCACTTTATACAGTTCATTTAAAATTGGACTGAGCAGCCCCACTGTCAATATGCAGTTACCCACTGGAAATACCAGCAAGGGGAAGGGTGGCAGGGCTGCAAACCTCCTCTGTGAAAAGGATTTCTGCTCTTTGTTTTATTCCATGCCATTTTGACTGGCTAGGTGTATCTGCCCCAGATGGTCACACTGGATTGTGATACGGATTTCCCATCCATGCCCTCCCTCAGGTATTCAGCTCCTTTCAGCGTACTTGCATGATCCAGCTACTGGTTACCATACCATAACCTCAGCGGGATGGCTGCATTTCCTTCCATCTCTTCCCTCTCATTTCTCCATGGATCTTTCCTGCCCCCCAAACACCAATTGCTTTGAACAGCACCATTTCATCCCTCCCCTCAGCAAGGCTTGCAGTGCACCTCGCACGAGCCTGAATGCAGCATCATGGCCCACGTAGGTTTCTCGYTCCATGGACAAGGGGATTGTGGCTTGCACCTCTCCAGCAAGAAGAAAATGAGTGCAATCTGCTTTTTATGTATCAGTGCTCTGTAAAGAATTAAAGAACATGTGTGCCAGGAGACACTAGTTATGATTGCATCGTTATTGTAGGACTACTGCATTTGTTATCCTTGTGTGCTATAAATGGCTTCCTTCATACACTTCATGCTTTCGCAAAGGGCCCTGTCCTAAGCAGGTAATGTATGGCACTTAACCATATGGCAAGGTGCAGAACAAGTCTCATCTAAGCAGAGTTCTGGCTCCTTAAAACAGATTATCCTTGTTTCACAAGCTTCTGTCCTGCAAACAGTCTGAAGTGCCCATACGTGTGGCCTTTGTGAAGAAAAACCACACCAGCCCTCTTCTATTGAGGGGATGGGGTGGGGGGAATAGGCAGGGAAACAACCAGGAGCAGCTGAAGAAATAAAAGAGGTTACAGTGATGTGGTATGTTTCCATTAAAATGTTTATGGGAGCTGAGCTATTTTCCAAGCCATCCTTGTAAAAACAGGTGACGAGGTGGAGGGTGAGCCGGATAATCAATTGCTCTAACCACCATCTGATGTCCGTTTTGAAAGCCCAAAAGTGAAGGTTATGGTTTGTGGGGGATTTCTGGCCATAGCTAGCTCACTGCCACAACATGCATCTTGGCTATGCCCTTGTACTCTGGTTTCCCACAAAGGAGGCAAAGCCACGGGAGCCGTTATACTTTTAACAGCACCTTGTTAAAAGCCCCAGTAAAAACAGTGATAAGTTCTTCAAAGAGGAAGATGGTGGAGATGTAGGGAATGTAAAATGACACACAACTCTTGATGCTTCTGTCCTCTCTACAAATACACCTGCGAGAACCACATCCTGACATGTTTGCCACGCTTTGTGTGTTTTTTTTTCCCCAGGAATGATGGCTGCTGTCAAAATTGACTTCTCCACTCAGTCTAACAAGCAGTTCTAATTCAACGTCCTCAGTCTAGGGATTACTGTTCAATGTGGGACCCAAATGACGGCAACACCGAGTAATGCGACCAAGCACCTTCAGAATCTGGAGCTGAAAAATCCACCTGACCTGCACATGTTTCTCTCTAAAGGGCCTTGTTGCAAAAAATATTCCAATCCTTTAGACTCTGCTCTCTGTCTTCTGTACATGGGTAGTGATGGTTATATGCAGTTACGTATTATCAATATAAAGATTGATTATTTTCAGTAGTGCTGCTGTGAAGTGGTGAAGTCATGCAACATTTCTATGATAAAATATTTTATTGCTAAAGCAGAAATCATGGAATCAATAGCAGAAACATCCCAAGCTATCATTAACTCTTTTTTAAAAATACATAACAATGTGTTGTGTATTATTTTCTTCTGTAGTATCTGTAAACTTTTTATTGCCTTCATCAGCCATTGTCTGTGAGCCTTTTGTGTGGGAAGATATTTTCTCTGAGAAAACAGTCTTTGTCTAACTGATGCCAGCACTCACCAGTTCTAAACTTCCACTTTAAAGCAGCCATTAATACTTAATTAACTAAAAAGCCTTCTATAGGTCTAATATTGAGATAAGGCTATGCTTGCCAGATGTCCTGGGGCCCAAGTTGGGCAGTGGGCCCTCCAGCCCTATAGACATTACTAGGGGTGTCGAGCCTGCGTGCTGTCAACAAGGGATTTCTAATGGTCAGGATTTACCTTAACATAAAACCTAGCCTGAAGCATGAACAGACCAGGCCAGTCTTAGACAGCAACCTGACAGTATTGTTCTTTGTTTTGAATAAGCAACATGCCCTGCCAGAGGAAGAGCTAAATCTTGCTGTTTGGTTATTATACCTGTGTCTGTCTGTCTATCTGTCTTCCTATCTATCATCTGGCTGTCTATTAATCAAAATGAGCTTTCTAAAAAGTGTATGATACAGCATTATTTGTAAACAGGGATATGACAAAAATTAAATTAAAATGTGTCTGTGCAAGGGAAGGGGATATGGCTGGATGTTCAAATAAAGTTTTCTAACTACCCGGCTTTTAGAACCTCTGACTCATAACTTCAGCTATTTTTTTTTTTTTAAATATAATTTCTTAATACTGGAAATAACAACAGTAGCTTCTCTATACGGCATTTCTCCCTCCCTTTGAGGAGGTGCCTCCAGAGTGCAGTATTCCCTGGGACTCCCAATGGGTGACATTCACATCTATGACACTTCAATGTTTGAGGCAAGGTACAGGAGCCCAAAACATCGATTGATTTTTCTCCCTTGCTCTCCAGGAGGTGGGGATAACTAGGTATGTCCAAGAAGGGAACAGCAGTGGAAGCACCTTCATTTGGGGAGGACTTGGAGGGAAGGGAATAGGCAGGCAGACAGCCAAAGCCCAGCGAGCAAGGAGGCATCCAGAAGCATGGAGAGCAAGAGATGCTGCAGTTGTGGGTTGCAAAAGAGGAAGAGGGCTGGCAAGCTTGGGACAAGAGTGTGTGTGCAAGTGAGAAGAGGAGACAGTGATGGAAAGATTCTTCCTCTAAACCAGCTGGTAATCATTGCTGTGTGTCAGCTGACAAAGGGTGCACAGAAACAAGTCCCTGCCTTGCAAACTCTAAGCCTATAAAGGAATTGGGGGAGCTTTGACTTTACCAATAATACAGTGAAACAATAAAGGTCACCTTTACAGCTCTTGTCTTGTCCATCCCATGTTAAATCTTACCTTTCACAAATACATTAGCTGCATAGCCATAATTGTTCACAYGCTTATCACTATTTTTGCTAAATGCTCTACTCATTGAGACTTTTCAACAGAAGATTAAATAGCACCTTTCGCCCTGGGTTGTTTCCACACTATTTCCATTATCCCCTTAGGATTCTGTAATTATTAAAATCTAACCTGGATTTTTTTTTTTTTTCCTCAATAGGGAAAGTACATTTTTCTTAACTACACTTTTTAATGACTTTTTTTAACAACATAGCGAAAAAAAAATCAGCTGCAGGCAGGGACCAACACTGAAAAAATGTCTCTTGAAAGGTGAATGCCTCAGAAAGTGATGAGCTAGTGAAGAAAGAAGAGGGAACATCTGGATACCAGGAAGGGTCACAGCAACTTACAGGGGAGAAGAGATGAAAGTTTGTGTGTGGGATCCTAAAGGCAATAGTTAGCATCCAGCCCTCAGGATAAGTCATTACCAGATTTTTATGATGGTAGCTTTTGTTCTCTCCTTTTTTTAATTGCTCATTTCTCTCTTTAAATCTTGKCTTGTTAAACCACCAGCAAACATAAAGAGGATCAGACTTAGGAGATTTGCAAACTGCTTGAGTATTTGCTAATATGCAGTCAAGCTGTGTCTCATGACAGTAACGTCTAACTTTTCTTTGAGGCACTGAACTATCTTGGTTTATGTCAGCTCTACAATCTCAGACAAAGCGAAAGAGAATGGAAGAGGAAAAGGCGGGCTGAAGAATCTTATGCCAAGTACTAATAGCTGATAGTAAAACATCCCAGTTTTAGCATGTGGCTGTGAAGAAGAAAGAACAAAGGTGCTGAAACAAATTGCTGCCCATCCTTTAGAAATTTGAAATGAGGAATTGAAATTCTCCCAGACAAATAATCAGACCGGGATTCCCACCTGACAGCCATAAAACCAGTGATGTGCTGACAGGGGATCCTCAGAGCTCCTGGTGATACTCTGCCAGCAAACATGAGTGAAAACTTGAGGTGAATTCTCCGTCTCTGGTGTTGATCACTTCTCCCATCAGGTATGATCTCAGAAGCTCATTAAAAACACTTTAGAGAACCCACCCCTTTTTTAATGTAACGGATGTCAATAAATCTTTGGAGGAAGAGACAGGATGGACTCAGACTCCTGGAGAGTAAAGAGAGAGGGGGAAGGAGGCTTTCTTCTACTACACACACCCCTTCACTCATTGCAGAAAGTAAGCACAAGAGTCATTGACACACACAGCGAGCTACAGTCCCTTGATCTATATTGAAAACTATTTGCCTGCCCCCAGTAAAAGCGTTTCTCAAGCATGGGAGAGCCCTGGAAGGACTGGTGAGTGTATGGGGACTGGTGATATTACCAAGGCCAAGGACAGCCAGGGACCATCCCAGGTATTGTATGGAGAAACACCTTGTACTCCAGGCAGAGGTCAGGTCCTCTGGCTGTGCAGGCTGACGGACAGTGCTGTCTGTCAGAGACAAGGCTATGCGTCCAGATGGTAAAAGGGACCATCCCCATAAAGGGGGAACGGAAAAGGACGTTAAGGTGAGTGGATCTCTTTTGGACCTTTTGAGCCTAATGTTTTGCTTGGAACCACTAGAGTTCCAACTAAACTAGTTTAGTTGAGTAGCTCTGACTACTGCCTGTGTGTTAGACCTCCCAGATTTATTTTGCTTTTGGTCAGAAGTTGTGTTAGTGAGTAATATCTGATATGTTGGCTCCGTCTCGCAGCCCAGGGCTCCCTAAGCACAGGGTGACCTCACATAGGCAGGATCACATTGACTGGGCCAGGTCCTCTGCAGATGGAAACCCACCTCTGCAGTAAAAAGAGAAAAAGGGAACACTTCTAGCATCTGGGAAACTACCAACTGTGCAGGCCCCTTACATTCTGCAGAGTATGCCCATAGAGAGCACTGTGGAAAACCATCAGCCATCAGTCAGCTGTATTACATGACCTACACGCATGCACTTACACAGGAGATTTCTGGTAAGTCAGACACATGGGACTCATAATTGTAAGGGCCTTCTTGCATTGCCTAAAGGGAAAATAAATCATGTCTCCAAACTGATCCCTTCTATCTCACCAAATGGTTTGGTTTATTGATCAGAAAATTACTTGTCTTTTTTTTGGTTATTGCATTGTGTTACATTTGTTATGTTGCTTCCCACCATTATTCACTGCACAGCATGACGAGCCAGTGTGATACAATATGCATGTGAGCCAAAAAATGAACCAATGGGACAACATCAGACATGTAAAAAAGCCGTTGATCATACAAACCAAGTGTCTGCACATGAAAGCACAAGAGTGCTTTGAATTATGGCCAAATCCAAGGAATGAGTCTGTATCTATGACTTAATTGGGAGTAATGTCTTCATGGAGGAGTGGACTGGGGATAACACAAACTACTGAGCGATAATACCCACAGCTGGCTTCATATGCTTCTTCGTATCAAATACTGAAACTCCTTTCCTACATTATCATCCTTTTGGATTATTGCAGATAGAGGAAAAAATGGAACACATACTTCCAGATAGGTTTGTATTGCAGTTGTGGATGCTAGTTTTACCTCTTTCAGTTGCTGACACTGTCTTTTGATCCTGTTTCTGTTCTTAACTGTCCCTATGAATGCATTGCCTCTCAACGTGTAGGGTACAATGATGAAAATTAAGGCCTTGGTGTAAGAGGTGGAAATGTTATGGAACTTGTCCTGGGAGTGTGACGATCTACTGTTTGAATCTCAAGCCATTCACACAGATAGCAGATAGCTACATCACCTCTYCATTTTTTTCTAACTGGTAAGGACCACCTTCTCCTACAGTACTCAGACTTACTTGAGTCAAAATGGAATTGCAGTAAAGCTGGTACTTTAAATATTCATTCCAGGAGCTTATTGTTATCATCCATAATTATCAATTCCCTATTGCACTACCTATTACATACAATACATATTGTATATTATAGAGGATTGAGTCAGTAGGGGTCGAACTTCTGAGATGCAAAGACTGGGTGGAAAGCTGTGAAGCTCCTCTATGTTGTTAACCACTGGCTGCTTGATCTGGAGTTAGAATAAAGCAGATCTCTTGCAATTTACTAAGGGATCCCCAGTCACAACGTGCATCATGAAATTATGTGAATGGTAGTTCATGAAGCTAGTAGTTTATACTACAGATCAAAGTAGATCAAAAAGGTGCAAAAATGTGAGGGTGAAGTGGAGAAAGAGGGGGAAGATCAGGTAACAGAGAAACATACTAGGATTTCAATACAGTATGAAGGAAATAATTCAGTGCTTCAATATAATTAACAAGCCCAAAATTCAAACGATATCTGACCTTTCTGGTATCTCCTCTTGTTTTTGCTCTCATCAGTCATCTCCTTTACACTGTACTTCTCTTGTCAGCCCCTTTATTCCTCACCACTCCCCCCTTCCTCCAAACCATTGCTTAAAGCTGGAAGAGCAGAGAACAACCTAAGAAGGAACTCAGCAGAGATCTGGACAAACTGGTTTCCTAAAGTGCCTCTTCCATTTTGAGCTTCCTTCTCATTCTGTAACCCTAAAGTACCATTTTCTTACGGAGTAACAGCAAGAGCAATCTTCTACTACACAGGAGGATCCTAGCTGTTGGGAAGCTCCAGAGGGCAGGCCTCTTGTCTAACAAAACCTGCTTCAACTGGCAGTGTTATTCTTGTTCCAGCCCTAAATGCCTACCTCGCCCTTCTGAAATTGTCCCTCTCAAAACTGTGTGAAATCTCTGTGCTCTCAGACATCACCTGCATAGTTATTCCTTAGAAATCCATCAGACTTCAGAAAGTTTTCATGCCAGAAACCCACAGGGTGATTGCTTAGCAGATTGCACAAGCTCACTGCTTTCCTGGTGAAGACTATACTGCAATTAAGCTACAGGGGTATCACAGCAGCATTCAGGATGCACAGCATGTCCACCTTTGCTATCAACCCATCTAGCATTCACTGTGGAGATCACAAGATTGCTGTTACTGGAAAATTTTCATTCCATCATGCACATGTTGGGAGCATAACAGTGAGGGCCATACCACAATTGTGAGAAGTATGTTGGCAGACTTGTCACATGCCAAATGGGAGCAATGCGTAGTACAGGTCACTCAGGAGTGCATCCTAGAGTTCACTGTAAATCTTAGGTGCTCCTGAAATATCCATATTGTTATTCCAAATGGCCCTCAGGACATCCCAGATGCTATGCCAGCAGTTACACTATGTGGACGGATTTTCTTCATTTTTCTTCATAACAAAATGGTATTTTGGTTTTGATGGGTTTCAAATGTCTTGACCCTTCTTCTCCCTTTCAGTATGGAGAAATAAATTTACTAATAGTTTAGTCTTTGAGGGCCGCTATACTTKTAAACTCAGACCTATGATTTTTTCTCACGTCTTTTTTTTTCTTCCCAGTGCTTTTCCCCACATTGTTTGTATATCAAAATTAAACGAATCTGAGTGCTTCTGATTTGTTTGTGTTAAGGAAGAAAAAAAAAATCATATTAAACCTTGAGGATTCTGTCGCAAAGCACTATATTAGTTTCCCAGATCCATAACCCATCAAATGGCTGAGTGATAGCTGTGTCATGAATGGCTTTAACATTCTGTGAAGGACCTTGATATTAATTTGGAAGCAGAATCCAATACCTTGAAGATTTCTAACCTAAGGATGTTTGTACCTTCAAAGTTCATGAGCCGTGCTGCTGCTTAATGGAAAAAACCTATACTGTATACTTTTTATGGATTTTATTAAAAAGAGTAAGCTGGGCAATATATACATAGCATATATATTGCTGATTGTATCACAATTTTAGTAACCTGAGGTCATAACTGAAAATAAATCTTTGAGCAAACAGGATCTATTGTCAAATTAATACAACAGGTAATTAGGTCCAATTAAGAGCTTGTCTCTAGGAGGAATAATTATGCTTTCACTTTATACAGGATGAACTGTAAAGGGGAGTCTAGTTAACAGAGAAGGAAGAGTCTCCAACACTGCAGAGTCATCAGTACAGTTCATTGATCTCTCTGATGAAAGGCATTCGTATCTATAGGATGGAAATGCTCATAGGTTCTAAATGTCCGTTCTCATCCTAGACCTAGTCAGATTAAATCACTCAAGCAAATAATATATGTTTTTTGACTCAGCTGAGGAAAGGTATTGCAATTTAAGGGCTCACAGCACCTTCCAGTTTAACCCTTGTATCTTCTCATCTCTTATTATGTGTTCTTAGTTTATTCTTATTTTTCTCAATCATTTTCTGATGATTAAATCAGTTGTCCCTTTTTTTTATCAGTGCCCTATCTAGATGGTCTTAAACAAAATTAACCCCAATGAAATTAATCCAATGAAAATGAATGATAGTTGTGTTTAGTCCCACTACTAAAGGTATCGTTCCTCTTTCCTGTCTTTCCCAATAGACAGACATGCTAGTGTAAATTAAAGAAATTAGAAATAAAGGTTTTCACCCTTACAACATAGGAGAAAAGGTAATAAAGAGTTTGATCTTCTGCTTCATTTCTTAGCATGTGTAAGATATGTAGTTAATTTTCTCAAACCACATGGTGGAGGCTTAGCTAAAGTTTGCAATCCATGTGGTGTCTTGTGTCACACTGCAGAATGGTCAGGATGCTTTTGACATTGCTTTTTCCAAAAGAAGCAGCTGCATGTGGTCCTGCATTGTGTTGATGGCATCAGGAGATGGGGGTTGCTTTCCCTCAGCATGCTCCTTGCTTTCACTGGAAGGGCTCTCCGTTTGCACTGCCTTGGCAGCACCCTTTTCAGCCTAAGAGCACAGTGGAGATTTCTGCCACTAAACAGCTTTGATTTTGCCAGGTCAGCCAAGACTGGCTGCAGATTACAGCTCTTTCAAAAGGGAAAAAGAGGGGGTCCCTCCATGGGAGGCTGTGTTGTCCATTCCCTCTGAGAAAATGGACACAGGACCCACAAATAGCACCCACAAAAAATCATAAAAGAAACTCCTAATCTAATGAACACATTCTTGTTAATTTCTCTCATAGCAATTACTTCAGAATCTGGACTTTTTACTGACAAGCATTAGTGAAAAAATACTCATAAATGCATGGCATGCCCTAGTGGAGTTTGACTGAAAGCATTAGCTGCTCTTACACTTTCTCAGGATTACCTTTCCTTCTAAATTATCCATGTCCAAATCAGATGTGGGTCCTTATTCCCCAGAGGCTGTAGAAAATTTCTCTGTCTGAAAACTGTGCTTCTGTTCTTTCAGGCTAGACTCAAGGTATGGAGTCAATAAGCCAAAGAGCAATATCCACCCAAGTGCAGATGCTCAAACAGCCAGAGCTGTAATCGACTGACATTTGGAATTACACATGAGAAGCTGAGGCAAGGTTTTTACTTTATTAGGTGTTAGAGAGCCAGATACGCAGATGTGAGACAACACAGAAGCAGTGTCAAGAAAACCATTTTACCCCCAGGATCTGGCAGCCGAACACACCAAAAGCATTTTTTTTTAAACAACTAAAAGACAGTTTTAAACAAGCCAGTGGATCATGGGTTCAAAACATAGCGCAGGTGTAGACTTAAACATTCTCCAGACAAGCTAATTGATTAAGGAAAGTCATTACTTATATCTCTTGAGTTTACTAATGGGAGACCCGAGGAGTTTAAAAGCATATCAGGTTTCTGAGAGACTGACTCTGGACTGCATTTCAAAGTACATCAAATGCTGCTGTACCTCGACTGGATATTTGATAGGCACCATGCCGCAGAGAGGCAAGGCTGCGTTACAGCAGCCTGGAGAGGTGGGGGAAGTGCTCTCTGCACATCGCTACCTTGGGGGTCTGGCCGGTCTTTTTCTCTATGCTACTTACGCTTAGGGTAATCACGCAAAGCACCCAGACAAGAGCCATCTGTGTTTAGGGTCACACTGTTCCTCTTCCTTTCCTTAACCACAGCCTCTCCCATCCCAAAGCCCCGTCCTGGGTGGGCTGGATCTATCCCAAAAGGGAGAGGTGCAGCCTGCACCTGCCGAACTCAAAGTGCTACCACTGTCCCAGCATAACTTTGAAATCCTCCAGCAGATTTTTTTTTTTTTAAGCTTTTTTTTTTTTTTCCCCAGGAGTTGTTCTGGTGGGAGAACCTGTGGAAGAGAAGGCTTTGAATTAAAACTAGATGTGGCAACATGTGAGGTGTAAGTGCATTAGGAAACCACCTAGGCTGGCCTTTCAGGAAATGGAAAAGATGACGCGCTAGGTATTTGCCATCTCTAATCTTTATTATAACCATCAACACTGGATTAAAGGCAAAGTTGGAAGCTTCTGTTCAAATTACTTAGCCTGGAACAGTTAATGGTGATATTTAAATTGTCATCATTAGGTGTCAGAGCCAATGCTCTTCTGAGACAAATGAAGTTGTTCACACTTCTCCAGAAAGTATTGCTCCCGACTGCCTGCTGACTCTGTCAAACACSACTCTTCCCTCTCTGAGGGTTGTCTTGGCAATCTTACGGTTTAAAAACCTTCAACTTTAGAAAAATGAAAACATACATTTTGCAGAAAGTGAAGACAACACAACAAAAACCTGAAGTGCTGTTTGGATTGACTGTGTCCTAGTTCATCACAAGCCAACCAGGCATGAGGTAGTCACTACTGAAGTGAATTTTAAAGTTCTGAGCGCAAATATTTTACAGATTTTATAAACACACTCTATTTTCAGGTACTCTGTAAGTAGTTTGTGCATAGCTGTATTCTTACGCAATCACTTTGCTATCCATAAGTTATTTCTTAAAGAAAGAGGCACTGTCCATCTTCGTATAATGACAAATTGGCAAAGCTTCCAGGAATGGAGGGYTGTATTTTCACCTCATTATATTGGGAGGCAAATGTATAAAGCTTCACACATCAAGGCGAGATAATAGCTCTTACTGAGTTTAAGGGTAACCTAAATATCTGCTCTGATGTTATATGCCAAAAAATAATATTTATGTTTAGCAGCATTTGTGCCTTAGGTATGTTTTCAGCAGGGATTCATCTCTTTTGTATAGCTGTTAGTATAAAGGAAAGGGGAATCAAGAAAAATAATGCTCAAATAAAAATAAAATAATTCCATGCTGCCAACTCCTCAGGTTTTCCTATGTGAAATGAAAAGCAGGTACTCACTGAGGTGGGATCTTGCCTGAAATTAGAGTGATATCATGTAAGACGTCCATAAAGATTGGTAAYGTTTTAAGGGACAGAACAAATGACGTATGGGATCCAAACTGCTTTTTGCTTTGTCTAGTATCCTGTTTGCAGAAATGACTGACCTTAGTTGTTGTGGGGAAGAAGCAAGAAATCCCTGGCTCAGCCTTTTCCAGTGGGCAGTTGTGGCCCTATAAATGTCCTCTCCAAATAAATGTCTTCCTATAAATGTCTTCTCCAGCAGTTAGAGAAGGACACCTCACCCTGACTTTTTATATACCTTCTGATGCACCTTTTAAAGCTTTAGCTAATGTATCTATGTATAGTCTTATTATCTGTAGGAGTGCATTACTCCTCATTAAAAGACACCATCATGTTGGTTGACCTTGATTGTGGCTGTGCAGAGCACAGTGGCATTGTGCAGAGCACCCTGGTAGCTCCAAACGGGCTGTGATGAGGAGAGCAAAGCACTGTGTCCAACCACTCTGACCTCCCCTGGGTGGAAGCACTCGCACGGAGCTGCTCCCCTGTGGCCCTGCAGTGTGCCTTGTAGGTGAGGCTCCTCTGGCAGTGAGTGCTGCAGCATCTTTCTGGGATTTCAGGTTTCCATCCCCGAAGGTCCTCTGGAATTTGGTGTTATGAGAGATGTAATGGGAGTTCTTCATCTATGTCATTTGATTGTGCATTTATTTTTAAACTTGTGTATCACAGTGGTCTCTTTCTTATGGTCAAGAGAATTTTTTTTGCAAACTTACCCTGTATGTTATCTGCCACCCCTTTATAATTTTCCTTGTGCTTTTCAGAAACCCTTCTAAAGTTTTTTTTTGTGTTGAGGTGACAAACACTGTACCCATTATTCTGCACAAGGCTGCGTCACTGACTTAGCTTGTGGCACAACTCCTTTTTCAGAGGAGAATCTTGGAAATCTGCAATAATGCTACCCACTGGCTATAAATGGGACTATTGTGTCTCTCAGTGTTTGTATATAATTAATTAACAAGGAAACTGTAGAGGAAATTAAAGAACATGAAGTACCAGCCCTTGGTTTTCTATAGGACCAATGAAACTTAACATTGTCTTGTGTGTAATTCCTTACTCAACACTTATCTGTAAATGTCACAGAATTACCAAACCCCTTCCCCACCTTCCAAAATGTGATCCACAAAAGTATATATGATTTTCCTTCAGGCATCCAGCACTGGAAGCTAAATAAGACTTGAGATTGCTTTGATAGCACTGTGTATGAGTAGAACAAAGATGGATTCCAAAACACTATATTAAACCTGTGGCAGAGGGGGTAGTCAATTAGCTAAAGCATTAAAATGAGATTAAAAGAAGTTAAAAAAAAATCCATCTTGTGATTGGACTAAACATGAAATTATATAGGATGGTTGGATTTTTCTAAATGTCATTCAGTTGTGTGTGAATGTAGCAAACCAATTAGATAAAATTAAATTTCAAGCCTGATTGGCTTTTAAATATTCAATTTGAGCACTGCATTTTGTGTTTATTGCATTGCTCAGGAAACATCTAGAAATGGCTGTTGAATCAAGGAATTAAATGAAACTTACACTGTCAATAGCCTAGCTGGGGTTTCTGCGAAAGCGTGATGGCAGTTCTATTTTATTCAGCACCATTAAATGCTGAATATCCACAGAACACAGAACTATAAGTCTGAAAAAGGACACACTGCCTGCTGGAGAGCTTTGGCATTTATAGCTGGATAGCACTGCCAGATAACGAGAAGTTTGATACCATGGAAATCATAACTATGAAATATATAACAATACTAACCCATGAAGATGGAATATATATCATGAAATATTGGAGGATAATTCAAATCTGCACGGCAATCTGCTTTTCATTTCAAGTGTCGAGCCTATGTAAGCCGTAACTTATCCAGGTATTACTCACGTGGGAAATAACTACAAATTTAGTACAACACATGGAACAAAAAAAAAAAAATCCACATGGGAAGAACAGGAAGGATGTAATGTCTTCTCTCCCCACCCCCTCTGCCTGTGAGAAAGAAAAGGACTTCTCTTAGAAAAATGCGCTCACTACTTGTAGAGCGAGTGGAAAGCCTATCTCAGCTACAACGGGACRTGCCTACTGGAGAGACCCATCCCAACAGCATAGCTACCTCTTTCCACCTGCCCAAATAACAATGAGTAGCATGTGGTTACCCCTAGGTCCCCCCTGTCCTTAGCACTCTTTGACCACCCCGAGACGAAGCAGAGAGTGGTGTTACACAAAGTGCTTCATTATGGCCTGTATCAACTGGGACTTCTTTCCTCTGGGGCAAAGGCATCATTACTGCCTTTCATGCTGCATTTGATGCTCTGGGAAATGGGCTTTGCACCTGAGATAGAAGGGAGGAGAGGAAATCGGTCTCGGGGCTGAAAGGTTGAGACAATACGTCATATGAATATTGTTTTTTCATGCTTTTTATGACAATCCTGCTTTCAGTCAAAGGTCAGAGTTTCCCATTATCCTGTTCCAGTGTTATCAAAGCCATGGTAAGAAAATAACTGAATGAAAAGCTACTGATACCTTTTTTTTCCCCTACTGATAAAATAGAGCAGCTCCAGGCAACAAAAAGAGAGGGGAAAAAAAAAGTAGATCCCTTTCATTCTTTTATTTTCCATTTTTTCTGCTGTAGGAACCTTTATACCAGCATCCTTTCTATTCTCCTGACCCAATCAATTTTCTTATTAAAAGTAAAAGATACAAATGGTGAATGAAGCCATTGCAATGGAACCTCCCCAAAATCATCTTTGTCTCCCTTTAGTCACCAAACCCAGAAATACTAACAACTGGAGGATGCTGTGGAAAGGGATCATGTGCGTGTTCCTGTGCCTACTCAGAGGAGCAGGGATCTGTCATTCAGCATATCCACAGCAGGTTTTTTTTAAGTAGAGAAAACTTACTGCCAGAGTTTTCAGGAATTTTATTTTCTTTATTTTGCTGCAAGAAAATGTTGACTTTCTAGCTGACTATTTCTTCTTGACAGAATCCACAGACTATTATATTTTCTTTGATCCCACTGGCAAAATCCATGCAGTCTCATTAACAGATCCAAGTACGAAAGAGGTGCATAATTTTCAATATAACTTTACAGAGAACCAGCCCTCTCAAAAGCACCATTGAAGGTAGTTCCTGCTAGAACACAGATGAAAAAGATCACTTTGACACACAAGCCAAAGCCAGCCAAGCCTTTGGATCATTCCCAGAGCTCAGAATTAAATGTGTCTGTGAAACAACCCATTCTAGATAATGATATACAAATGAGTATAGCGTGCATCCAGCTTTGCTTTGGCAAGTGTCCTGGGCCATGATTTCCTGTGTCGAGGATCCCACCCTCAGACAGGAATAGCCAGCTACACAAGTACAGGGTGAGGAGCAGCTGGCTGCGTAGCTGTTCTGCAGAAGGTATCTGGAGTTGTCATGTCTCTAACCAGATTGCGCTGAGATGTTGTTGTGAAAAAGAAAAAAGTCATGATAAGGCAAGTAGCAAAGTCTTGCCTATGGAACACATGAAGCAATCCTTCTTACTCTGCTCAGGTCTCCTACAGCCTCAGCTGAGATCTCTTTTCCTTCAAGAAAGATGTGGGTCAATTGAGCAGAGCCCACATTGTTCAGTAGTCTAGAAAACATGACCTGTGGATAAAAATTGAGCAAGTTGGAGTTATTCAGCTTAAAGAGAAAATCAGAGGAATAGCATGAAAACAGCCTGCAAATAGCTGAAAGGCTGCAGCAAAGAGGGACAAGATAGGAGAGGGAGGGGGACAATAATTCAGAGTCTTAAATGACAGCAGCAAAAAATCAGCAAAGAGGTTAAAAATATTTTCTAGCAGCAGGGACAGGGTGCCACTGCTCTAGATTGCCCTCAGAGGGTTGCCAGCATTGGAGAATTGTGCGGACACACTAGAGAAACATTGATCAAGAATAAAAACAGATACCATCAATCCTTCCTTAGGGCAGGGATGTACTAGATGGCCTAGGATGCTACAAAATTCTCTGGCAAGTGATACTAATGCAGTCTGTGGTCAGCCACAGCCCCTACACATCACAAACCATCCAAATTACTTCTGTTGAGAACTACTTCTGCATGGCCTGCGTGGAAGAGGTATGTGGCAGGTGACTGTCCTAGGGGCAAGGCAATGCTGCCTCCACCTCTGGTACCTGCGACTGGCACTTGAAAGCTGTTTCTGGGACTACTTTCACAGAGGTCCCACTGAGTGGCTTCTCCAYTGTTTCAGTAAGAGCCACTGATGGAGCAGATGACTTCCCCCTGGAGCTGCCTCCATACCACAGTAAGGATTTGAAGCTCTACTATGCCTCCTAGCTGGATGGCAAGGCAGTTGTTGTGCTGGTGATTAGCAACTTCTCAGTTAACCTGAGTGTTTCAGGGGATGTAATGGGGAAGTCTAGCACTCTGTATGGGAAGTGACTGATTTATTTTGCGGGGAAACACAGGGTGTTTCATAAAGGATGCATCCCGAGGTGAGCCARTTTATGTATGCCATGTGCCATCCAGCATCAGGGCTGCTTCTTCCTCTACTGCCCATACACCAGGCTGTATCTGAAGTCAGAGAAATGTCATGTCACTGTCAGCTAATGCATGGGAGGCTGTAATGCAGCTGAGTCGCAGAAGAAAGGTGGCATACTCTTGAMTGACACTGACAGCCTGACATTTGACAAGTGAGTTTTAGATAGGAGGATTTTTCTCTGTGCTATGAAGCGCTTTACAAACATTCACTAAGCTTCATGGTACTTCTCATACGACGTCCTTTCAAACGCAGAAACTAAAGCTCACCAGTTTAGCTTCACTCCTGGCAGAAACAAGAGGTGACTGGGTGTTGGCTGGACACTGGTGGTCACTGGCTGGCATTTTTACCRCCCTGCCCTCAGTGCGATGTCCTGAGCAGGTTTAGATGACTCGTGAGGATGCTCAGGCGCTGTCAGCACTCCCTCCTGGCTGGCTGGCATGCAGATGCTCCGAGGTGTGGCAAGCAGTGCTTCTGCTACATTACCGGCTGCAGAGCTTGCACGCCATTATCACAGAAACGGGCAGGATGGAAACCCTGGCAGAAAGGACTGACTTCCAGACCCCCATCTTCAGACAGCCAGGATGTGCATGCGTGCACTTCCACTGCCATCCATCACACTCACACATGTTCTCACAGGCCTGCAGAGCTGAAACAAAAATGACTTTGTTTGTGTCTACCAAATTAACTCACGTCTCCACCTCAGGTATAATTAAACACAGATGCATCATGAGCTAGGGCAAGCCCCAGACCTGCGTGAATAATTGTTGTACAACAGCAGCAAAGGGCAGTGCGTCCAAAATTAGCAACTTTGCTGTAGTCCCAAATTGGCTGTTTGCCACTGAGGTATTCTTTTTGCCTTTTCTCCTTGTTGTTGGGGTTTTTGTTTGTTTGGGGGTTTTTTGTTGGTTTTTTTTTCCCTGAGGCCCAACTGAAATTATGACAGGATTTTTTTTTTTTTTTTTTCTGTGAGAGCCACTGAATTCCTGGGCACCTAGGGACTTTGTTTTATTTTTACGTCTTTCGAGGCTCAGGTCTCCTCTCAGTGAACACTGTGCCTCAGAAAATATTCCTTCTGAGTGCTAAGCTGTGCAGGCTGGTGCAGCTGAGCTCGGTGTAAGCGTAGATCAAGCGGTGGCTGCTGTTGTCTCTGCCTCGTGACCGAGATGGTGACACCAGCAAACTTCTGCACGCTGGCTAAAGAGAGCAAGCCTCTGTGCTCCCTCCCTTGCAGAAAGCCTCCAGTAGTGACACTTTAATAGTGCAATATTCTTGCCAGGCTGTAAGTGTTTTATCAGAGGTCAGCAGCAGGAATGGTGTTTGAGAAATGATTCTGCTCTTCTGGAGTCGCTGGCAGGTGGAAGAGCAGCGCCGTGGGGGCCCTGCCAAGCATCCCCCCACGCAACTGCAAGTCTCTGAGTGCAGGGCTTCTCCTGGCAGGCAGTAACGGAGCAGCCCACAGGAGTCAGCAGATCACAAGAAGTTTTAATTTCCCTTTCTTCCTTCTGCTCGAGTGGCAGACACCCCCCTCCCAACTCCCATTTTTAAGCTGAATGTATGACGTGTGCTGCACCCAGGGTGAAATCCAGCTTGAAGAGACGCTCGGCTCGGAGAAGCTGATGAGCTGTGCGCCCGCAGCAGAAGTCTGGTCTCCCCACGCGGCAGTGGGACGGGTGTGAGCAATGCGAAGCTGGTGAAAAGCTGCAGCACTTCACCCGAGCGATGCTGTGGGATCCGGGAAAAAAGTCAGTAGTGGCTGTTCGCGCATTATACCGGGCTGTTAGTATGACTTCAACAGCAAACAGCGGTTACTCCCGCACCATCTTTACATTCAAGGCCACAAAAACATTCACTTATCAAAAATTCTGCATTCTCAGGGAAGCATCGCCGCTGTGGAAGAAGAGCCTAGGTTTTATACAGTATTTGAGTGTTAAGTCAGCTCAGTGAGTAGTCTGTAATTGGCTTCAGCAGGCCCTCCCTAAAGCTGTAACRTTACTTGCTTGTTTATGAGTAGCAGCAGCAAGAGTACTGAGAAATGAACACTGACTCAGGAAGGAGTTTGAGTTCCTCAGTGACTTCCACAAAAATTGGGAAACTCGCAACAAAAGAGAGAAAAACTACATCTTGGTTATTACCGGTGGACAAGTAAAAAGGAACAAGATGAAGTAGTCATAGAACGCTTGTGGCAGAGTAACTGGAGAACCGGTTATAGTTGGTTATACATCCGTTGCTACTGAGGCAAAATTTGGAAGTATTTTCACAGGGGATGTGCTGATGTCATCGTGTTAAGAGCAGACATGGTGATTTATCAGTAGCTAGAAATCTCACCCTGTTGGGTGTCTCTGGTGATGCTTTAGTTGTGTACTTTTCTGACATCACTTTTTAGGGCTATACATTTTACTGTATCAGCGGATACTGATCCCACGGCCTCTCTAATCTGCTACCAGAGAGCAAAAATGTGCCTGTGGCTCATTGGGAGGCTGCAAAACCAGTGTGGTTTTGGTTTTTTTTAAAGGGAACTGTTGTCCTCATTTTTCTTAAATCCAGTCCTCATTGTACGTTGTAACATATGGTCCTCATTTTGCAGGTGCTGAGCTTTTTTTCTTCTGCTGGGTGTTTTTTTGCTCCACCCACATTGCTTCTGGGCAGAATGAGAGGACTCGCCTTGTCTGCGTATATGTTACTGACTTTGAAAATACAAGTTACATGACGGTTCTACAGTGCCACCGGTTATGGTTACTTACATGAAACTGCAGTGTGAGCAAGTCCTGAGAGGTAAAAAACTCCGAGTCTGTAGGAAAATACAACTTAACATTATCACAAGTGCTTCTTCCTTTCCTTACTAGAAATTGCTGCGGTGATCCCCAGACCTATTCCACAGAACTGTCATGCATAAATTTAGTAATGAATTTGATCTATCGGCCAACATTTATTTTTAGAACTGATCATTTAAATTTAATTCTGGCACTATTTTGTGACTTGAGTTTTACGCTATTGTAAATGGGTTCTCTTGAGTCAGACTTAGCCTGCAAATTGAATTTTTAGAAGACAAGTTTCTGCAGAATCTAAGAACAATCAAAGTATTTCTCCGCGGTTTATTATTCCATGAGAAGTGTGCATTTATTTTTAAAAACAAATAATAAGCAAGCAGTGTAAATGCTTGAAAATAAGTTAATGTTTTTTAATGTTCAAAATAAATGGCAACTTCTTTCCCATTGTAGAATGATGACTCTCCTGAGAAACACCCTGGTCTGAGGAGGAGTGCACTTGCGTGGATCAGGTATTTGCTGACTTGGGTGTGGGAGGCAGTGGTCTTAAATAAGCTTCACTGATGCCATCAGCAAAACTTCCTCTATTTCAGGAATCCAAGATTTCACCTCCAGATTCCCATCTCAGCACGGCTGGTCACCTGTAACCCATCCTGTGCACATTCCTCCACCTCTCTTGGCCTCCATCTCCTTTCTTCCATCCTTCCACCCATGATGAAGATTGCAAAGTACTGTGGGTTTGCTCAGAGCCTGCTACTGTGAAAGAAATTCAGGGTGATACTGAGAACAGCGATCATGCTCCTGCCATTATAAAATGCTAAATAAATAATGAAATATTTAATTTTAATCACAGTTCGTCTCTCTTAGATCAAAAGAAATATTCTAAATGGGAAGGAACTTTTAAAATGAAGAATGTGCTATGAGGAAGTCTGATTTAATTTTGTAGTATGAATATTAACCAGAACAACTCTAAATCACCAACCTCCATACAATTATTAAGGAAGAAGAAGAAAAAGAAAAGAGGAATCATTTAAAAGAGGTTGTAATTTTATAAGGCATGAAAGCAGCGTGAGAACAGAATTTGTGGCGCAGGTTGTGCCCAGCACCCGACCTCGGTTTCCCTCGTTTCAAACTTGCAATAATCCACAGTCTTTTAATGGGAGGTAGGGGTTGTTGTAATCTTGCGGTGTAAACCTGCCTCTCTGTTTCTATTCTGCATGCTAACGGTGTCACATTAGTGTCACTGATATGTCATCTTGACAGTCCTTTCACAGTAGCAGTAAACCCACTGGATAGTGACTCTTGCCATGTAGAAATTTCCAGAAAAATCTATTTTACACCCTGGGAAGTATGCATTTACTCCTGAATGATTGCAACCACTTATTTGGAAAAACAATTTAAAGAGAAACCAAAGCCTTTGACCTTTTTTTTCTTCTTTTTTTTCTTTTTTTTTTTTAAAGGATGCAAAAGCTCAGCAGTTACAACTCCTGTCTTTAGCTGTTTCCATAAAGCATTAAATGCTCAGTAACTTTTCTCAGACCCAGTGTGCCTAAAACATTAAATACATATAAGACAGCCTCTTTTTTTCAAACCGCACAAAGCCTTGCTCTCTCCTTAGACGTCTCAAAGCAGATGTTTGTTTATGGGCTCCATTCCATGTTGCCTGTAGGACTGGCTTCCTCCCCCCTTCATTTTCCCTGTTTCCCCCCCTTCTCCCTCCCCTTTCCTGACTTCCAGCCTCTCTGCTTACTAGCAAGCAACGTGCAAGGAAAATCAGTCCAATGCTGATTTCCATTCCAGTTTCACTCCCTCTCCTCTTTCTCCTTCCCTTCCCCTTTTTCTCTGTGAAACATTTGCAATATTTACTTTGTTTGCAATTTAAGTGTCTGCAGACGCCTTGGAATAACAGTGACACATAGTCTGGCTCGGCAGGGAATAGATATGGTTACGTAGCTGATGGGAGAGTTAAAATTGCTTTGGAGACAAGCCAGCGACACACAGAAAGGAAACGTAGGTGCCCCTGCCCAGAAACCTACCCCAGAAACAGGTGGGTTACAGGAGATGGGCCTCCATTCCGCTTTTAAGAGCCTGTTAAGCATTTGGGTGTTGCCATTGCCTGTGTGGCTGGGAAGCCGCCAGGCTTATTTTGTGCTGCACTGAATAAAGCTCAGCATCTCCCCTCGGTCTCCATGGGGCGAGGCCACTGCCGGGACAGCGGGCTCAGCCAGGCGTGATGACAGGACAAGAGGACCGACTGTGGCAAAAGACTTTTGGATTGGGAAATACTCTGTCAGAGAAAAGGGAGAGGTTGGGAGAGGGCAGAGAGGGGAGAAGGAGGCGGAGAAGGGGAGCAGGACAAAGCCGGCTGGTGGGTATTCACAGCATCCTAAACCCCTCAACAGGGCATTGTCCCTGGGCGGGGGTCCTGCTGGCGGCGGGGGGCAGGGGCTGCATCCCCCCGGGGGTGGCCAGCTGGAAGGTAGCCTGGGGGGCCCAAGGTGGCCCGGAGGCACAGCCCCGCCGCAGCTAGGGAAACATGGAGCGTCTTCCCCAAAATTCATGTGGCGCTGGCTGTGTTTATTCAGGCCCCAGCGACCAGCTGTCAGGAGCCTGTGAATGACGAGAGATTTTTTAATGATGGCGCTTTCAACCATAATGATCAGTTTGCGTCGCTTTCCATTTTCAAAGCTGTTTTCTTCCAAGGAAAAAGGCTGAAACCTTTCTTTAATGAAACATGAAGCCCAAGACCCTCCTTTGCATGTGTGCCTCTCTCCAYCCCCGATGGAGGAGCTCATTATCATGGGCTTTTCAGGCCCACAAAGACGGGCTCTGCTAATACTCCACAGCACCTTTCACATGCTCATTCATGCCTTTTTTTATTAATTTTTTTTTTCAGTCTAGTTTCAGCAAACGATCTGGGGGGAGCATTTCTGATTTGGGCTTTAGGAGGGAGGGAAGGAGGAAGGGAGATTGCTTCAGATCAAGGGAAGTGCTAAAGCTTTTGCTTAACTATAAGCACATGAATATGCTCGCTGAAATCACTGGAAATGCAATATACCTGCTGAGGGCTTTGGTTCTCTTCCCAGCTCAGTCATTCCACAGTGCAAGTACCACAATTCCCCACCTGTAAAGTAGGGCAAGCAGCACTTGCCTCCTTTGGACAGTGTTATGCACCTAAAAAAAAGCCCATAAAAGCCAGGTAACATTACTATCTGTGTCCATAAACTCAGCAGTAAGTTCAAGCGCTTTACTGCATCAATGTCCTTTAGCGTGAGAGAAGGGTAGGAAAGGGAAAAACTAGGTATAAATGAACCATTTAAAACATATTTGAAATGAAAAAAATAAAATAAAATTTGAACCAGGTGTCCTGACTGCAAGCAATACTTTGATCCCATCATTTTTAGCATGTTTGTTAACATAGGACTTCCTCAGGAGAACATTGAAATTGAGGAAAGGGCTCCCATTGGTTTCAAACASCATTAGAGAAGACCAGCAGAGCCTGTTCCACTAAGAAAACCAATAGTTGGTATGTAGTAGATAAATGCCTGCTATGAGATGCACGAAGTCAGAGGCCATTTCCAACCCAGGGGCAATCTGGGCCAAATAGGTCCATTCCCTTATTGTCATTTGAAGTAGATCCCCAAAGTTCAGACTTGAGAGCTTAATGGTTAGTCCTGCAGCACCTCAACACCTTGTTCCTCCTGTGGCATCCAGACCTAGGTGCTAAGCACTTCAGTGTTACAGTAAAAGGAGAAAGTGGGATGACTTGGAATAAGACCTGTAACAGCTGAGCAAGAAGAAACCTAAAAGAGACAGCAAAAAAGGCACGAAGAACACTGAGCAGAAGAGCCTGGCTTGCAGTTGGGAGGGTGTTAGAAGATTCAGCTCCTGTTTTGTAAAACAGGGGAGCTCGGGTGGACAGCATGGTTACTGTGCATCTGCTAGCTGGTTTCATCTGATGGTCGTCAGTCAGAAAAAAAGATTCCTCTGAGTAGCAGACAGCCTTTCTCATTTACAAGAACCGCTAATACTTTTCATAATGGCCAGATTATGTTGATCTGCTGGTCTCCATTCTGTAAACGAAGACTAATTAAGCACTGGCTGAGGCAGAATGGTTTTGATAGGGATGCTCACATGCTTAAAATTTGCTATCTGTTATTAGTTTGCTGAATCACCATTGCATACAAAATGAACTGAGACAAAAGTTGCATCTGACTGTCATCCCACTTCCCTGTCTGTGGCCTTAGTACAAATCCAGTGCAACTTAAGACTGCTTGAATTTATGCCTATAAACTTAAGATTGACTGAATTTAACAAAGCATTATATACACATATAGTATCAAGAGTATCTTGTGCTCCAGTCACACTTCCTCTTCTCCTGCATCAAATCCCAAATCACACACAGAACCTCCCTTACCATGCTGGTACATCATAGAAAATAGTCAYGTTATACCAGAGAATTGAGGTTACCGGTTTTACACTACAAAGACTTTTCCACAGTTATAGCTTTATTGGTCTAAGTGACAGTGTTTTTCTTATTTCCTTTTTTGTTTTTGCTGTTTCTGTTGAGAAAAAATGGAATGCAGAAACTTGAAACCTGAGCTGAACCTTTCTCTAGATGATCAAACGATGAGAAAAGTCACACCAAGAGACAGGGTGAAGAAAATCAGCTGCTGGGCTTAGACAAAGAGAAGGATCTTCTAATCAATTAGACAGAAAGGTAGGACCCAAGAGTTACAGCCACATTTGTTTATTACTTCTCCAGAGCAGACGTCCAGATACAGAAGAATCCTCTAAATTTAAGAGTGTGGGGCAGAAATGTGTCTTGGAAAAAAAAAAATTTCCTGCCACCAGTCCGCCCAGATGAGAGGCTGCAACACGTTGAAATAAATTAATCCGGGGCCCACTGCTGCTCCTCACCGAGCTCCGGGGATGTGACAGGGCAAGTAAGGGGGGGTTAGTGGGCACATGGGAGGACAGAGCAGCCAGGGCCAGGCTGGGGAGCTCAGCCCTCTTCCCGCCTCAGCACAGGCAACGGGAAACTCAATACCCCAACTGGAGACTGCCTGAGCTTGTTTTTCCCTTGTGTGGAAAGCACATAGGGCATGGTCTGTCCTGCAGAAATTAGAGGCTGGGAAGACCAATTAAGTCATTCAGTTCAACTCCCTGAGGCCAATTCAAAGAGTGTTCTCTCTACTAGATACTCTATTGTGGATTTTTTTCAGTGTAATTTTAAAAGTCCCAAGTGACGGTGCTTTCATTATTTCCCTGGGGAGACTACTCCACAATCTAATATATTTCACTATCAAGAAGTTTTTCTTGAAATTCCTCTTAAAATTTCACTCCTAATTTCCTTCCATTTACTCAGAGTTATATGTATATGCTATGCTAAATGTCGATTATTAGTTATACTAAAAAATTCATCTCTGTTTCCCAAATGTTAGCAGAATGTCACAATATCCTGTCTTTGTCATTGTTTAGCCAGACTGAGCTTTACTGTAAATTTTTTTTTTAGTTCAGGCCCTTCCTGAATTACGTTGATCCCCTCTGGGCACCTCTCCCATACACAATGTATCTGCTGTAGTGATGCAATATTCCAGATGATGGTTCTCATACAACCTTGATGCATAAAATATTTCCCTGCCTCTGCAACACATTGACTGTTGGGGGTGGTTTATTTCTCTCATGTCAGCTCGTACTTGAAGTGCATGCCTAATTTCACTGCTCACCAGTGAGTCTCTGCCATTAGCACCAGTACCCAGTCCTTTTACTTCTGTGTTTGGAATTGTATTTCCTAGTGTCCATCAGATCATCATTTCATAATTCAGTCTCATTTTATTATGTATGTTCATGTTTCTAACAGATCGTAATTTATGCTGTTTTTCTGTACTTAATTCTCCAGTATGAAATAATTCATATTTGTAAATCGCAATAGCACCACATAATTTTCATGGATAGGGTCTTTCTCTATGTCCAGTGGTTTAATGCAGGATGTTAACAATTCACTACTTCATTATTCATCATTTTTCTTTACCTATTGTCTTTTACAACTTTTGATATACATTACACTTTTCTGTGTAAGAATATCTCAGTTAGGTTTTAGAAAAAGATTTCAGGAAATGCATTATGGAGCATTCAAACAAATGTATGTCTATCCAAATAAAGCAATGAAACTTCTACAGTTAAACTGATTTTTCTGTTTTTCACAGATGTGAAGCATTTACAAGGATCCCTCTTCATTGTTTTTAAAAATAAGTGTTATATGTACCTTTCTGCTCAAGGTTTTTGTACCTTCTCCATCCCATGTTTTTTTCAAAAGTAGTTGACCTTTATGTAGTAGCATTATTAGGTAATTTTATTATTATGCTAAGCCATACTGTCACCTGGACTTGCAGACTTGCTGAGAATGATGTTTTCCTAGACTTTTTCTTTTGTCCTTCATAGCAAATGTTATRTTGAAAAACAACTTTTTCCCTGCAAGTTTTATGAAGTCCATTCCTGCATTCATGCACGGAGTCAATGGTGATCCTGTGAGCATCACAAGAAAAAGCATGTGAATAACACCAGTAGATGCCCGAATGATCCTGATTATTTGCACAAAACAAGGCGTCCATATGTCACTGTTTAAGTCTAAATGAAGAAATTGTCAGGAAAAAAATAAAGTCACTCTGATCTGTCAGCCTGTCTTATTCTAACAAAACGCTGCTTTGGCAAAATGTCTTTCTGGACAGTGGGTTCATAATCTCTTTTGACAGTCGCTGGAGATAGACTGTGTTAATATGAATGACTTTACCTTTTATAAATGCCACCTGTATTATCAACATTGATTTGAAGGTGACATAATTTTCTTGCAAAACCCATTAGGTTTTTATGCTCTTGGCAAGCAGCACTGCTTTGATGATTAGACATAGTAACTCTTCTTTTAAGCAAGGAACCTCAAATATTTGCCTCAGCTCTTATGTGCGGGCTGCATAACCAGACATAAAGTAGATGATTTAACTTAAAGTTGTGTTAATGATCTGACACTTCTTCCTGCATTTAGCTATTTAAGCACAACACTTTAATTGTGGCTATATAATCATCAATATCTATAATGACACATTGTGGGTGATGCTGTCAAACAGGATAAGCATGCTCCTACTCTTTCAAAGCCTTTGTGATCACACAGTCCTTATCATACAGCATCTTTCATTCAGCACTAAATTACACTAAACCCCTCTCACTTTGACATCTCTTCTTATGAGACGACCTGCTTGCTCCCCAAAAATAAGTTTGCAACTCAACTGTGTGTTTCCTGGAAGTCAGATATTTCTGTCTCCTAAACGATAACTGTTATGATGGTCACTACAATAAATCCCCAAATAATAACCTCAAAGAGACAAAGGCTAAATCTGCAAGGGAATTCAGGTGCCCCAAAGGTTCAATATTCTAGTGCCTAGGTGAGAACATAGGGGTACATGCCATTTCTTAATGTATATGTATACAGATTTCAGATGTCTCCAACTCTAGGCAGCAGCTGTAAGAACATGCTGAGGACCCATTTAAATGTCACTTTACGTAGCTAAGTTCTTTTATGGCTTTGGCCCTGGTTGACTAATTAGACAAGATGGAGGAAGGAAGTATTACCCTTATTTCACAAATGAGGAATTCCAGTACAGAGAGATTAAATGCTTTGCCTAAGGAAATGTAAGAAATTTGAGGCAGAGTCAGGAAGGTCCATTTAAGCTGTGCTTCAGATCTAGATTTCCCTAGTCTCTGATTCCAGTGTCTTAACAAAAAGGCCTTTCTTCCTCACTTCTCTCAGCTATGTCAGCTCACAAATGCTGCTGAACTGGACATGTTGAGACCATAACTCTGTTTACTTCCTTTTCTTTTTGTGCATTTTCTGGTGAAATGATTAATTCTTCTTTTTACGTAGGTTTTTGTACCAYGACAATCCCCCTGGTTTGCAAATGCCATTCAGTAAAGCCTTCAGCAACATAGCTAACATCTGTCACAGGCTGTTTGTATCTTCATTGTCTCCCCAGGGAGGGAGTGTTGTTTTGGTATGATTTTTGCAAACACATATGCTGCCAGGAATTTGTGTTCGAGGAGGCAGGCCAAGGTGAAAGTGTACCTTGCACTGCCAGCCGTGGCGGTGAGGTTATGACGGTCTCTGCTCTCCCAGGAAGTTTGTTGCGGGCAGGGCTGACTCAAGCCTTCACAGCAGCGCACGCAAAATCGCATGTTGCTCTCCTGGGGCGGCGGTGTCGGAGCTGGGATGCTCCGGCTACGGGAAGGGATGGCGAGGAGAGTAAAACTGGGAAGCGGAGCTAAGGGAGGCCACAGAGGGCTGGCAAGTCTCCTCATGCCACTGCCGGGTGAGCAGGGAGCAACAGCTGCCAGTTTTGACCTCGTCCTCTGGCAGCAACTTCGGCTTCCTGCGGGTCTGGCACAGGCAGAGCAGGCAGCGTGGCCGCGGTCACTTTGCTGCTGGTAGAAACCTGCCACCCCAGGCAGTGGCTGGATTTGCCTTTCTCCCAACCACCCTGGCTCCAGCCTTTGCCTGCACGGCAAACTGAGGCCAACCACTTCCAGCGCGTCAGGAGCGGTGGCACTGCCATCGCCCGTGTGGGATGCAGGGCTGCAGGTCCATGAACCTGAGCAGGAGCCACAGCTTTTTAGGGCTTACAGGCTCACTCATGGAAACTGAGGGATCCAAATCCTGGAGCTGTTTGGCTCCAAGTAACTCCTCTGGCTTTTAAGTGGCAGAGTTTAGGAAACATACTTAGGTGGGGCTGGAAATGTGGACTCTTTAGCTTCCAGTGCAACCCACCCAACTGTAGTTCCTTGCAAGCCCACTGACTGTTCACCCAAAGTTTGGCCAAGCTCGGTCTGTTTTCATAGAACATCTCAGGCTTAGTTATAGGGCGCTTTCTAATGAAATACAGCTTTATTTAAAAAATGTCCATCCATCTCTGTCTTGACTGGACCACTTCTGTGATGTTACCTCCGGCAGCCCTGAAGATGGTTTTGCTAGCTCCTGGGTAAACTCAGAACTACGAGACTGGGTGCCAGCTGGCCAAGAATGAGGCCTACAAGGTAGATTTCCTCAGCACTGGACTGACAGATGGTCAGAGAGAGGAGGGCCCTCTGTTTGAGTGTCGCACTGGCAGCTGCCTTCAGGAGTGGCACCAGCTGTTGAGCGTTTTCTTTCCCAGGCCAAGGAAGGGCACAGGCCACTTCTCAGGGCTCAGGTTGCGGCTCCTTGAGGGTGTCTGTTACTTCCTGATGAGATGACTGAAAGTGCTGAATTCAGGGAATGTATGTGGGCTGTTTGTTGGTGGGTGGGAAAGACCGCGTCTATGGCACTTGGAAAGCTTCCTGAATATGCATGATCTTGTTGGCAAAGTAGAAGTGGCCCCTTAGTGTTTTGTCTAGCGTTCAGCTTGGTTACATGCCACGGTCATCCAAGTCCGATGAAGTGTTTTGTCAGGGTGTACAGCAATCTGGGGCAGGATTCGGTAGTTTCTTTAGAGGTTGACAGGAAGCCTCTCTTGGCCTACTCTTTCACATTCACATTACTACTTTCCTTCCTGCCCTCCTGGTTCTCTTCTCCAAATGTGACTTCTGTCAGACCTTTAAGGTAAGCATGTCAGATGTGTGCAATGATAAGATACAAGGGCAGCAAAGCTGATCCCAAATTTTCCTTACTGTTTTACTTCCATATAGGAACTGACGTCTTCCAAATGCCTGTAAGCAAGTTGAAAATGGCAATCTGCACAGGTCTAGCTTCTCCATAATTCAAATAGATGAAATAAATCTGGGCAGACTGTTTTTGAACTGAAGCAGAGGTCTACAGTATTAATGCTGTGATACCATACAATTTTTCTTTCTGCTTGTTAGGAAAATGGTACACCGACATTTCTGCCACAGATAAATCTGCACAGGTGTTCTTCTTAATATGAATTACATCAAAGCTTTGTACAGAAAATATGCTGTCTCCATGACATGATTTTGAAAAAAAAAAAAAAAAAAGTTTTCAGAGGCACAGCAACATTGTGCATCGTTCCTCCCTCTGTGACACTTGAAAGATATGGTAGGTGATACCGAGGCTGAACTTGATCCCACTCTAACCAGTAGTGAGCCTGATGCTGACGTAGGCTGTATGTCAGGAATATTTCTGCAGACCATCATTGCAGAATAGTGGGCTCCTTAGAAAGCTGTGACTCTGGGGAGACACTGTGGTAAGGGCACATTTATGTCAAAAACCGGTTATCATTCTTAGAGAAAGACAATAGTTAATTTTTCAAATCAGCTCAAATAAAGACATAGTTAATTTTTCACTTCTTCTTTCACCATCATAATTCGGAAAATATAAGTAAATTCTAAGGTCCCAGTGATTCAGAAACTGGCAGCTCTGTTAGTGTGGCAGAAATCTATACTATAGGCACTTGCTTCTCCTTTCCTCTTTATTCCTGTCACCTTTGCCATTGGAATCAGATACTCCCCAAATTGAAAACAGRTATCTGATCCAGAAGAGTGCATTTCCCATTAAATGCAATGAATCCTGATGCAACCTGATTGGATACAAAGGAACTGCAGAAAATGAAAGAAAAAGGCCAGTTTGCAATGTAGGTACAGTCTCTTTATATGTCTAACTGAAGATCCAGGTGGCTGGGGAAAAAAGGCCAGTCAACTGCTATTACTGCAAGCGCTTAGCAAAACTAAATACCTTCCAGTCTCTCCATCGTTAAGTGTTAGGAATCTGGATCAGAATCAGTTCTTTACTGGAACTGTTGTTTTAATAAGGACTGATATCATTTTAGAAGAGAATTTTTTTTTTCCTTTTGAAGAACATTTATGCCCTGTATTATGGGCTTGACCCAGTTACCACTGATAGTGGTAACAGTCAGCCGCAGCTGCACTGAAGACAACAGGTATGCTTGTGCCCGAGAGAGGTAGGCGGGAGTTGAATCAGGCCCCATGCGTGTGAAAACAGGCCACAGAAAATCTATTGCTTTAATTGCCTCCTAAAAGATTGACATGGTCTAATTTGCTTATGGTTAAACACCATCATTTATGATGAACAGGATGATTACCTTGAGCATTCAGCACCAATTACTAAGCCCTCCCCTCCTTCCCCCCCAATATTATTTTACTTAATTCTGTTCATAACAAGAGCAACAATCTCCATCCCTCAGAACATCTCTTTGCTTGAAAAAAAAAATTATTAGCTAAACTAATTCCTGGTCAAACCTCTATATTTCTTCCCACATATACATTCCATATTGAGGTGCAGCATTAAACCTCTGGCCATCACAGCAATTTACTGCTTTTTAATGGTTGGAATATTTCACCTCCCTGTTAAATGTCCCTTTGCCCTTTGTTAAGTTTGTTGCCTATTAAATTGCATGTCTAGCTTTGGAGCTTATGTTGCTGCACCCCTGCTGCTTTAGCTCCTTATCTCCATAGGATTTGCTGTAGCACACACAGCCAGTGGATGAATTTGCACATATTTGCAGTGTGGAGCCTTGACTTTTACTGCTTGCATGTAAATGAAAAAAAGAAAAAAAAAAAAGAAGAAGAAGTCATTTCCTTTTCGTGATCAGCAATTCATCATCACTAGAGCACTGGGAGGAAAATAGTTATCAACTTCCCATTTTAGGTTATAACTTCAAAGCAAACCTTTGATTTGAATGCCAGACTCTGAATGCTGGGGA
Organism: Phoebastria nigripes; assembly: GCA_035582835.1. NCBI lineage: Eukaryota > Metazoa > Chordata > Aves > Procellariiformes > Diomedeidae > Phoebastria > Phoebastria nigripes. Next base: position 415,872 of record JAYKAV010002842.1, on the reverse strand, counting down.
AAGAGGGGGGGAATGGGAGGGGGGAGAGGAGGGAAGGAAGTAGGAGGGACTGGACCGTCACCTTGTGGTGGTGACAGCACCCACCATCACAGAGAGAAAACCAGCTTGTAAAGGAACCAGAACAGCCACTGGTTTCTCACTTGCCTTGTTTGTGCTCATTCAGGGATTAAGGGAGCCACTGCAGGAGCCCACATTCAAATCCATCCTTAAGTCAAAACTTACTCTGATTCTTGTGGGAATGATACCTTTAGGGTATGAAATACTCACCTAATAAGTAAATGAAAAAGCCTACATTTTCACAGACTTCTGGAAGACTGACTGCGTTGTACCCTCTTGCTTGCTTTTTTTCACTTGGAGCACTTAAATTCAGCATCCATTCATGGAGGTACATGTTTCTGACAAATTTCTATTAAAACTGTAGATAGTCTGTGTCATAAACAGCCCGTTTTATCGCTACATGTTTTTACAGTAAGGTAGAGAATTTAATTCCCTGCAGAGCTTGTTTAAAGGCTTTAAGTGCCTGCCTGAGCCCAGATCTATCTTTCAGGAACCTGTTTTTCTGCTTGTAATAGAGCAGCCCCTCTTGAGCTCCTTCTCTTCCTCCTTCTCTGCCTCTCTCACTCTCTCTCCCTCTTTTGAAAGTTTTATTATTCCATAGCCAGCATACTCAAGGTTGTTTACAGAACTGATACCTCAATACATTAGTACCGCATTGATTATGGTTGGAAATAATTGCAGGAAGCCATGCATAGCTCCCACCCCTTGTCCTTTCTACCATGTAAGCACATTCTTTTTGRCCGAATGAAAGGAGGATGTTCTGTATACAAGCTATTTCCAGGCCTTGAAAATGTTCCGTATAGGTGCCTTTGAGGACTTTCTTTAGCCTATTTTTGTGTCAGTCTCCTGAAACTATCATATATCAAAAGCCATGTTATTCCTTCATTCAAGTCCATTGTACTACTGAAAATACTGCTTAATCCATTTCCTCTGATGGGAGGAAGTGGGCTGATGATTTTTGAAATGTGCATGCTATTCTCATGCACTAGGTTATTCAGTAAAAATTCCTATTAAAAGACCATTGATATACATGTACTGGAAACACCTTTGCAGAAGTCTCCTAGGCTTTTAAAGAGAGCATGGAGAGCCTCACTCCAATGAGCATTTTGTCATTCGTTTCCGTCAGAGCACAGCTCAGTGCCAGATTACATCTTACCTCAGTGTTTATTTCTACAGTAAGCAGATATGCCTTAATAAGGCATTGGCAAGATTTAGACTTTAAAACACAGCCCGTTCCAAACCCTAGGCTGCCTGTTTAGGACCTTCCCTCGTTTCTACACAATCCCATCTTTAGTGGAGCAGCACCTAATCCTCTCCTTTCTCAGCAGAATATTCTTTTTGGCAGGAGGGCGTGAGGGGTAATTAAGGGGCCCGGCCCCTGGTTGTATTGTTGGTAGTCCTTTATTTGCAGCCTGCTGCTGCTGTGCTCAGAGGAAGGAGGGATGCTCTGCCCCAGCGATGCTCTGGGGTCGGGGCTCGACCCCTTCCACCTGCTGCAGAAAGGCAAGAGCTCCCCCTGCTCTCTGAGTGCAGACTGTATCCCCCAGAGAGGGTGTCTCCTGCTCCTCCCGAAACCCAAGCTGTAATTTTAATCGGGTAGCTCAGTCCATTTAAGGGCGACAAGAAGTCATAGCTGGCATAAACAGGGCCTAGAAGTATGTATCTGCTGTTCGCAAACAGGAAAAAAGGAAAGAAGAATTGCTATTTTGCTAGAGCCATTTGAAATTAGTGGGGTCATTAAAAGCTTTTATTCAAATAAATAAATTCATAAAATTGCCTAGAACTCAATAGCACAGGATGTCTAATCAATAGTAATTCATTTTCAGAATTGCCGCCTGTTACACAAGCCAGGAATTGCAAGAGGTAAATCACGACAAACACTGCACGCACAGACAGGATCCATTATATCACAGCAGGGGTCATGCTGGAATCACTTCATCTGTTTTTAAGGTTTGAAAGCCCAGGATGCAGCGGATTTTCAAACAGGCCCATCTGTGTGATATTTCTGGCCGCAGATCTCTGGTTTCCCCACTGGTGGTAGTAACTAAATCTCTGTGATGTACTCCATGCCACGGGATGGATTATTTGCATTAGGAGTAATCTTCTGGTGACTCTGCAGGTGTCTGTAGCTGGCAGAATGAATTGCAGGGCTGCGCTTAAGCAACTTTGCTTCTGAACATGATTTCAGCTTGAAAATGATTAAAATGGGTAGCTGAACTTTTGGAGCTGTAGCCTCTGCCCTGTGCTATAATTATTGCCTAACTTCATACACAAAAGGGGCAAAGCTGGAGTGGGGCCACTGTTTCTCCAGTTTTTCACTGAGCTTTCTGAATAACAAAAACAAAAAAGAAAAATAAAAAGCCAAACCCACTCCCTTGCAGGCTTGCTACTGCCTGCTACTCACCTAACTGGAATTTTCTGACAGTAAATTCCAATTCATTTAAAGTTCTGGTTTTAATTCTGTCCGTAGATGATTGTGAGAAATTCACTTTTATAGTTTGGAGGCATTCCACCTGGAAAAAATTAGCTCTGGAAAATGATATTTCCATCTGTTAAAAAACGGGAGGGAGTGGAGGGGGCAGGGCAGGGAATAAATGATGGTCTATGTAGATTAGGGCCAACATTTTCAAAAACAGGAACTAAAGTTAGCCTTGTGTATTCATACTTAGACACAAATAAATATATAGTGCTTTGGGAAATTGTGCTAAGCCTCTGCTAGCTCTGTCTTGTTGGTTTTTTTAACCTGACCTCATCATTTCAGGCCATAGTCAGCTGCCCAAATGTGAATGAGAGAGAAGCTCGTGCTCATCCTTCTTTGTGACAGTGTTGACCCATGTCTCAGGGAGCAGGGTCTGTGTTTCTCTCTTCCTGTGGAGGAGAGAAGTGCCAGTCCAGGCTAGAGCCCCTGGATCTGTTCATGGATAAAAGTTAAATACTCCMGCCTGCCATGATGTTGAACTTCTGTCTGGCTGCATTTCCTTTAACAGCAGCTTCCACAGGAAAATTACAAACCCACAAATTTCTGCTAGTGTTTTAATTGTCTACAACACATTGCTGGGAGCTACAGTGAGTTTTGTAATCGGCATATGTAGCTGGTACTGAAAGACCAAAGTAACAGCAAGTCCAATCCAAGCAAGACCACTTAGCACAAAATTACATTCTGCTAATCCTACTAAAACAACCACATCCAAAATGTCAAGGGACATGGCTGTGCTTTCAAACACTTGTGAACAGAGCACAATTTATTTTAAAAAGTTATTTGGCTGCAGCTTCCCCTCTTTTCTTTGTTTGTTCCTTGTCTAAGAAAGGCATAAGGTCCAGTCAATGCTGAGTATTTGCTCCCTTTAAATGTGGGATTTCTGGGGGCTGATGTGAAGACCCTTGCTTTCCTTTCATCCCCATGCACAGTGGCAGATGAGACAAGTGCTGGCACCTCCTTGAAATATTTTTCTATCCCTTTAAGGCAGGCCTGCATTTGCTGTGGCCTCTTTTTCCTTTCTGGACTGATGTTTAATTATTCTTTGCACAGTTTCTTTTGCTATTGTTTTCCTGTGGTTTATGTCTTGTTGTATTTACTGACTCATGCTTTTCAGCTCTAAAGTACCAGGGGAATGAATGTAGCTAGACAAAAAAATCTGGATCTACCTAAGTCCATCTCTAATTTTCCCCAGGGTAATAGCTTCATGGAGGAGACAGCAGGGCAGCACAGATGAGATACGTTCTCACTGAAGTGTGCACAGAGCATGATATCACCTGAGGTATAACTTTTGAGGGGATGGACTCGTGCACTGTAGTATCTTCTCCAGCAAAACTTCTACTAAACTAACTAACTTTCCTGAGCGAGGATTGAACTTAATGCCTCTAAAACATACTGCAAATAATTTAGCTTTGCCCTGATGTAGAGGAAGTGCAACTGCACTCCATAAACACTCATCAGATCAGACTCACAATGTGTAGGTATGCAGGCACGTTCATTTCCTTGCCTATGCCTGCCTATTCAGGAAAGCTGCTCTCATTCAGGAAGGATGCTTAAAACTCCTCTCAAATTTAAACACGCTTTCTCATCTCTGGCCCTTACAGATCTGGAAACTAGCACACAAGAGGAAATCCTGACCCACAGAAGCTCTTTCCACACACCACTTCTAGCTTGAAGGACAATTAACACAGCCTAATTTATGAGCCTGGGTTTGTAATAACCTTGTGCTATTGAGCCAAGAGAATGAGTCTTATCCAGGCATCCTCTGGACTTGCATGAAGCATACGTTCTGCAATTTGGTGGTTTTGCTGCTGTTTGCTTTTAGCTGTACCCATTTGGCATGATCTAACAGTTTGACATTTTCTCCTAACACCAGATTTCACAAAGAACTTGCAAGTGCTTCCTGACCAGCCGAGACCTGAAACTCCGGTGCAGGAGTTTCCTACTGCAGGATAGGACTTTCCCATGGGACCTGCTTCAGCGAGGCCTGGGCTGAAGCATGTGTTGGTCTGCAAAATGGGAGATCCGCTCCTGCACTCTAATAAGTTCCTTGTCTCAAGGGTTAGGGCTGCTCTAGTGCCTTGACAAACCAGGGTGCTATGGCTTAAAGTGTCCTTCCTCACTTTGGAGCTGTAAGGGGCTGGAAAAGAAATGGGTTTAACAAGATGGTGGTGACAGAAGTACACAGCAACCAGGGGAGGACGTGTGTGATCAAGGASAAAGGAAGAAGGGATGAAGAAAAGGAGGAGAAAAGAAGGAGAAAGGGAACCAGAGACAGGCATAGATACTACAAATACTGAAGCTCAGTTTGCTTGTAAGTGGGACATAAGGACATTAGGCAGAACAATATCCCCTCAGCCCAAGTTCGTGAAAAAATGATCGTTCTCTGTCAGTTCTCCCTTAATACTGTATACCATGGTAAGGACTTAACAGCAGGCAAGCTGTTATTTTACTCCATTGACTGTGTCTAACATCCTTTGGGTTCAATCTTATTACAATTTGCATTGGTTTTGCCCTAGTTTTTCTCTGCAATACGATCTCTAAAGACACATCACAAAATAGTTGTGACTTTAAGTTTTTGCATCATCAGAGCATCATTAGCTGTTCCACAGAGATTTAGGTAGAAATCTTCAGTCTCTTGCTTCCCCTGCAGTAGCACTGTTCTGAGCCTTGCAGCAGATGCCAAACAGGCTATCCCACAGACAAAGTGTGTGAAATAGTTTCACTGGTCTAACCTCGGATGGTAAGCAAAGAATGAGGAGGGGATAGAGTCAAATAACACAGCACTGATGAAAGCACTGTAGACAGACAGGGTAAATAAACCAAACCAAAACTAAACCATTGTCTTTATTTCTGCTATAGCTTGACTAATGCCTTGGATGTAAATACCTCTACACCTTAACAAAATATCAGTAGCCATATGAACTTTGCAGTCCAAAGCTACTTCTTACTATAAAGGCTGCATTTGCTGGAGTGCCATAAATACAAAGCTAGCTGTGTTTTGAGCAGGAACAAGCACTAGCCTATGAATACCAAGTGGTCTCAAGATATTTAGTGACTTCTGTAGCTGATGGCTGGGGGAAGACAGGGTGTTTTCCATTTAAAGAGAGGGAACGAATGAAATTGAGATCTAGCAGTGCACGGAACAGACAGTTCAGTAGTCTGAGGTGGAAGGGGACCTCGACATACTAAGTAAACCTCAACGTGGAAAGCTGTCAGAGAACCACTATCTGTTACTTTGGAAGCACCAGGGCATTTTTGATGATAATAAAGGCTGGACATAAACTGCAACAGAGCCATTGCCACATTGCTAYAACATCCAGCACTAATATAGCCACGTTTTACTGGATCCTGAAATTATTGTCAAATTTTTCAGTGCACTTGTAACTGGGTCATGATGATGAAAAAAGTTCTTCATATGAGGGGTCATTATGGCTGGCATAAAATCAAATATTTAGTTACCTGTCTTCCATTATATACTGAAACATATGATATTTATGATGTAATGAAATATTCAGGCTCAATGCTGAGACACTTATATCTTAGCCTCAGAATTCAGCGAGCTCCTGAAAATGTACTTTGCATACACAAGATGTATATTTCATATAAAAAGATGCACACTGAAATATTAATAACATTTCCCTGAACTCTCTACATCGTATTCTGCAGAATGACATATTTAAATGCACTCATTACATTGTGAGCTTTACCAGCTTCCACCAAAATGCGCTGTATCACTCAGCTTACTCACACTATCCATGGTCTGTCATTCTAATTTCAGCCCATTCCAGGTATTCTGCACCTTCCCCAGTTGCCCACACACATGTGCTGATCTCCAGGAAAAAGCTCTGAGAAACAAGGTTCCTCCTGTGCCTGTCTCTGAAACCTACTTTTCCTACCATACATGAACAAATCTTGCCAAAAGTGCTTTTTCTTCTGACAGTAATGCTTGTTGTTTGAGTTTCCTGACAAGCAATGAAGATTTTCCTTTTTTCTTCCATTCAGTTCACAAAAAAAAAAAAACCCACATTGTATTAGTTTACAATGAAGGCATATAAAACCAAGATAAAATGTTTAAATAGCTCTTAGCCACCACATTATGGCTAAATGACAATGATCCTCTTTCTAATTTATGCAAAAAATGCTTCGTTATCTCACTGAATGAAAAGTGGGTCTTTTGTATGTAAAAACACCATAATATGAAGTCCTTGTTTAAGTGAGAAAAGAGAGAGCTCCTGCATATCTAAAAATCATTATAAAATTAAGTCATTTTTATGGGAGAAAGATATAAAAATGATGCAGGAACCCTAGAATTCTGTCGTATAGTATCTGAACATACACATTCCGTTTGAATTATTTCTTTGGCAATGAACTAGGTCTCCATGAGTTGATGCCATGATAGATTTTCAATGACTGTTTATTTTTCAGGGAAGTTCCTTTTTTTTTTTCTGCAATTGCTGTCATTACATTGCTAATGCAGAAGTTGTTATTAAATCACTTTGAAAAATGGGTTTATTCTCTTTCCAAAACAATTTGGGACCCTGTTTCAACATCAGTAAAATGTACTCACTTCAGTCGTTTCTCATTACATTAGTTGAGTCATGGACAATTACAGTTTTGTCCTGGTGTTTTCTGATTTGCCCACAAGATGTTTGACCAAGATGTTCAGAAGTGGTTATTGACCCCAGCTACTCATCAGGAGGCAATTTAGTAGGATCTAATTTGGACACAATCTAACCACCAGTCCTCTTTGTAACTCAGTTTAGTTGTCTAATTACCCCAGTTATTTTTAAAACTGCTGACCTTCCGGTATTATTATTTCTTTAGTTTCATCTGCTTGGCTGTGTTTATAGAATGAAGCAAAAAGACCTGTCTTTGTCTTGGGCGTCTTAAAATCTATGGAACTATTTCAGAGGTGAAGGAAATGTCTTGGTAAGCTGTGCAACGGTAACAAATAATTACCTCCAACTTGTTCTTATTTACGGTAATTTTTAATTCTTAAAGTATTACCAATAGTCTGAGATGAAAAACAGCAATACTCTGAAAAGTTGTAAAGTAACCTGCAATGTCTCTTAGCACAAAAAGCAAAGAGGATGATGGATTTGGAATGACAATTTACCGCTAAGTGTTACTACTCCACCATATACAAGCTTCATTACACAGTAAAGGAAGCCAGCTATATTGCATCATATTACTTGTACATTGAACTATTTTGACAAAGACATTTCATAATCGGGTACACAGTGGCTTGCAGAATACAATGCACCAAATATCTGGTGGCCACATAAATATTTCAGTATGTTCTGCTGCTTTTTATGCGAAGTGCACATTTTCATTAGGTAACATACTTTTTTTTTTTCAATGTACAGTGTCTCAGTTTTGCCTCATGATTCTTCCACTATAGCAGTTTCCAGATTTTATTATATCATACATATGTTTCAGTACACAGTGTAAGAGCTTACTAAATATTGAGATTCTTATGGAAACCAGATGTATTTTCTGATGGCTTAGTATGGCTGTGTATAGGATCTTGAGCTGTGGGCCTGCAATTGTTGCTGAGACGAAGTGTCAAGGTCAGCCATGATACTAATTACATGCCCTGAAGTTATGCCTTGCTAAAATGGAATGAGCCTTGATCAGCTGAATGCTTTTTATCAATTCCCCAAGAGTCCTAACATTTTTATGCATCTACCGTCTTTGAAAAGATCAAGTGTGTTGATGACATCCATCAAAACTCAGACTTGGTCACCTGTTAAAGAAATCCCCCCAGCCAGGGCTGTAAAACAGAAGCTGCTACACTTTTTATTTTATTCTTTTTAATAGGCCAATACACAATTAATAGATTCTACCCATTGGGAATTTTCAGACTCGCTGTATATCTACTTGTATGTGTTATTTACAGGGCCTTCAACATGGCAGCATGTTTGCAACTCGCTGTTTTAAACAGGACTATCCCCATAACACTGCACCCGTACAGATGGTAACTGGTATCACAGAGAAARCTAATGACATGCCCATGGCACTGATGGATTGGAGCGGGGATTAATCTTTGGAGTTTTTACAGCTCACCACTGGGATATTTACCTTCCTAAGGCACATGTTTTTGAGTGCATGCAAGAAGAGGACTGCATCTACTGCAAGGAAAATTGCTTTTCATTGATTCCTCCCCCAGCGAGTAACTAGCATGTATCATCCTTTAARAGCAACTGATACTAATCCCTGTTCTCCTAAATTCTACGGTTACATTAATTAGCTATGATAACTAAAACACTAAAGTGCAGTTATGTATCTCCCTGACCAAATGTTCAAAAAAGAGAGTTAGGTAGCTGTCAGTCTGCAATAACCGAAGTGCTCTAAGGTGCTTAGAGCCAAATTACTCTATTATGAGTCCTAGTGCGGTATTTCTGACTCCATCCACAAGCCTCAAGCAAAGAAAGTCTGAAAGCTCGTGCAGTATACATTAAACCACCACTTTCTGCTACTTTCTTCTTTCCATGACTTTATTAAAAACGCACTCCTGTTTGAATTAAAGTAGATATMTATGTCATCGGGGTCTCAGTTATCAAACATGAGCAGTCAATAGAACTGCTGACTGCCATAATTTCACCCTCTGATTCAAATACAAGAACATATTTTCCCATTTCATGTGGCTTTAGGCCAGTGTATAGGCACTAACTTAAAGCTCCCATTTAGATGCTGTACCAACAAGATGAGACCTCTGACCCCGCAGAGTTTTGGAAGAGAGGACTAAGTCAGGTTGCACTACCTTCCCTTCTGGCTCTCTTTGGAACATTTTCCTTGTTTTCCTCCATTAGAGAGATCCATCTCTTTCTCTTACTTCTCAGCCTGCAAAGTAATGCCCTTCCCTCTGGAGTGGAAAGGGTAGTACCCCTGCCACCATGGCAACTTGTCAGCCTTACCTCACTTGCCATATCTTGTGTGTAAAAAGTTCTTTGCCATTATTTTAGGACAGGTTCTCCACTCCCTTTGTAGTTAGTGCTAAGGGCCAAAATCCAGCCAGTTATGCTCAAGCCTATGATGACTTTTCTACTCCTAGCTCAGTGGCTCAGAGATACTCGCAAAGATAAAGATCCAGATTTGAATTTTCTATAGGAATCACTGAATTAGCAATGATTCTATTTTTTTTCTGTGCCTCTCAACCAGCTGGATCAGAGTAAACACTCTTGTCTGGACCATTCCCGATTTATGTTTATCTCCTTACAAAACAGATAACATTATTGCTGTGACACTTATGTTGCACATTTTTCTGTATTATTTTCAGTTGTAAACAGCCTAAAAAATTGAAAGGACATTACTTTTTTTTTTTTTTAAGATGAGTTACATTTTAAGAACTCCTGCGTAATATTAATATCCTTAGTAAAGGACAAAGTAGTGAGCTGCAGACCTAAGTCACCCTCTGGGGATTTGACTACTTGCCTTTTTTCTTTGGTAAAAATCTGTGCACTTTTCAAACTGAAGGTTACATTAACATTACACAGAGAAAGTCAATTAATTTAACAAATTATCAATTTGTGGAGTTTCTTGAACATGCAGTAACATGCACACAAAGCAGCTCTTTGTGATCCCACAGATGTCCTGTCCTCAGCGCACAGCTTCATTAATCATGTGCTATGCATGTTATTGTCTAAATTGCAGTGCCATTTGAGACAGGGAAAACATTGGGAAAGAAATGTGGCTTACCCTTTGCGCACCAGTAAAGATTACAAATAAGCAGAGGGTTTAAAAAGACTATCAGGTCAGTGCYGTCAAGATTTTGTTTTGTTCTTAAAACTGCTGTGATTCACCCAACCAAAATTTCTTTGATGTTAGTTTATATATTTCTAGACCAAAATTGAGCACACCCAGCACTACATATCCAGTTCGTGCAAGAAAAGCTGAAATCTGGTGTAGTTACATCCCAAGAGCGGGAAGGCAAAGGTTTCGTCCTAGAGCTGGATTATGCCTCTAGGAAATCTAGAAAATGCTGCTATAGTTAGTGTGATTCTGTTACAGTGATGCTGCACAACACCATCTCTACCCCTAGGGCAATACTGACACAGGCATTGGACTAAATTTGCCCCCTTCCTAAATGGTGAATGAAACTCAGCCAGGCCAGAAGTACTACTTTACAAGATTTTTATCATATCTGTATTCTAATGGCCACTGCTGGCTGCTAGCTGGGGTCTCCATTTTCTTACATTAGATAAACATATAAACAGCTGGCTATATATAAAAATCATGTGTGAGCTATACTTAGAGAGAGCCTTAGTGAGTTGATACAAAGTGTGAGGACCCTGTTGGCCTAGTCCGAGGGTATCTGTTGCTTGAGGCTAGGACCTTCTCTGCAGCACCAGGCTAGATGTCAGCACTTAAATAGCGGAGAGACTGTGACTTAAAATGCTTCCCTTCCAACTGCATCCCTAGCACTCATCAGTCACTTTACCTGAATACTTCAAAATGGACTCTTGTCTAATATGTCCTGTCAGAAATTCTTCATATAGCCTTTCTCAAATGTAATTCACATATTCCATGTTCCACAGATTCCATGATTTCTTTGCCTAGTTACCTATAACCACTTAATTTAATGATGAACACAATTTGACAAATATAGGAAGGATCACATTTTTATCTCTAAGAAGGTTTACAGTTTGAAGGATAGGTACAATTCAGAGACCTCAAGAGCAGAGTATAGCATGTATTTTGTCAACTTACTGATATATATGTAAATACTCCCAAAAGCATCTGCCATTAAAAATGTTTGGCTTCCTTACACAATAGAGCAAAAAAATGCAGAAATAAACTAATGAAATGGGGATATTAGCAAACAAAAGTCCTAAGCAAAACTAAGAAAAAGGCCGCTAAGAAGGGGTTAAAGAGAGAAAAGTTACAGATGCGGACAGAAAGTCTTCTCATTCAATGCAACCATAAAATCAGTTTTATAGATAACCTCAGGGAAGGAATGCTACAGTTAGGATCCTTGATCTGGGAAGGCCTAGTTGTTACTTCAATCAAGATGAAAAGTAAGGTAAGAAAGCAAAAAAGGTTGTTTGAAATCAACTGTTTTGTTGGGCTAGAGGATGAGGGAGAGTTGTTTAGCCACTTCAGTCTAAACTATGGAAATGACTCTGCACCATCAGTTCAACTCTCACTTTAGTCTGATGTCGTATCAGAAGTTGACACATATTCACCAATATTTCATGCTCCTGATATTCTTGCTTCTGTACCGTACAGAGTGTGAGCAACCAAAGAGTGCAACTGTAGATCATATCCCTGTAATCTTGCCAATGATTCATGCAATGCCTGAAAATGGAGAGKGGGAGAGTTAAAATGGACTTCCACTCCCTGCAAACAGCTCAGAGCACTRCAAATTGGAGTTATGGTACCTGTCGTGGAGGAAGTGATCATGTACCCTTTAGTCCTCCAAGACATTCAGAAGAATGCAAATGAAGCCCCTGTGAGAAGACAGGTAGATATGCAAAGGTATACTCGTAGGAGGCTTCTAGTAAAGCTATGTGTCTAAAATATAAAAACATCAGGCAATTTTAATACTGCTGCTCCACCTGTACAAGAGGGGTTTGTGCATGTCACAAGTGCCATGAACCCATGGACTTGTCTCTGGATGCTACCTGTCGGTAGAGAAGGAGCATGAGTTAAAAAGATGTTGCCTGTAGGATCTATGTAGATCATAGAGATCCAGAAGGCTACACATTTCTTCTTTTTCAAGGACTGCTRATGGAATTAGTGCTGAAACCTTTGTTTTCACAAATATGATATTTGCCAAAGAAATCCASTTTATAGGCTTATTTTACTGCTTACTACATTAGAACATATATTGTATAATGAAATTAAATTTAGTAAATGTGAACTGTTTTGTTATAGTATATTCAGATCATAGTGAATTTTCATTTTGAAATGTTTAACATTTTGAATATGAGGTCTTTTTTTTAAGGCTAAAAGATATAAGTTAGATAAACCCAAAAATGTTTCATGTCAGATCAAATTAAATTTGGGGGGGTTGAATTTTTGACCACCGAACAAATAATGCATCTTTCACACAATTGTGAGAGACTTTTAATTTGCTTTTTAAAAACTTTTTGTATGGTCTTGTATGGAATTTTGAAAAAGTTTCCAGAAAGGAGACAAAGCTGAAACTTAACAACAAAAGAAAGTTTGTTTGCAGTTGWTTTTCTTAATACATTGCTCCCATTTTCTCTGTTCTCTTTCCACACAATGATACCACCATACCACTTACTTGAGAAATGATATGTAAGAAATAGTGAATATGAAATACGTATTTTTTGTAGAGTACATTCTCTCCACAGATTACGTGACAAAATGTCTAAATAAAAAATGCATATATAAAAGGGACACAATACTTTTCCCTCTTACTTTAAAAAACTATAAAGTAAGAATGACTTTTCACACACAAAATTTCACAAAAATATTTTCATTTCTTAGCCAATGAACTGAATGAAATCCTCTCAAAATTATGTTAAAGTTCCTTTAACTTCTTAAAATTCATTTGACAACTTCTATTTCTTTATGTCCCTAAATTACTTTTCAGCTGTCATTTTAACCATGTGGAACACAGGAAATTAATTTCCACGTATTTCAAGCCTCAAATATGTGCATACAAAACACAACAAGCCAGCCTGGAACAGTAAACACCTTTTCAACACAGCACCATGCCCACCTTGTACTTACACATCTTYTCCTATGGATTCAGGAGTATAAGATAAAATATTACAGAGCTACAACTCAGCGGGGGGAAAAACCAAACTAAAACTCCCAAAAACCCTGCATCAAAACCTTTAGTGCTTTAAGTAAATGGGCACCCATTAAGTATAATATTTCTGAGCTAAATCCTACAGGGAAGAAAATGTTAGACATTGCTTTGCAATTTGCCAGATGTTTCCAGATTATTTTTCTCTTTCCATCACAGTCAAGTTAATCATTTTCAATAGGCCACCCTGCAATGAAAAGTAAAAGTAACTTCCTTAGACAGCTGCTTTGCATAAAGTGTTTGCTTTCAAGGAATATTGTGCAGGCAGGAGATACTGGAAAATAATAACAGAAAAAAAGGGGGAGGGAGAATGTGCGCACCCTCCCCCCCTTAGCTTTTCCCCAACCCCCAAAACACAAAAGATAAAAAACTTTGTTGAAATATTAGGGGAGGCTAAACCAAAATCCATCGATGACATCAAAAAGCCAACTTGAGCTAGTGTGAAATATTGTCACCCCATTTTCCTTTACAGCAGTTAATAACTCTCTGAGTAGGGATACTGTCTAAACCAGGCTTTAACGTGTAAATAATGACTAAGTGATAGAACAGCTCAGAAACAGGACATACAATGAAGGGAGAAAAAAGCACAGTGAGAGTGGCTTAGCTCAGAGTACAGGAACAGACCCAGGTCCGCTTGCTAACTGACTTCTTTTATATTTTTAAATAATTATATTTGTTATCCTCCAACTGCTTGAAAAAATATTCCATGGCCACAGATTACACATGGAGAGATTTGAGAGAACTCAGCTGGCAAACACATTTCTTTCTGGGAAAACCCCCACATACATCAATCTAAAAAATGCAGACATAACTCTAGTGTTGAAAACCTCCTCAGTTTTTATTGCATAATTATTGTTTTTAAAGAATCAGATTTTAAAAGACCCCTTGCCAAAAATATGATTTTATGGTAAAATAATGGCTTTTAAATTAGGCATAGGGAGTCCTCAGTATAACTGAGAATTTTAATGTTCACGATCATCTACTTTTCTAATGTCTCAGACATCTGCTATATCTTTGAAAAGCTGTCATTATTATAAGATTTTCATGACTTTATCTACTGAATCTAGCTTTTAAGATCATAGATGTCATATAGTACTCCGACTTATAAATACCAAAGAATGTTTACTACATATACAGTAATTGCCATACACAAGCAAACACACATGCGCACACATGTATCTAGAGAGACATATGAGACATATATACATAAATGTACTTACACATATATATACTTGTGGGGGATGGCATTAACTAGTGGACATACAACACATTGGATTCAATTACATCTCTGAATTTAATGATAGTCTCTTCTGTAGACAGGTTTTGAATATGATCCCGTGACCCTGACTCAAAAGAAGAAATAATTTTGTTAATACAGAGAATGTTGTACAAAATATATTGATATATATCACAAAACTATGAAGTATTGAGTCAGTAAGACATGAAACACAGAATTTCTAGAGGCTCCTAGAGCCTTTAGAGGCTTCTAGTGGCTACCGCTGGACAGTAATTTTGTATTAATTTTATATTAATTATTAATAATGTGTTAAATGTYATATTAAATGCATTGTATTGAGGCACAGATATGTGCATTTTTCTTGAAATCAAGATACATACACAGTCCCAAACAGCTTTTGAGTTTTAGGAAGGTTGGGAATGTGAGCTTCACGGCTAAAGCACAGCTCTAATATTTTCAATATGCATCAGTGAATAGTAGCCTTGTTTTCTTACAGACCATTTGGCTGGGCTTTTTTGCTTTTCAGTACAGCTCTTGTGCTTCTCTTTTAAAGCGTCAGCTCTCCCCATACCTGTTGTGTTATTAGAGACATTGCAAAACTGAGAAGCGAGCATCAGCTCAGGCCTCCCGTCCTTTCTGTCTCTCCCCGTACTGCCACACTCACCTCTACGTAAGCAAGTGGTGACAAAACCCCTTTTTACCCAGGGTTCAGCCCAGCTGCCTAAATACCATCGTGAAGGTCCACTTGAGAGCATCTTGCCCATCTCCAGCTGCCTCTGCAAGAGGCAGGCTCTTGTGTTGTGCTTGCCAGCCCTCTGCCAACACCTGAGACACCCCACCCTGTCCCAGACCACATTAGATGCCTATATTGAGGCAACTGAATTGAGCAAACTGAATCAGCCAGGCCTGGAGGAGCACAGGAGCAGCCTCAGGGGGCCAGCCAGCTTTTGCTGCAGCTTGCACGGCTGCTGCCTTACCAAGCCTGGAAGCAGCAACCCGCCACTGAGGGACGCAGTACAGCACCCAGGGAGAGCATCGAGGACAAGTCTTCAAAAAAGTCATCAAGTTTCAGCCCTTGCCACTCGTTTTGGGTTTGCTCCATTTAAATTGCCCAGGTTTCTAGTTTTTAATCCCAATGAAGTGACTTCTTTGTGTGTGTGTGTATAGGAGCCTTTTGGTCTTCCCTGGGGCACTGACTCTCGGAGAAGATCTGGGCACATCCCCATGGGTCAGCCAGAGCTGAATGGGTTTTCAATCTTTTTATCCTTGGGAACCTTGGAACGTTGTCCAATGGAAGTGTAGGCCGGTAGGAATGAGTATAAACCTCCTCATTACTTTCTGCAGATCTCTTAGAAGGGGTGCATGAATGAGCATTTGAAAATGATTGTGCTTTATCCTTTTTATCACACAGCCACCACGATTTGCTTACTCCCTGGCAGAGACTCCAAGCTGTCTGCCTCCRTAAATCAGCAGTAGTCACCTTAGCCTTCTCCCAGAGGGTTCAGGTTGAGGTACATGCAGGTTGGGATGATTCATGGAAACTTTGACAGCCCCCTTAAGGATTCTTTTATGACTTGATAAATGCACAGATGTGCCAAGTTTTTTCTAGGTGAATGATACTTGGATATTTGCTGCTGAGAGATTATACTTTGATATAAATGTCCAGTCTGTAAAAAATGTGCATTTTTCAGGATATATTAACAAATGTAGCTCTTGCTCAAGACCACTGTTGTATGTTTCTGCCTCTTTAATCTTAAAAGTAACATATGGACTAAAGCCTAGCATTCGTCAAACTGACGTGGGAACAGACCAGGCATTTATAAATCTAGTCCATAAGCACATTTTCTCATGTTTGGTTTAATCTGATTGCAATTATATTGTGTTGGGAGAAGAACAGTAGGAGCAATACCCCAGCACCTAGGCGGGGCTAAGATCTGTGTGGCTCTGAAAAATGCGAGATAGAAACCCTTGCATTTGGCAGAGCTAACTGGATGGATCTTACACCAAACAAGCAACCTGATGAGCATGTGTTCCTCCACCCCCCACCCCATATGTTTCATGCACATGCATGCACACAGCATGTTTCCAACGTACCCCTTATGCCAGGAGCTACCGAAAAGGGATGGGTGAGAATCAGGACACATCTAAGGGCTGTGAAGAGGGTGGCTGCGGCACAAACATCCCATCAGGCAAGCTATGCAGCGTGAGGCTCAGCAATAATGTGTGGACTCATCTAGGGTGTTTGGATGCTTACTCTGACAATGGTAAAAGCCCTAAGTCACAGTGGCTAATTTTAACCTGAAGGTTGTCAGAGACCAGCTTTGCAGCAGGATCGGCCACCGCCCTACACCTTACCTCTCCCCTTGGCACCCCGGCTTCCCTGGAAAGACGTGGAAGTTCCTGGGCCAGGTGGGAACCCTGCTGTGCTCCTGCCAGCATCTTGGTTTGGTGCAGCCTAATGCACACCCACAGGTCTGTGGAGACACAGGCTCTGTTTCTTTTCAGGATCAACGAATTAAGTGAGGGAAGAAAAAAGAATCAAAAAGAAGAGGTAAGGATATTGATTTGCTAAAGATCGGTGTTACTCAGAGCCCGAGCTGGGATAATAGAACTGCAGGACACATCCCTACACTGGCAGCAGCTATTCACAGCCCACCTTGAGATGTATGGATTTAATGGCAGCTGTATCCCCTTCTAAAACTGCCTTGTGCTACAGTATGTACTGTAAAAATAGCACTCTCCACACAGCAGGTTTCTATTATAAGATTAACCAATTGTGCCCACATTGTAAAAACCTGCTAACGACTAGCGAAGGCAAATCTCCCCAAAGCAGCAAGGCAATGAAAGAAAGTCACAAAYGAAAGACTAATGACCTAAAAATAAAATTCAAACCTGATACGTCAGAAGATATTGCTTAAAAAGCTAATGGCACAAAACTGTGTCAATTATTCAACTAAACCTGACTAACTAAACTTCCATTGCTTGTTCCCATATGTCCTATGCTTCTGCATCTGTTAATGCCTATAAGATTGTAAAATGGCAGGGGGAAAGGTTGCATGTAAAGTGTGTTTATTTATGAATTCCATATTTAATGATTCTTCAGCTAAACCAGAAGAGACACAGATGATTCTGACTGAAGTGGAAAGGTTATGTTAACAGCATTATACAACCCCCTGCCAGTCCCTGCAGTGACCGGAGTTTTACGCAGCCCATTTAAAGTAGATAACTCTGAAATAAATTAATTTCATTCACTTCCAGAGTTGACCAGGTCATTCATTTAATTAAACCTCAGCAAGTATAAAAAAATCTGAGCGTTGCTTTCAGTTCAAATGGTTTCGTGGTATGTCCTTTTTTAGCATATAGTACCAGGCAGATCGCCAGCTCTATATGGAAGGAGAAATTCAACAATATGTTGCAATAAAGCACTCTCCTGGCTCCCCAGTCAAAACTTACTTCCACCTAAAGTATTCTTTCTTGCCCTTCCTTATTTCTAGCATCTTGACATAAAGTCATCAGCATTCATGCTGTAAGATTAGATTTAATGTGTTTCTAAAGCCTCCCATTAACCTTTCAGAAAGTCTGACATTTCCTGATTCACCAGACAACTAAGTCTTTTTCTATCAGGGTAGACAGACTCTTCTCAAATCACTTGCATGTGTCAATAATGACTCCTTTCTTCCCCCGCGAGCCGGAGGAGAGCGGGGCCCCTGCTTCCTTGACTGAGGGGGGTTGCTTTCGCAATGGCTTGCGCGCAAGTGAAAGGCAGAGATGGAGAAATGATGTTAAGCAGCCTCACAGTCAAAGCTTCTGCAGATAGCCTCAAACGCAGACATAGGTGGATTGAGTAGTAGATAATTCTTTATTAAGGCACTGACAGAAATTCAGTCTCTCAGGATGCATATGAGCCTAAGAAAAAGCCGCTATTATTCTTGAGTTTCCATTCCTGCTGAGCCAGCACCTGTTTGCACTTTTCCCTCATTCTGGACAAGCAAAGATTCTCACTTAGCATGTAATAAAATGTTGCTTTATTTCCCCTGTAAGCCAAACACATTGACATCATTGGGTGTGTACCTGGTTTATGGCCTAAGGATTTGGCCTTTTATATGTACACAATTATCTAGATCACTTTTTCCCCCCTCCCCCAGACTCAGGTCAAAACAGCAGGTCCCTCAGGTCTATTTCTTAAGTTCATATTTGTGAGTGTCATGTGCTTGCAGATCTATTTGATTTCCACGAGATATCAGGGTGCAAGCCATTCTGTACTCTTTAGACATTCATTTCTTTTGTAAAATTAGAAATCAGCCAGTTTTGAATGCTTGGCCAACTTACTTGTTCTGTCCTGCAACTACAAAAATAAAATATTTTCTATAACCTGATACTATGGAAGATGTTGACTGAGTTCACATATGTCCATATAGACTGATTTATCACTTGACAATGATGTCCCCATTGTATTATACTTCTGAGGAAGGAGAAAGGAAAGTTTGGTCTTTTGTCCTTGATTTTGTGTTTCCTTCCCACAATCCAAGATGGCTCTCAGAAACGTAAATGCTTATGATTTTTCCCACAGACATGAAGGACAAGATATACCATCAGGAATTCAATGCCACAAAAGCTGATACAAAGTAATATCTTTTATACTTGCTTGGAGGCCACACACAGCTTTTTTATGCAACTCATATGTTGGTTATTGCAAAGAAGAATTGCCTCCTTCTTTCCCCAATGTCAACTCTAACTAAAAGAGTTGACAGAAAGTACTGTCTGCTCTGCCTTATATATATCTATATATCCATATACATCTATATATCAATATAAATATACATTGATCTAGATCTATATCTATCAATATTGATATCTATATTGATATCAGTGTATTTAGATATTTATAGATATAAAAATATATGTACATATCAATATAAATATGTATGTATAGATATCTATATATTAATAGCTCACAATAGGTATCAGTATCAATCAGTATCCATAGACGTTGATATCTATTGATACAGACAGATACAGATATCGATAGGCATTGATCCTTCTTGATCTGCATATCAATATCAATAGGCATCGATAGCTATTGACTTGATACATTATACTACCTACAGATATGAATATCTATTGATAGGTATCGATGCCTGTTGACAGGAGTTGGCATCAATACCTACTGATAATATTAAGCATCAATAGGCCTAATAGATCTATTGATAGGTATCTATATTGATTGATGCCTACAACTGATAGGCACTAATACCTATCAAAACCTATTTCAAAACCTTTTTTAGACATCAAAGTCTTTCAATATCAATACCGATCAATGCCAATATGTATGTATATCTATTGATATCAATAGTCATCAATGGGGACTCTTATCTATCAATATTGACAGGCATTGATACCAACCAATATTGACAGGCATCAATATCTATCAATATTGATACAAACTGGCAGCTATTTCTATTGATACCTAATAATAGGCATTGATACCTATTGATAATGAAAACTATTGTTATCACTAGGCAAAGATAACTATTGGTATCAATAGGAATTTACAGTTATATGTAACAATACTTTTCAATTTTGATAGGCATTAAGAGGCATTGATACTTATTAGTGTCTATAGCTTTCAATACTGATAGGCATCAATATTAATAGACATCAATACTTATCAATACCTATATCAATGGGCACTGATACCTATCAATATTGATACTGATGGATATTAATACCTATCACTAGTCACTGATAATAATTAATATTGATACSTCTCAATAAGCATTGGTACCTTTTTCTGTCAATAGGCATGGATACCTACCAATACAGATACATTTTTATATCAATATGCATTGATAGGCCTCAATACCTATCGGTTTGGATACCTATTGATAGGTATTGATATCAAGAGATATTGATACAAATTGATACCTCTCAATATCCATACCTGTTGATAGGCATCAATACCTATTAATTTTGATACCTATTGATATTGATAGGTATCTATGCCTATTGTTTTGGATATTGATTTGGATCTCGATAGACATTAATAAGTATTGAGATCAATACCTTTTGATATCAATACTAATCAGGAAGATTCAGAACAGAGAGCTATTGAAGCTTATCAATATCTATCAACAACGATATCTATTGATATTGGTAGGCATTGATACCTATCAATAGTGATAGGCATCTTTACCTAACAATTTCAATACATCTTGAATATCCAATTTCAATACCTCAATATATCACACATATCAATATTGACACCTATCAATAGTCACAATACCTATTGATATTGATGGATATTGATAGGTTGATATCAATACTTATTTTGATATCAATACTACTACTACTTTGATAGTCATCAATGCTTACTGACATGGAAAGTATACATATTATGGTATACCAATATTGATATTTTGAGTATCAGTAAGCATCCATGTCTATCTACTTGGATACCTACTGACACCTSCTGCTATACATAATTATCAATAGGCATCACTAGGCACCTCTACCTATCTATATACTGGTTTTAATACAATTTTTGATGTAGATAGGCATCAATAACCATCAATAACTTCTGATGTTGATAGCCATCAGTGCCTATCAATTTTGATATCTATCAAGAGTTATCAATATCCTTAGGTAGTGGTACCTATCAATATGGATATTAATACTTAGCAATAGCCATTAATCTTTCAATTTTGATACCAATTTTCATATCAATAAGCATCAAGAGGCATTGGTAGGCATCAATAACTATTGAAGTTAATAGGCATCCATACCTTTCCATATCAATAGGATAGGAGCCTACAGAGAGACATTGATTTAGATACCTATTATAGATATCAATACACTTAGATATTGATAGGCATTGAAATGTATCAAGACCTATAGGCCTTAATAGACATCAATAGGTATCAATACTTACAGGCATTGATATATATCGATACCTACAGGCATTGGTAAGCATCAATAGACATTGATACCCATCGATACCTACTGATATTGTAAACTATGGATAGGTATCAATGCCCATCTATTTTGATATCTATAAATAGGTAGCAATATCAACAGGTATGGATACCTATCAGTACCTATCAATATCAATACTTGTTGATAGGCATCTACACCTATCATTATTGATACCTATTTTTTTTATAACTACCTATATTGATAAGCATCAGTAAGTGTCTAATACCTATCAGTTTTGATCAGTATTGATTGTGATATCAATAAGCATCAATGCCTACTGATATTGATATCTTTTGATATCAATAGCCATCGACAGACAATCAATGCCTATCAATTTTGACACCTACCAATTGGTAATGATATGGATAGAGATCAATAGGTATCGGCACCTATCTATATCAATAGGCATTGTTAGGCATTCATACTTACTGGTTTCAATGCTGATTTCAATATCTATAGGCATCATTACCTATCAATATTGATACCTATTGATTTTGATACCTATCGATAACAAAAGACATACATACCTGTTAACACCAGTGGAGTTGCTCTTCATAGCACTGTAAAAGCATCCTGACGGCAGAGTACAGCAGGCATACTGCTGGTGGTTTCTACGGCCTCAGGCTTATGCTAATAGTTGGCATCATGCACGTTGTGCAACACCACTCCTCAGAAAACTACAGAGAACCTAACTCCCGATGTTGAGAAATTGACTGGAGGATTTCTACCTAGGGACCACAAAGAGAAGTGGAGATGAGACCATACCAAATTTTTGAAACACTGCTACCTAATGTGGGAAACCTTATGAAACATATCAAGTGAGAACGTATCAAGAGGTCCCTGAGAAGCAGACCTAGTAGTGTTGCAAAATGTGAGTACGTTTCTATTCGTTTGACCATCTTGAGCTATTAATCTGAACCACAAGGGTGTTGTAATGCTAAAGGTTTACACAACGTTCAAGAACACATGGGTTACAGTGTATTCTATGCTCCCCATCCTCACACTCCTTCACTATTTCAGATAAAGAACACTGAAATGACACTGAAACAAGTCATTTACATCAAGATGCTGAGGTGTTATCTCCTATTCAAACAGAATCACACAAAAGATCTGTGTAAAATTTGCTAGTTGATGTTCTGAATACACAGGAAGGACTCTCTACAATAATAAACAGTGGAATACTACTAATCCCTGAATAAGGGCTGAATAAGAAGATTGGGGAATCTCCTTAAATTTTTAAAATTCAAAATGTGCCTTTATTTATCCCATACTAACTCCTATGTTCAATCAATTTGTCTGACATAGAGAAACTTCACACGTTAAGTATTCCTTCTGAGTACTTCTGTCTGAAATGAAGGCCTGATTTGCACTAGGATCAAACTATACTTCTCGGCAATGCTATGATGATAAGTCGTGATACAACGAGGCGGCCAGGGAACAGTCTCACTTGTCAACAAGGACAACTTCTGCGGAGTGTGTTGATAATGCAACAGTGTGTTGGAATAAAATGGTCTGATGGTCTGGCTCATATGGTGAAGAATAAATTATTGATATAGACTACTTTTCTAAGACATCTTAATGTAAAGACTTACGTGGCAAATGCCTCCATGGAGATAGCTCATGCATGAGTAGCATATATTTTCATTATTGATTCACTAAAAGGATAATATTGCTACTGCAAATGCAGGAAAATTGTCTCTATGGGTCAAATTCCATTTTAATCTTACTCCAAAAAAGGTAACAAAAATACACCAGGGATTATTTTTAGCCCACTCATCCAGTCCATCAGATGTACTCTAGTCTAGCTGGTGGTTTAACTTTTCCAAAACCATACACTAATATGTTGTGAGTTGCACTAAATATCTCAAGAAGAGAATAATAAACAGAAAAGAGCCTACTCCAAACAACTTAAGCCTTAACAAGCTGGCGAATCATGAAAGATGCTAAGCCTTCCTGGGTCGATGAGCATTTTGATAAAAACAAATGATAAGTACAGAAGACAAACACCAGGAGATGCATCGCATATCGGTGCTGAGCCTGTACCAAGAGCAGAAAGTTAAATGCTTGTTGCTAATTCAGATGCCATCCCAACCTGATTGCAAGGACCCAGCCCCACAGTACCCCAGCGAGGGAGTGGGACAGACCCAGAGACCGTAGCCAGGTTCAGCCAAGAGTCCAGACCACCAGTCACCTCCCTGGGGATGGGGACGGGCTGGGACATTGGCCCATGGATGGGCCTGGATCGATGGGACCCGTGGCCGGGCAGGGCAGGGCTGTGGGGAGTTGAAGGCCAGCACTGCTGCGGCATCGCTGGGGCAGAGACTGACGGACCCAGAGGGCTGAAATGGGATCCTGGGCCATGGGCAGGGTGGGGAGACCCCCAGGGGGCTGGGTAGGGATGGTCAGCACTGGCGGTGCCCTTGGGATCATGACAGCAAAGCAGCACTGCAAAAATTGTCTCGAGCATATACCTGATATGCATCGTGTCAAGGTTCCCCTACCAGACTGTAGCAGAGTGTAATATATTGCTTTGGAGAATGCTTCCACACTTTTCTACCCATTCCTACAGAATTTGAACAATGTTAAAATAGTGTCGAAAGAAGACCTCCCCAGTATGTTGGATGCACTGTAAGATAAGCTGAGGGTGGGATTTCTGAAAACTTCTCTAAGAAAAGATTATGCTCCAGCAGGAGCACAGTGAGGTCAGTGCTGAGAGTATACAAAACCCCCCCACTGGCCTGATACATGTCACTGCTGGAAAGGAATCTGAGCTACACAGTTCGTTTCATTTCAGAATATGAAATTTCCCAGCCCTTGAGAGCTTTGGTATCTGAAATTCTAATGCTGGACCCACTATGGTTAAAACAGAGTATGATAATCTAAGCTGGAGTAAGATACATACAGTGCGTTCAGCTTGCAAAGTGACACAGACATGAAAGAAATAAATGCCATCATATTTAAACTATATTTAGGCTCCTAATTGCCAAGTATAAATATAAATATATTATTTTGAAATCTAAGCTATATAATCACATTTGAAAACTCTATGTTCAGTATGAAGTAATTAACTGTTCATTACCAAATAAAGAAAATTATTATTTTTAAAAAGTGCTTAGCTATCTAATGTAATTTATCTAGTTTTCTATTCTGTTCTCATCCCAATAATAATGTATTAGAATACATTTAAAGGTCTAAGTAAACTTTTAAGGAACTTATTTTCCCATGTACCTAGGCCAATAGTTTTCTACCTTTGGAGGGGCCACTTCTAAGGGTTCAGAAAAAGTTGCCAAAAAAAGGAGACCTGTTTCCAGAAGTTTTATATTTGCTATACAGAAGATGTACACCTCACAGCTAGGAAGTCCAAAACCAGTAATACAGCTTCTAGGAGAGTTCTTGCCATTAAAGTATTGCCCTACTCTCCAAGCATTTCCATTTAGAAACAACTATATTTTTCTCCTATGAAAATTTCAGAAGAAACAGGCTGCTTAGTTTATGGGGACATTCTTGTTGCTGTTTAAGTGACCAGTTACACTGTCCATGCTAACAAACTAGCTACACTAGCATCATTCATCATCTCTCTCTTTGATTACCTCTAGTAGACCCAGTCATTTCTGTGTTTAGATGCTTGGCGGAACCATAGCCTGTGCTTCTACCAGTGAATCTGGGGTTTGCACCAGCACCCCATGAGTTGGGTGCTGCAGGAGCTAACGCAGGCGGAGGGTGCATGGGTTGCCCCTGCCAGATCCCCTGTGTGGACAACCAAGGGGCAGGACTCCAGGCAGCCACACTGCACTAGCCTCTTGGTCTAGATGAAGCCTTCCTCTTCAAAGGTGAAAGGCAATAAGACATCGTTTCTCCCTCTTTCTCATGGCAAGAGCAAGTATGATCTCCTGAAGCCAGGGTCACAAAGRATGTGATCTACCTAGGGCTGGGATGCCTTAATAGCAACATCTCTTAAGCAACAGTGCCAATATCACTAAGAGTACAGAGACGGACTTGACTAGCTAATCCATAATTTCTCTACATGGAAATGGACATAGACTAGTCAATAAATTGACTTTTTCTAGGTAAGTGATTTAAGAGCATAGTGTGAAGGATGGCAGATGAACTCTTGCAGGAGTTTAAGCTACCAGAAAAAGAAAAATGTTTCTCCAGTCTAGGATTTTCATGGGATTTTTGGTAATTTTGGTATTAGAGAAGTGAAAGAAAAATGAGAACTAATGGCTTTTATTAGTTTGTGTAGCTGGCAAGTGCTTTATCCTTTGCAAAGAAAATACAAGTGACTGAAGGTGAGAAGATGCTATAGGGCAAGAAGATGTTATTGGAGGAAGAAGACAGCAGGCTACCCTGTCAAGGGGGATCTCAGCAGACCCTCTAGTCATTCTGCTGTGCTGAGGCAGGCTCAGGGGGACACCTGCCCTTTCAATTCTATTTCTGCATACAAATCTCCTTCAGTTATATTTTATATATATAAACACATACACACATTTCATACACTCTCTTTTTTTAAAAAAAAGGAAAATACTTCCTTGCCATCAACCAATACACTATGGAATAACAAATTAAACTATAAAGCCTCTTAGGTCTAGATTAATTCTATCTAATTTTAGGTGCATAAATGAGACACACAGCCTAGGCACAATGTCACCCTAGGTACCCTCTGTTGTCAAGGCAGAGAGACAGGACACCTCCAGAAGGCACTTAAGTATTAAGTGGCTTGAGATCACCCTCAGAAAGTGCCTATCTGTGTCAATCGACAGTAGAAGGCAAGCAGACCAACCATACTTTGAACTTAGGTACCTTAATTAGATGTCTGGAATTAGGTGAGTTGAATCCAGTTTTATTTAAGCAGGAAGATGAATAGGGGACTTGTGAATGCAAAGTAAAAGGAAAACAAATCAGTAATACAGTCAGTTTTGCTTTCTAGACTTTAAAGGTCAGTTCAAAGCCACAGAGAGGAATAAATAAAATTAATATTTTAAAAGGCTGAAAAAAAATCATTTATAACATTCCTTCAAGCTAAAACATTTAAAATAAGGGTCAGAGAAAATCCGTTCTGGTTTCCTTGCTTCCCTGCTTTGTGTGACATCCTCAAAAGGACACTTGGATGTTCAAAAATAATTATTTTTTATATTTGCTGTATGATTAAAGATACTACTAATGGAATCAGAATTTTCCTCTCTCTCTAAAATAATGCAAATGTTCATTTTACAAGAATCACCTTTGGCATGATGGAAAGCTCACTGAAAGTGATGGTAATTGTTCAAGTTAGATCCCAATATTTTATGTATTTCCATAGCTTTTTATTTAATTATGTTCCTTTTTAAGCTCTGTTATTAAAGAAAATAAGTGCTACCTTTCAAACACAGCTGGAGTAGTGGCAAGGGACAGGGGTTCTCTGTAGCATTCATTTTTAATAAGTCTTTTCACTCTTAAGCTTTGACCTTACATTCATAAGATCAAAGTACATTTGAGATAGGGAGTGTCCCTGAGTTATTAATAGCTTTCTTAATTATTCTTCTTTCCTTGGTGCTAATACTTTAGAAGGCATTCAGAAGAGTTACATGAACACACTGTGCAGT
Organism: Phoebastria nigripes; assembly: GCA_035582835.1. Classification (NCBI taxonomy): domain Eukaryota; kingdom Metazoa; phylum Chordata; class Aves; order Procellariiformes; family Diomedeidae; genus Phoebastria; species Phoebastria nigripes. The sequence goes on along the minus strand of JAYKAV010002842.1, from coordinate 388,765 downwards.
ACTCAGAGCGTGCAGACCTTCATTACATTTGTCCATTTCCCTTGATTTACCAACCTATTTTAAATGCAATTTCCAAACTCTACTGATGTCATTCATTTTGTGGTATAGAGGTGAAAAGATTACACATTATCCTCTGAGGCTAGCAGCGACAGAAATTATCCAGGGTCACATTTCCAAAGCAAAAGTTAAACCTAGAAGAGCTTCTCTCTTGATCTCTCCTATTTGGGATGCTTTTTGGAGGCACCCAGCACTCACAGCGGTGGCTGCACGGTGCCAGAGCAGCAGCACTGCTGACCTAACCTGCTGCCAAAGCAGGAGCCCTGTGCCTGTGAGCACAGTCCAGACCTCAAGCGCCGGCTCTTCCTCCTGAGGACATCTGGTCCGGCACTGAGCAGGGAGGAGGTGGTGGTGCCACCCGCAGAGCCCCAAAGCTGCCAGCAGTTCTGGGATGCGGGAGGAGGCCGCCTTGTCAGAGGCTGCATGTAACGGCATATTCATGTGCTGCCTGGGATTTTAAAAGCCAGTTCTACTGAACGGGGCCAAACCACTTCCACCACAGCCTTAGATGTAGGTTAGATCGGTGCAAAGAGAGGGGTGGCAGTGAAAAAAAGATGTTCTGGCTACTGCTGTGGCAAGGAAATAAATTTGCCCTACAATAYTTGCATTTACCATGAGAAACTGATGGGGGGAGGGGAAAAAAMCAAAACCAGCTTTTAATTATTAGTCCTTTGAAAAGGCACATGCATAGGAACTCATGCTGGAATCATTTGGAATAATGCCGGCAGTAATAGCTCTGCCTTTAAAAGATCCCCTAATACTTGTTCCAACAGCTCAGTCTATTTTCCTATTAAACTCCTTTAGCTACAGCCCAATACAGTGCCATTACACTCAGGCTCCTAAATCCATGGAATTATTTTAGAGGCATACAGCTCAAAATGCAGCAGACATCATCTGTGAGGGACTCAGGAAAAGCAGCTTTAACATTGAAATTTATTTCTAAGAGTGCACAAAGGCTTTCCTTGTATCTAGACAGGCAGATACATTATCATTGTGGAAGGTCACTTTCAGAGCAGCACGAAAGTTTCGCTAGGATAAACCTGTACATAACAACACATTACTACTTTCTCTAAATTAACTAATTCAATCCAATGGAAAGAGTAACCAAATTGGTTCAAGTTAAAGTTGGTCTGAAAATTCTTCTAGTTTCTGTACAAACCTCAGATTTTCTTGACTGCTGTTCAGGACAGATATCACACTGAGATACCTAATGAAGCTCAGATGCAAATTATTGAAATAATATAGAGCAATCAGGTGGGAATTGGAAATTCAGAGTCATTCTGTGTTTGCTAAGAAGTCATTATTTAAGAAAAAAAAATCAATCATTTCCACTGAGTTACTTGGAGACATTAAGCACCACACGATAGAGATTATTCACATTTCACTAGCATCTAGGAGTGCCAGCCTCTCTAGTAAGAAATAGCCTCCCTACAGATGCACCTAAACAATGGGGAACTTGAGGCACGTTGAGACGAGGTGCCCTAACAGAGGACAAAAAAACAGAAAGCGAGGAAACAAAAGCTGATCAACCCAAACCTTCCAAAATTCCAGTCTAGTGACCCAAATCACAAGATCGACTCTCCTCCATGCTATGGCTATACCCTCAGGCTGAATCACACCGATCATACAATCTCTCCTCTTGATGGAGAGCAGCAATTTCAACTTTTCTTGTGTTGGTGTCCAATTGTACTCTAATGGGTGTSTGCGTGCATTTGTTAGCTTCTCTCCTCTGAGCCTGCTTCCCCTTTCAGCTGTTCACCTCCTGTTGGTTTTTTAAATCATATATTTAAACATCTACATTGTGGTGGTTGTCTGGAGGCCTTGGTCCTGAGCACTGGGAAAGCCAGACTGGGAAGACTGCCCAAGGGAAGCTAACATGGTCTCTTCTTCCAAGAAGCTGAGCAACATCTAGTTTCGTTGCTTTCAGTGAAGGGGACCTTTTATATTCCCAAGCTGCTCCACCCCTGGCAGGATCAAGCTCATATACAATATGTTGTCCCTGCTACACCAGGTCAATGCTGGTAATCTATTATTTTGTTGAAACTTGAGCCCAAGAGATGCAAGAAGCTAACAGTGGAGAGACTTGTAATTTATATCCCACTCTCAACTCACTGCAGAAAAAACAGGCCAACAGTGCAGAGGAGTTTGAGACTTGAAAATGAAACCTGGGCACTGGGATTTATTTTTCTATGGTGGTTTTAAGAGACCAAAAGAGTCTGCAATAGGTGTAGGCCAAATACCGTGGCTGTGTCTGCTCAAGTTTTGACTGCAGTGAGAATGGGCTTGGATAAAAACCACAGGAGGACTTCAGGATCTGGCCCCATGTGGGGTGTTTAGGGGAGACTGGTTGTCAGCAATTGGGTCAAGCCAACAACTTCTGTCTACTTAAAATAAAGTCATTATTCTCAAACCCACAGCAGCGCCTGCTCCTGATGACTGCTGCAGTCACTGATTGAAACCAGAATTAGGCAAAGCCTTTCTTGGTCCCTGCTTCTAATTTAACTTCCCAGCCTTGTTATTTCTGGCTGTAAACATTTTTATTTTTTGCTCTGAGAGACAGTTCAAAGTTTTCAGCTGATTGTGCCCAAGTAAGTTTTCTAGCCAGGAGCCTGTACTGCCTCTTGAACTTGCAAATAATTGGTCCAGCCAGGGATTTCTTCATTATTGAGGAAAACTGGAGGAAATGCTCTGTAGGCATTTCAGGGGTAATCATAGGCTAACCTGTCCCAGGATATTTAATCTGTTAGATTGTATTTAATATTTATATCATGATAGTATCCAGAGGCCCCAGCAAGACCCCCAGTGAGACAGAAATTGTAGAAATGCAGATGTTTACATGGTCTCTTTCCCAAAAGCTAACAATCTAAAAGCAGCCTATAAAATGCATATTTAGAGAAAAACAATAAACCTGGTAAAGCCGTCATTGTAATGAATAATCTTATTTGCTTGTATTAAACTTACTTTATTCATTTGTCTAACCAGCGGTATCCAGTTTGTGTCCAATCAGCTAGCACAGAAATGGATATTTCTGTGCAAAACTCACAGGAAATCGTGCAAGATCACTTTTTTGCTATACTTTTGGATAGCTGCAGCTATTCCCTGTTAAAATGATTAGTACTTTAAATGAATGAGATCACCTACTGAATAAAAGCACAGCCAAGCCACACTCATAACATGATCTCATGCAGGCTTGTCTTCAAGAATGCCCCCCTGAGAGTTTTCTACAATTGTTCATCCAATTGTTGTATGTAACCTCTGTTCGGAAAGGAAATGTGGCTGACAAAATCAACTGAAAAAGAGCCCACTGGTGCCAAAAAAAATATTAAAAAGTGTTTGTGCCTGGGTATTTTAATATATAGTCTTTTCTCATCACCAAAAAATAATCCACTCATTTTAAACAAATATGCATAATGCTAATTTTCACATACAAGGGCCATTCATTTATTTCAGAGGGGGGCTCATGAGACTGGGCCTTAAATAAGCTTAAATATGCATGAGTGTCTCTGTGCCCTAGAGACAAATATAGCAGAACATTCTCTCCCTTATGGCACCCATATAGTGCAGCACTGTCTGCACAGCTCCACCATCAATAGTGTTTTTGTCTCATCTACAAGGCAAGAAATCACTATTTTACAGAAAGGAATGGAGGCACTGGGAGAAGAAAACATCCACCAGTTGAAGAGTATTTTGGTGCTAAAGAAGGCAGATGATTCCTTGTCAGATTTTCAGAATTCGTCATATGCTTGTGAAAAGTCCCATATCTGCATAGATGTCCAAAAATCCATCAGGCTGTAAGGGACTTGTTGAGACTCACAGAGGAAGTGTGCAGCAGAGAGGGGACTTGAACCAGGTCACCAGATCCGCAGACTAGCCTCATAATCACGAGMTCATCCTTCTTCCCATTTCACTGCCGAGGAGGTCACCAGGAACTCAGACATTACACAACATTGACTTTCTGTCTCTTTGAAGAAGAACTTTGATCCTTGCAGTCGGACATTTTCTACCCCAGACAGCTCATTGCATTAGGCTGTCCCCCTGCCAGCTCTGTGCAGAGGCTAAAGAGAAACTTCCCTGCACAAGACAAAGTGAAACATGAAGACGTGGTTAGAATGGGAAAGCATAAGCGGTCAGAAAAAAGAAAATAAAATATGGGGAAAAGGGGAAGAGAAGAAAACAGGGGACGGATGGGAGCCAAAAAGAAAGAAACAGCCACTAGTTTCGTGGCATGGGTTTCGAAAGCCTTTCTGTGAGGACTAAATATATGGTATTACTTACATTTAGCAGTTAGCACTCAGAAATTATATTACAGTTGGTGAGCACATTTGACTGGGACAGCAGGCAGACATGATGCTGCAGCTAACATGCAAAATACCTCATTTACCAGTGGATTTTTAGCGAGTCATTTAATGATGTTTTATTGTATGAGTCTCAGATCGCATTGAAAAACTAGTACGAACAGTCAGTGGTAGTGTGAGCTACCAGCTTGTTTGCACAAAATACCATCCAATGATACTGCACCTCTAAAGAATACAAATGAGTTTTTCATTCCGCTCAATGGTTTTCTAGACAAAGATAGTCTCCCCACACTCTCTCAAATGCAGATTTTCAGGATATCACACTCTCTCCCAAACTGCCTCTTGGTTTTCTGACAGTGTTGCTGGCTTTTTGAAGATCTCTTTTGTCTTTCTTTTGGTTATTGGCAGATAATGTCAACCAAGTGTCCCTACACTTTTTTAATGTTTCTGCTATGTAGAGGTTACCTGATACCCACCCAGAGCATCTGACCCCCCAAAACCGAAGAACCATGTAAAGGTACATGTACAAAACAGGGACATGGGAGGACCACCACTGTGCAAGTCTCCACAGTCATGTTTGTTTGCCAGGCACAGTCCCGGCACAGGTGGCAGAAGGGTAAACGTGCACGCTTGGTGTGCTTACCCAAGCAAGGAGATCTAACAGAGGCAATGAATGGATCCGGGTGATTTTTATTCTCTACCAGATGGTATGAAAGGAACTTCTCGTATGCGATTTCAGCATCTTTGTGTGTGTGAGAGAGAAAAAGTCTGAATTTATATTTAACTTCATTTGAGCAGGACTGACTGCCATTTTCACTTCTCTTTTCCTCACTGGAAAGCCTGGGCCTGATTCTCAGCTGATGTAATCTGGCGCAGTTCCACCCAAAGCAATGAAGTGCACGGGCACAGGGGAAAGAAGGCAGTTTGGCCAGGGACCCTTGAGAAATCTCTGCTTTTAAGTGCTACCACAGACTGACATCCATGCAAAGCAAACAGGATGTCCAATTTTAAATCACTAACAAGCCACATCCTGTAAACTGCATTCTACTCAGCTGACCCAGGAGATAAAATGTGTCGGGACTGATCCTCAGCAGTGATAATGCTTAAAGTTTTGCTTAAAGGTTTGCTTAAAGTTACAGCTGAAAACCCCTCCTGAATGGAACTTTATTCTATCCCACCTGCCCCCCATCCCTCCACAGGCAGGCAAGGGATGATGAGGGGAGGGCAGAAGTGGGGGTCTGTCATCCCAGCATAGCTTAGAGCATCTCCGATGTTCCTGGTGGTTGTGTCTGGGACTGCGCCAGCCCCATGGCAATCAGCATAAACTTAGAGTGCCTCTTACCCTTCACTGAACCTGATCTTCAGACAGATGAAAATTAAGGGGTTGTCCTTCTAGGRAAAAAAAAAAAAATTACTTAATTGCAAATGGATTTAAGAAGATTGCAAAGACCTGCCAGATCAAAGCTGTTTAAAGAGGCAGTTTGTTGGTCTTTCACTAGTGTTCTGCTCTTCATTCATGGCACATCTGCTACCAAGAGGCTTTTAAAGCCCATCCAGGTTGTCTGAACCGATCTTGGCTAACAAACACACAAAAACTGTTTGGGAACATTTGTTGTATTCGTTTACAAATCTACACTGGTGATGCCACAGTACTCTCAGGACTGGTTTTTGTTCTTAATGTTTGTTCACCTCAGTATTTGCAAGTATGGAAATGTGAAAAGCTGTTAATCAGTGTCCATAAAGGCCAAATAATTTTGTATGTGGCTGTGCGTTGTGGACTAACACCCATATACTTTTATGCTATAAAGGTTATATGTTAATACATACTTTGCATTTTCTTTATATTAGGGTGGAGGAAAGCTGGCATTAATCCAAACGTGACTAAAACTGAGCAAGATGCACTCTTTGGGCTATTCCCCTAGACATAATTTTATCKCAGCACTGCAAGCACGTGCTTTATTGTTCACTTGTTTGCAGGACTGGCAGTACAGGTTAAAGGCTAATGCTGTACTCCAGCTTAGGCTGAAAGCCATCCACCCAGCAATGAGGATGCTGGCAGGAATACTTGGTTGCTGACTGCCCTCTACTATCCCCATCAATGAAGGGACTGTCCTGCCAGGAACAATGACAGAACAACCCGGCACAGACTCCTTGAGTCTGTGCCGCATCTCCTCCCTGAGATGCGCAGGCAAAGCAGAATAGGGAGGATGCAGGAACAGGTTGAATTTTGCTGAGGAAAGGCTCATACTTGGCTACAGCCAACCCAAGTCCTCAGACCAGATGCCGGTCCCCAAGACTGACTCCACAGCATTACCTGTAAGTATACTTTAACTGTACAGTGACTTGGGACTTATCTGGGCCAGGGCAAGCAAGCCTAGAGCAAAGTCCTGCTGCTGGATTAGTCTTATGCCAGACCGGGTTTCAGCAGGTTGGCTGATGGTTCGTCACGCTGCATTACTTTGTGTAGTGCTCTATGAATTCATTTGTGGCAGACTGTGGGAGACTGTTCTTCCTAAGCCCTTGTGTGCAAGTGCTCTCAGCTTGCCAGCACAGTAAATTAAACTGCTGGTGGAAAGACACAGATCCTACTCTAGAAGATGAACTCTTCCAGCTGTTAATGCAAGTCAGATTTTGGGACGGGGAGCAAAAGGGAAAAAAGAGGCAGATGCAGGGTATGAGACTTGGTGGAAGGAATTTTGGCAGTGGGTTTTGCCCTGAGAAGCAGCAGGGTGCCTTGTTAAGGAGATCACGCAGGCTGCATGCAGGCCTCGAGTCGTGGAGACAGCTGATGAGAGTTTAGGCTTTTCCAGACAATAGCACTGTAGTACACACACTGAGGAAAACCCACCAGAGATGAGTGGAAAAGTAACTTTCTGGAGAATTCCCCTATGGAGTAGTTCCTTACCCTTCCCAGAGTGTGCTTGCACATGTGCAGACACGTGGACAGAGATTCCTCTTGCTGTGAACGATGCCACCAGGTACCCTCTGCTGTAACATATTCCAGAGCATCCACCACAAAGTATCTCATGGACACCTTACCTCCCTAGCTGCTCTAGCATTCCACAAAAACACAATCTGCAGAGCTTTTTCCAGTAACTGCAAACAGTCCTGCCTATAAGCTTCTTATCCAGTTATTCCCCAGGAACAGACACTTAATCCTTAGTGATGTTAACTACCACAGTAGCAACAATACTCATGGAACTGCACTAGACAACAGGAGTGCCCTAAGTAGGAGGAACTGAGCACAGTCCAGAGATGGGTCCCCAAATACTATCAAATAGCATTAATGTGAGGGGGTTATACGTTGCTCTCTACAGCTTTTAAGTATACACCATCAAAAGCATCCTAGCCTGCTTCAGGAAAACCATCGCCAACAGGTCAATGGAGTAGATCCTTCCCCTCTGCTCAGCCCTGGTGAGACACATCTGGAGTGCTAGGTCTAGTTCTGGGCTGGAAGAGAGTCATGGACATACTGGAGTGGGTCCAGCAAAAAACCACAAAGATAATGAAGGGATTGGAGCATCTGACATACAAGGAGAGGCTGAGAGACCTGGGACTGTTCAGCCTGGAGAAAAGAAGGCTCAAGAGGGGATTGTATCAAAGTATATAAATACCTGAAGGGGGAAGGCGGGGCAGTAAAGAAGGCGTAGCCAGGCTCTTCTCAGCAGTGCCCATTGACAGGACAAGAGGCAATGGGCACAAACTGAAATACAAGGAAGTCCATTTAAATATAAGAAAAAACTTTTTTTTTACTGTGAGGATGGTCAAACACTGGAAGAGGTATCCCAGAGAGGTTGTGGAGTCTCCATCCTTGGAGATACTCAAAGCCCAGCTGGACATGGCCCTTGAGCGACCTGCTCTATTTGACCCTGCTGTGTGCAGCRGCGTTGGACTAGATGACCTACAGAGGTCTCTTCCTTCTTCAGCCATTCTGTGATATGCAGTCCTTTGAAATAAGGACAACAGCGCTAAGCCAGCTTGTCTTTGCACAAAACTGTTGGATTACAAGTAAAAGTCTGTAAGTGTACAAGTTTTTTTCTTCATCACCTCTTGAAATTACAGTCAAAGAAAGTTGGTGTCTTATGCTTGGATGTTAGTGAGATACATAACACCCTGGCTATATTTACCAACTGCCCTTCAATACTAAAACCAGCATGCTTTATATCCACTGATGTTACCAAACCTGTACTAAGGAAAAGGACATGATTGCAGAATATTTCCAGTCACAGGCCAGAGGCAGGATGTCCAAGACTGAATCTGTCTGAAAAGTAATTTCCTTCTGATGTAAAAGACATTCTTTTTTTAATTCTCCCTTCTGCAAATACCATTGCTTTCTTATTCACAAAATGGGTCCAAATATAAGCCAGCAGAAAGAGTGTCTAATGTGTCCCAAGGTAAGTATCAACTTCTACCCATTATGGAAAGCTTTATGCAAGTCTGTAGAAAATAAGTGGCCCTTAAGTGAATGTTTTCTAGAAACAAAATAAATGCTAGGTCTCAGAAATGTCTCAACATTTTCTATGGAGGGGAAAAAGAAAAGAAAATAATCCATGTCTATAATATCTCAGCTGAAAGTGTGCATAAGGCTTTACTACACTAAAGGTTGATCTCTCTCTCCTTGTTCCTTTCCTGTGCTTTCACATCTACCCTTAGCACAGTGCTGCAGGTTGTTTATTTCTCCAAAGAAATTGCTGCCAAATGTTTGTTGTGACTCAGCAAAGAAGATTAGTGGAGAAGAACAGAGAAATGAACATTCTCAGTAAAATGCCTGTTCCCCCCAAGTGGTGTCTTGGCTGGTATTTTAGTTATGGGTACCTGAACACTTACATAGCAGAACAGGGAGGATGCAGGAATATTCCTTACATAAAGGAATCAGGGAAACCTATCCCTTTATTTCCTCCCTGCTCCCATAAATAGATGATCTGGCCCAAAGCATCCAACTGTGGGTCTGCCAGCCAGACTGCCTCAACAGAGGGCTTGGTACCTGGCCCCGTAATGCTTTCAGGTTGGCCTAAGCTCAGCCCAGCATTTCCTGGAAAGATGCTTCTCTTTCAGCTATTTTGCTCTGCAAGCTGCTGGCATCGTGCTCATGCAATGCCCAAGGATAGCACCACGGCCTAGAAAGAAGGTAAAGCTGAAGAGCCCTGCACTAACCAGAAGTATCTGCTCCTTGTGAGCTCAGAGTGCCCTCTTTACTTCAAAAACCATTTGTCACAAGGGGCTCTGAGAAGCCTCCAGTGCTCCAGTAGGACTGCAAGTTATAGTAATCATAGCGTCTGCACTTCTCTTTGTGCAGGCAGCAAAGAAGGAAGATACAAATGCAAATGAGGATGTCTTCTGTGACAAAGGAGACTAACAGCACCCAATGTCTGGTTTTTACAAGTGATTATTAGCATTTTTTTGTGCACTTCCAAGTGCAGAATAGTTGCTATTCACACAAATGACAATAAGGTTTACTACTTATTATTATATCATTCATTTCTAATACAAAGTATGGAATGTAGGATATAGGGAAATATTATGGAAAACATTGCAAGATTACCAGAAAAGCAGATGAGCATTTCTCATATAGGAATATAGAATAATGGCAACCATAATGAGTTCAAAAAGCCCCAGGTAGTGCGCAAACAACAATAAAATGCTCTGAAAGTAATAAATCCTCAAGGTTATTAGTACAAGACCAATGATGTAAATGGTTTCAAGTCCCATTTGGCTTGGAGCATTTCCTTCTAGGTCAGTGGTTCGACTAAGAGGTAGGCAAATACTGCAGAAGATTTTGTGTAAATGTTTGTTTAATGTTTTTAATGAATTCACGTAGCTTGTGTTTATTTTCCACTAATATTGCAGCACAGTGGTTCCCAGTCTGCTTCATATTATRGAAAGCCTGATACCATAAAGGGGGAGGATGGATCAGTCCCAGGCCATACACCCCTGTTGCAGTGAATGTGCTTTGTGGCAAGAAAGTTCATGAATATCATTCATTTTAAACAAATATTGGCAACTGGTCAAAGAAATCCAATTCTGTATTTGTTCACATGAGAATTTGTACCATATGCTTTGAATCTAGGAATGGCACTTATTCTGTCCAGGAACAAGCTTGTACACCAAGCCATCACTAAGCCAGGGAATTAGAATTTCGATTTCAAATATTCAGAAAAAGAATATGATTCACAGATATCTGTTCTGATTGTAAATGATTTCAAATAAATGTAAGAACACTGATATTTTCACAAACTATTAGCAATAACAAAAAGATGCAAAATACATTTCACAGCTGAGGCACTACTGCTACCCACACATTATATTACATTTTAAGTTATTACTTTTAATATGCTTTGTTCAAAGATGGTTCCTAATATGCAATGCCTGATGGTTATTCACAGGCGTCTATGGAAAGAGTTCAGCTCAGCTTCTACAGGAATAGTCTCGCAAAAACAACACTGCAAACACAGTCTGCACTTCTTGGCAATACAGCAAGGAATCCATGGAGAGGCAACAAGTCTTACTTAAATGTTTACTCCCCCTTTTCACATGGCTGTTAGATAACACAATGCTAAAATATCATAAGTGTTAAGTATGACTTGGGAAGGAAGGGAACATTGCTAGTGGTGTTCTAGCAGCGTGGCAATACGCCTCCTTTAAATATATATGTTGCTCATAAAGGCTATTGCCGGGCTGTGGTATAATAAATTCTTCCCTTTTCCTGAGGCGGGACCGTCCAATTCAGTTTCAGGTTTAGCAGTGTCCAAATTCGTTACCCGGCTTCATCCCACCACCTGTCCCGTGGATTCTTGCCCAACTAATTTCCTTTTGGAATTTCAGCTTTTCATCGCTCAGTGTGGTTAAGTTGTTGCTGGGAGGGGGATGTTTCCATGGCTGGAAAGAAAATGGTAGTGAAGCTCCCGCTAAAATAAATCTTGCTGAAGCCAAGGGTACTGGAAAATGAACGACTAATGTCTAACCTACTATGTTGGCCAAGATCCTGGGTAAAAGAGCTACGGAAATATCCAGAAAGCAATAACCTAGATGATACAATTCCAGTCAGGATTTTGGATGTAGAAACAGTAATGAAACTCACCCTTCCCATAATCACATGCAATCTGTTCACCACAGTGGCTAAAGAAAGCCTTTTGTTTCTGGTGTTGTTATAAGAACTGCTTGTGGTATAAGCATATATTTTAAAAGGCCATTAGTTCCTCCTAAAACATTGATTTCTCAAAGGTCTACAAATACAGGAATCTATCTCCCAGTTTATGAAATAATAACTACAGGAATTTCCCAAGTTTAAATAATATTTTCACAGACTAATAAGATCTGATGATTGCCAAGACAAGATAGCTCAGTCTATTTGGAGTCTAGCGATTAAGAAACAGATGACAATATAAGGAACTAAGTACAGTATCCGCATAATAACTAACATGCTTACCACTCCTTACAGAAAAATCCTGTGTCCTGTAAGTTATCTCYACCAGAAAAATTCCTGGACTTTAATTCATTCTAATGTAAATCCATGTACAAATCAGATATGGATACAAATCAGTATGTTCCTGCTGATGCACAGCACTATGGAATTGATATATGCTCTGATATGTATTTGGGCTTATAACTAGGAACACACACACACATGCATACCTGCATAAAACCAACATTTAAGAACATCAGGCTGCAAAATCTGGGAAATGCCGAATTCAAGCTAATTTTGGAAAAGCCAGATTTAAGCTTTCCTGGCAGGTGAGCAGTTGAAGCACCTGATGACTATAACATTTCAGAAATTCCATTCTCTGGGAGGCAAGTACCTGTACATATACGTATATACATATATGCATTATTTGTATTTGGGAAAAAAAAGTTACATTTTGAATGAAGAATGCTGCATTTGCTTCCTAACCTCAAGGGCTGTGAAAGGAAGCATGTTACAGCATCACAGACCCTTCCAGCCAGCCCTTCCCTCTTCTGGCCCCCACCGATTCCTACCCAGCTGGTAGAGTCCCTCCCTCCCACATACTGTCTCTCCTGCTCTGTCTCTGTCTTTGTAACGGTTTTCCCACTCTCTGCCTTCTCATCCCTGTTCCACTTCTCTGCGACCTGGCCAGGACAATTGTCTGCTCTTCAGGCATCCCAGTCCCATGGTCCTCGTTCACCAGGTTGTTTTGCCTTCCTTTTTACCCCCCATTTTTGGTACTATTTCTCCAGCCCTTTCAGGCCTTATCCATTTCAGCCCTAGCTCTACTCTTCTTCCTCTCAAAATTTATGGTATCTTCTGCCTTCTCCTCTCCTCAGTTTGTCTCTTTGCATACTTTTCATACCTCATAGTCCAAGACCCTCTCAGTTCTTCTGCATCTCCCATCAGATACTTGTCCCTTAGCCTCTGGCTTCAGTGCCCATCTCTTTTCCCAGGAGACCTACATCCCATAGATCCAAATCTTAGATGTTCTTCCTTGCTAGACCTTTCCCTTGCCCCACCTCCCAGCTTCTGCCCACTCCAGTATCTCTAGCATATTGCAGCACTATGGTCACAAGATAAATGCCAGTCACCCACAACTACCATTGGACTATAATTAATGTGGGTGGAAACTTCAAAAGATTTAATTTGCAATAAGTACTCAGAAAAGCCTGTTTCAATTTTACCCACTAAATTTCCAAAGACATTGTGAGATTCAGGATGGCTTTACATGGAGGTGTGAAAAGGCAGATTAGCTCAAAACCCTGCTCCATACCATAACAATTGTTAGAAGGAACATATGCCAAAATTCTCATGGGTGAAGCAGGCAACACAATGGATTCTACTCTAGCCTTGTTCTGGGAAATGCCTGAACATATTGTTTTTAGAACAATAATAATAACAAGAGATAATAATAGCCTTTTGGATCCACTGAACATAGAACATTTCAGCCCACAAAGTGAAAATTTGAAAAAGTTAGTTACAAAAAAATGACTGTTTTGCCATGGGGAGTGTTTGGCTTACCAGCTTGGACAATGATCATTGTGTGTTTGTGAGTATGGGGTTTTTTCATTCCTTTTTCACACTTTGTTTTAACCCGTGTTTCTTGTTATTATATATCACARTACTATTGGCATGATGGTAGCATGTTTAAAAGCTCTGCAGATTTCAATGTTCTTGACAAGCCCACCATTCTTCATCCTGTCGGACACTGTCCTGACCCCCTCAGAATCACGAGGAACTATGCCACTTCCTCCTCACGGGGCCACAGTTTCTGCACTGGGGCTCAAATACAGCGGAAACCAGATAGTTTAACTGGCATTGAAGAACATGCTCCCCGCTGCTGAGACTGAAGGGTCTTTCTTCTGCATTAATTAGGTTTGTACTTTTGTTCTTCATGAGTTGCTCTTGGTATCTAGAGCTTTCTTCAGAGAGTACGCACTACTATACATAGTACATGCACAGCCTGTAAAGCCACAGATTGTTTCTTTTGCTCTGCCAGGGACTGCTAGTTACCCATTTCTCCACAAAGATGATAAAACTGTAATTATAATGACTGATACAGAGAACTGTTCAGCTTTGAGGAGAATCATGCAGATTTTTGATGGGAAGAGTCAACAAGAATTTTGTCTAGACATGCTGTTTGATTAAGGAACTGACTATGAGATCAATTATCAGTTATAACTGAGGCTCAATTCTACCATTTCAGATATAATCACCAGCAGTCAGACCTGGCAGCTGTGGTGCATTCCTTTGCAACAATATAGCTGTGTATAAAATAATGATATTTTGGATTACCCAAGCAGCTGGACTACAACTCATAGCTGGAACTGAAGAAAGTAATACACATTTAATTTAGAGCAAATCTGGCATTTCAAAGTATACAAAGACCTCAGCTTTAGCAGAGGTAACAAACATCTTGTTCCAGTATCACTTCTTTTTCTCCTAAAGAAACAATTTCTGGGGTGCTGAAGAGTAGGTCATAACAACTTTATCAAATGTACCCAAGAGACTTTTCTCCTAAGTCTTATTGAAAAAGCAATGAGGCTAATATTTATTCACCACAAGTGAGGCCTTCCTACAGGAAATTCTGTAAGTTTCCCCATCTCTATTTCTTCACAAACCATGGCCAAAGAATGTCCTGAAGCTAAGAACATTGTAGATAGAATTGATTAGTCCAATGCTTGGCAGCTGTAGCTACATGGATCAGTTTGCCTTTGCCTTTTTTTTTTCTTTTTCTTTTTTTTTTTTTTTTTTTTTTTTTTTTTTTTTTTTTTTTTTTTTTTACGTATGGAAACTCTAGGTGTTAGAAATATTTTGGGCTAGCCTCAACTGAAACATTAATTACGTTGAGGAATTCATTAGGTCATTTTAAAAGTTATTTTTTATGGAGCATCTGGGATGCTACAGGATACAGTGAACTTAATAAAGCATGGTTGAACACTGTTAATTTTAGAAGGTCATAGTCAAGAAGTCAACTTGTTTAAATGATAATGCCAGCACCTCCTGGGAGATGTCTCCCTACATCGGTTATATGTAACAGGCACACTAACAGGGTCATTGTGGAAAATGCGAAAGGCCTCAAATCCATTTGCAGCTGCTTGGATTCAGCATTCCTAGTGCAAAGCCAGTGGAGCCAGCTTCTCCTCCAGCCACTTCAGTGCAGTGCCTTTGATAGGTGAGGAATGAAGCTATGCCATGGGCACAGCTGCTTTCTCTTACCAAAGACCAAAGCAGCTGTGGCTTCAGAGTGGGGGAACCACCAGGGACCAGATCTGTCCCATCATTATTTAAGTCCCAGGAAGAATGGCAAAAGCGGTGAGACTAAAATATCCTAAAGAGAGAGAGCAACACGTTTCATAACGTTGGCTAAGCATGGGCAAGAAGCCATGCTGTCATGCCACATGGAGAACTCCTGCGGACGAGATGGGATGATAGTTCTGTGTCTACGGCCCATTCATTCTGGCAGCGCACGTGCATCCATTACATGCACAGGAATTTTTATAGCAGCAGTTGTAAGGAGGATTAAATAGGTGTCTAACTCCAAGGTACATAGAAAGGACATCACAAGGTATAATAGTATAAAGTTAGTAGGGCAGCGATGTGAAAGGGATGAGAAAGGAATAGGGAGAATACCACGCAGCTCTGCAGGTCCTCTTTGCCTCTGAGTTTAAAAGAAATTATTCTGAGCTGGAGTCAGTGCCTGACAATGAAAATGAGATAAGAAACAAAAATTGCTCACTCTGTACAACATTCATGGATACCCAGCTAAAGACTCAGCATTTCCACTTTCTTGTAGGGCTGCAGACATTTTCGCAGTGGTGCAGATATGCCATGTGTTTTCATCTGTGCTTTTCCTATTGTATTTCAACTTCATTAGAAACTGAATTAAGCTCAAATGGAATTTAAAGCTATGGAAATGTGTCTAGACAGGATTTAACTAAATGTATTAACTCAATGGGACTTTCAGATAGTGAAATAGCATTTTGTGAGCTCCCACAAAGAAGCAGGAATGACATTTTTATTGGTGTTTGCCACTTTTCTATTTCAATAAACACGGAACAGACAGAACACCTTTGTAAGTGAATACTAAGTTTAGTCAGAAAACACAAGGTTTTTTTCCTCTCTCCTTATGAAGGAAATTTTGATATGGAATTAAAAATTTTATTTATTTACGTATTTATATTTTTTGTCACACACACCCCCACTCCCCATTTTATTTTCAGACAGTTGGAAGAACTTTTGAAAATGGCTCAGAATTGTTTGGTCATCTGCTTGGATATTGCATAACTTTTCAAACAACAGAACTAGGCTTGTAATGAACCTGTGAGAATCCTGTTCTGGGCCGCAGGAATCTTCCCCCCTTCTTCACAAATCTAAAAGCTCTAAGATGCTTCTCAGGAGGGCTTTTCAAACTCTCTTTAACAATTATAATAATAGATGGATATCTATGAAATAGTACCAGTGTGATTGAAATAGTTACATATGCACAAAGGTTTTGACAAAATAATCAGGAAAAATGGGAATTCTGTAAATGGAAAATTCTAAGAAACTGCATATTTAAAGAAAAGACACATGTAGAAAATGAGATAAATTGAAGAACAGGYTCTGAAGGGAATGAAAGTCACAGGAAGACAAGTGACTTATTTGAAGATGCAGAGCTTCTCTTTATTTTTCCTTACTTCTCTAAAGCAAAGTTCACGGGGTAGGTTTTCCATTGGATTTACCTGAAGCTGGACCTTGATATGACCTAATGGKATGAGTACATTCTCTACATAAAGGATGGAAAGCATAGTGTAGAGCACAGGCTAGACTATAACATAGTAGAGTACGTTTCCAACATACCTCCTGTGCTGGTTTTGGCYGGGATAGAATTAATTTTCTTCATAGTAGCTTGTATGGGGCTATGTTTTGGATTTGTGCTGGAGACAGTGTTGATAATACAGGGATGTTTTAGTTACTGCTGAGCAGTGCTTACACAGAGTCAAGGCCTTTTCTGCTTCTCACACCCCCCCCCCACCAGAGGTGGGGGTGCACAAGAAGTTGGGAGGGGACACAGCTGGGACAGCTGACCCCAACTGACCAAAGGGATATTCCATACCATATGGCGTCACGCTCAGCATATAGAGCTGGGGGAAGAAGAAGGAAGYGGGGGGGATGTTGGGAGTGATGGTGTTTGTCTTCCCAAGTCACCGTTAGGCATGATGGAGCCCTGTTTTCCTGGAGATGGCTGAACACCTGCCTGCCGATGGGAAGTAGTGAATGAATTCCTTGTTTAGCTTTGCTTGTGTGCACGGCTTTGGCTTTMCMTATTAAACTGTCTTTATCTCAACCCATGAGTTTTCTCACTTTTACTCTTCCAATTCTCTCCCCCATCCCACCGTGGGGGAGTGAGCGAGAAGCTCTGTGGTGCTTAGTTGCCGGCTGGGGTTAAACAATGACACTCCACGCACATATTGTGGACATGGAAAGACAAAATCAAAGAAGCCACTGTTGAAATGTCCCTGGAAGCAAAAGTGCTTTGGAGCTTTCTGCTGCTGTTGCAGGAGGGGTGGCTGTGCGTATCTCCTCTACAAATGGGGATCACCAGGCTGGCTCCCCTGCTCACTATCACTTCTGGGACCTCGGCAGGCAGCACCTGGCTGCAGGCCATAGCATATTTTGTGCGTGTAGCTCTGCGATCGTTTCCATTCTTAAAATAGTGCTTCAAACCAAGTCTGCACACCTCTGACAAGTAACTCCACAGATTCATTTAGTATCTGCCCTTGACTTTCCTTCCCTCTGCTACCCCAAGTTGCCCAAGTTGTGCTAAATCTTGTTAAATCCTTTCTCTCTTTGTTATATTTAATTATATAGTTGTCAATCTTAAAACACACAAAAGAGGGAAATTTGAAAACATTCTGGGATTTGTATTATACTGTTGAATGAACTGTTATTTTTCCTATTGCACAAGAGAGACAGCTTTAAATGAACTTTTCACAGACAAAAAAGTGGGTGAGTCTTTAACAAGGAAGAAAGGAATTGGCAGGTGTATAATTATTTTACTGCTTCTACTTTTGTTACTTTCCTTCCTTATTGTCAGCCTTCATCCTCTCCCCAACCTGGTTAAAAATAATAATAATAATAATAATAATAATAATAATAATAATAAAAAATTCAAACCCCTTCTTTTTATGCTAACTTTACGGGAAGAACTGGGACATGGTGGCTTCACTTTACCAGCCAATGCAGCACATACGCCTGGGCTGAGAAAAGTAGAAGTGTTGCTTCAAGGTGTCCATTAGAGACTCAGAGGCCTCTGCCAAAACTATGGCATCAACACACATATACAAAGAGATCCTTTCTTTGAACAGAGTTACCTGCTGTTAACCACACGTCTCTGGACACTCGCACTGGAATTGAGGACTCCGCCACATGACTGAGTTATAACTCAGTTACAGCAGCTTAACAAGATTTGGTCTGTCAACAGACCTGACAAAATTGTCCAGCTCGTACAGTTCATCTGCCCCCATTGCAAGGTAAAACACATTAGCTTAAGTCATCATGAAGTGCACATAGGGCCCATTACGACAGGTCAGCTGACAAGTGGTAACTGTTTATTCCACAGTAACTTGAGAATTTTGCTCCAATTAATCAAGGGGAAAGAAACTGTCAGGTATGCAACAACAAAACACAGAGAAGAATAGCCTTCTGTTACTGCTGATGAAGAAAGAGACAGCTRAAGAAAAAAGAAAAATCTTATTTAGCCTGTTCTGCTGAAATCAGAACTGTGCAATATCTGCTAGCTTGGAGGCTTGGATACTACCATGAAGAATACAGTGTGACAGAGAAAGAGCACGTGAATAGGAATGCACACAGCAGGAACACAAAGAAACTAAACTAAAGCTAGTCATGCCATCAGATCAACATCGCTGCTCAGTGTGCAAAGCTGCAACAAGTAGTGGCATGTGGCTTTGAAACGAGAGGAAGTACAACATGATGGAGAGGCAGTACGGAGCCCTATGGCATCAGTGATTTGTGGAGAAACTGGTAAAACGAGCAGAAACACTATGTCTAACATTTATGTTAGCACTTCCAATGTCTAAGATCTGATCGGTTCAGAGACAAATATCTTATAAGAACATATTTCCTTAGTCCAGTCAGAAAAACATCCATGTGAATAGCTTTCACCCCTGTAGACACAAGTTTTCATTGTCTGAATGCTATTGATATGAGGCACCTTAACATCTAATCAGGTGTTCGTGTGCGCTGTGCTTTAGACACCCCGGAGGTACAGCACTTCATGTTGCATTAACAAAATGTGCAGGAGGGAAGGTGAAAACCTTAACCTGTAGCATCAAAGTTACTCTCTTGTGGTTTTAGGCTGGAGGACATAATGAAACACTTTGGCCAGTTTTCCCTGCAGCCCTTTCCCCCAGGCTCATCTGCATGTATGAAGGGAACTGAACATAAAACACAAATGCTCAAACCTAGTGACCTTTACAATGATGTTGTGAGGTCTTAGAGTCCACAAAAACCAGGCCTTCATTTAGGAAAACATTTCACGTGATGATTTGCTGTTTACCCTCAGCAAATCCTTTCTCTACGGCTGGAACAGACTTTAAGCTACATCTTAACTTCAAAAAGGTTAAACTGCTTTCTGACAGCTGCTAATGTCTTCCTCAAGGAACTCCTTCAATGCCCATTCTTAAGACGTTGATTTGTTGCTATTAAAAATACCAAGTGTGTGTTTGTTGTGGGATAGATAGTCTGTTTAAAACCATTCCCACTCTCAGGAGTGGTTGTAAATAAAACATAATTCTTGTGAGGGAGCTGTCATCCAGAAATCTTGCACTGAGTCTTTCCAGATTATAAAAATAACATTTCTGAGACATGAAGGACAAAGATGACTTACAAGAAATATATACAGCCCAGCGAGTGACTCAGAGAAGGCAGAACCAGGGCCCAGAAGCAGACAGCGCTGGCAGTGGGTTGTACTTTGTATCTCGGTCGTGAAGAGACAACAGCTTCCCAGGCTTCGTACCCCACTTTTCCAGCTATGCTGGCCTCCTTTGAGCAGACAAGAACTGACATGTCACCCTTCTTGGCCCAAGTGCCTAACCCAAATATTGGTTCTGGAAGTTATTCCAGCCATGAATTGATAACAGCAACAGCATCATTATGGTTACCCACTGCTTTCTGTTTACAAGGCTGTCTTCAGTCATTACTTTCTGGAACTAAGGATTCCCAGTTTACATCTGCAAGGCTCTTTCAAGCTTGGCCTGAAGCCTATCCTCCAGATGTCCCCAGGCACCCCAAAACCACTGCTACTTAAGCAATACTAAAGCTCCCTTTTCTCCCCTTCCAGGATGCTGTATTCCCCACACCAGCGGTTTCATTTATCCACATGACATCCCTTCTCAGATAACATCCAGGCAAATTTGGACCATGGTGCTGAGCCACTCTGCACGTGCCTTTGCTTCGGCAGAATTACATGCCTTACTGTCTCTTGCAGCTCACTTAAATGTCAGCTGTGATGGGACATCCAAACCAGTTATCCAAGTCTGTCACCAGGTATTTTTGTACCACTGTAGAGAGATTCACAGGATCATTCACAAAGAGTAGTTTAGCCGAGGTTTGCCTGATACAGCCTGGGACTTTTCGTGAGGCACCAGGCTGTGCATTTATGTTTTGTTTTAGCTAACAGCTTTCAAGCCAGAAACCACTCTAGGGTCCTGGCTTTGCTCAGTTGCCTCAATTAATATAGATATATGTATACTTATATATATTACACATAGTATAGTACAGTGTGTATATATAGTATATATACATAGTATATGTATATATCACGTTCCCTTACAATTTACTGTAACAAAAACTTGGTTCTTCTGTACCTCTGAGACAGATCAAGCTTCCAGGTTTTTTGTGTAAAGGAAGGGGAATATCTGTGTATCTAACCACATTTCTGCTGCCCACTTCACCAAGTTATTGCTGATTGATAGCCTCTCAGCACATAATGCTGTATTACCTAGAAAAACACAGCGAACACAGACTTTGGAAAAGAGGGGCGAGTAGTCCACTCATCTATATGGGAAATAAAAGCTCTGCCTACAAAATCATAATAAGCATATGGATCCATTGTCAAAAGAGAGAAACAAATCAGATTTACACCGTTTTGTATTCTGCTAGTGGAAATACTGAGCTGATTGAGCATGAACTTCTAAAAATAAAATTGAACGAATCCCACCAGTATTGTTACAGACAGACTCCAACTTCTGTAAAGAAACTGCTGGCTTTTCAGTCCTCCATATTTCATGATCTTTCTCCCAGTGGGTGAGAAACTCTGTGCTTACTCTGATGCCTCCCATACTATAGCAAAGCTGCCAGCTGTCTCAATGTATGCAAATGAAATGATGTACTGAAGCTTACAGCACTCTTTGCGGGGGGCTGCTCTTTGGCTGTGAATGGCCATACCCCTCATTTCTATTGACACAGCAGGCAGAAAGCCTTGCGAATTTGCAAGCAGCCCTATCCAGTCACTTTCAGTTAGAGAATACCCAGAGCTACCAAAACSTTACTCCTACCTGAAACCTGTCTGATGTATCATTTCACTTTTGCAATGCAGATGGGGCTACAGTGTGGGAAACTCATCTTGCTTAGGATAAGTTTATCATTTAGCAGCACTTTGCCATGGAAGTAAGGAGGCTTACTCCCATATTAGTTACAGAGGCACAACTATTTGACACGACTAGCCAAGGACCAACATAAATATGGCAAAGCTGGATGTAGAACGAAGCTATTCTATGTCTCTCCTGTACTTCATATACTAAGGCATGAAGCCTAAGAAAGTTAAACTTACTCCTGTCTCCCCAAACTTTTTCCCACTGTTTATCGATTCCATAGAGGAACATGGCATAAGTAGGTGTTGACTGCATTTTACTTGTCCTCACTAATTCCAGTCACAGCTCTGCCAAAAATGGTTTTATCTGAGTGAAAACCAGTTGCAGTAGCAAAGAAACTTCTGGGAAGTTTTAAGAAGTCTTACTGCCCAGATTAGAAAGTCATCTTCAGTTTATAGATTTACCACTCTCCTGCCCTTCTGAAAAATGGATCTGTTTGCTTATAAACAACACATCAGGCAGAATATTAATAGACTTACGGATTAGGCATGCAGAAAATAGCTTCAAAATTAGATTTGTCAATAAATACTTGGAGAACAAGAATAGGGTTTTGGCGATAAGTTGTCCTGGTGGACATTAGTCACATTTCTATCCACATATGAAGGATAATGAAGGTCACTGTCAAATACATCGATTTGAAATTAAGGATTTTGTTAAAGTTACAACCTGTAACGATATTGGAAATGAGCCTTTGAACAATCTCTCCTGCAGCCCAGTGGCACAGCTGGCGAGGGACCTGCTCTCGGCACCATGGCCCCTCTCGAGGGCAGGCCAAACTCAAGGGAAAACCCACCGTCCCGTCATTTCTGGCTATATTTCAGAGTGTGCAGAAGCCCTCTTTCCAAACCCCAAAAGGTGAAAGATAACCCTTTCACATGCAGAGACTATGACAGGAGCTGAGGCAGGTTGTGCAAAGCCAGCTTCCTCAAAGCTGCCCACCTGGGCACCCCAGAGGAGGCCCAGGGTTGCTTTCACCTCAGTGCACCACGAAAGAACACAGATAATGCAACGGTTCAGCGTTCGCGTTCAAGTCTTTCTTTTCCACGTTGTCCAGACTGTTTTGCCACTGCCTTTGGAGATGCAGAGTTTCACCTTTATGACCATAAACAAGACATCGTGTGTGTTATTGTGCTCATTATGTAGGCCTGTGCACTGCTGGTTTTGCACGGGCCCTCTAACAACCACTATGGTTTTAAATCCAAGAGCAAGCATCCTGTGATAAATCCATAGGTACACAATGCATACATTAAAAAAGAAACAAACAAAAACCACGCAGGTTTGAGAAGCACTCCCTAGGGACTTCTTCTTCTCTGTACCTCCTGATAAACAACTGCTTTTTTCCCAGCACTGACTAGCAATAAACGTTGGCTATTTGGCAGGCCTTAAAATCAAATTTTCAAAAATATGTACTAAAATTCTCAAAAATATTTGCCCTTGCTGCAGCATTATTCATACACTGAGCATGAGTTTGATTAACAGATAGCATGGCTTTACTCACACTAACATGCATTGCCTGTGCTTTTACCCCCCTCAGGTTATAAAACCATGATCTTTACACCCTAGCTTTCTATGTAAGTCTTAGGAGCTCCATTTTTCAAAATAGGCCTACAACTTCTAAATATTTGCTTTTGAATTAAAACTAAATAAATCAAGTCATAAACCAAGTAAAATGCAACAATTTGCCCCTCTTGTGTCAACAGAGTATATGGGAGATAAAAGGTCTATGTTCAAAGAGGAGGATGAACTTTTAGTGCTCTTCCCTCAGTGACAGAGAAATGGTGCTCTGTGTATTCTGTCAGGAAGGTCTACCCAAATCTCACCTCATTTAAAATGATCTGGACCATGAAACTCAAACTGCCTGCCCAAGAGAAGTGGTAAAGTTAGGATAATAAGTGAAGTCCTCAGAGCTCCTGAGGAAAGCTTCAAGTATTTGGAAAATAAAACAAAAACAAAAGATAAAAACTCACTGTAGAGCCCTGAGTAGGAATTATCTGAGGCCTTTTATCCTACAGGGATTTTCCTTGGCGTCCACCATAGCTACCTGGCAAGAATTGTGCAAGCCCTTCAGAAAACACACAGAGGACCATGATGTCCATGGGATGAACTTATTTCTGTTTGAAACCAGGGTTGTCACATCTAATGCTTGTCCTCCTGTGCCATGATTTAGCACATACACAGCTACAACAATTGCTGCCCACAAGCAACTGAAATGCAAATTGATCCCAATATAGGCCAGGTCCCTGATATCCAAATTTGGAGAGAAATGCCTATCACTCATTGAGGTAATTACTTTTCATGTAGGACAAAGTCCTGGAGGGTTCACACAGTCCTTTCTCAGACAAATCTCTACCCTGAGATCTTTAGAAATTTTAACTTGCCAAATACAGGCGGCATAAAATGAACCACCTCTTCAAGGCCTGATGAAATATATTTGCCTCCATTGAGTTCCATTTTTGTTTCCATCTAATTCACATATCTTAATGATACTTTTCATACATTGCTTTTTAGAGGATTGACAGATCTTGCCATTAGTAAGAAGGAGTTCAATTTAAAGCAATATAAACAGTGCTGCAGAGCTGAGCTAAAAGAAGTGGCAATTAAAATGCATCTGCTATGATGGAATGAACTTTAATAAAGATCTTAATGATGATATTAGAAATCATGCATGAAGTTTTATTCCTTTGCACGGAGTAACAGCAAAAATAATAAAAAACCCTTGACAAAAATATGAAACGTGGCATTTGTAAGCCTGACAGAACTATGGCATTGCAGACATTTTATTACAATGACAAGAAGAAAGAAAGATATCCCTCCTTGATTGCCTGTGTGTCATTTGAATCAATTTAGCCTAAATTTGCTTTTTCTTCTGTTAAAGGTCATTCTTTTGTAAAGTGATTTTTATAATTGTTGTCATTCTAGATCATTTATGTCAAATTTTGGCTAGATTAATTTTGAGACAATCACTCTAATAGATGATTAGCTAATAGATTCATGTAACAATTCAGGCACAACACTCAGTCAGAGAACTGTCTACAGGAGAACATACAAATTAAGCAGAACTTCCTGTCCTTAGGTGTGCAGTTATCTGTATTGATCTTTACTCCAAGGTCTTTAATTCAAGTGAGTGCTGTCACCCTACTGAATCATTCTGTCCACAAATTATTCTCCACAGATTTTTTTACTTTGGTTGTGTGTATCAGAAACAAGCCATTCTTTGAATTGTTCTGGGAAGCAGGCAAGGACAAATGTTTCCACAATGTTGAAATGGTCAGCCGATCCTCTGAGCTGATTTCCTGTTTAAGTATTTAACCCACAACACAGCAAATAGGAACTCCAGGAAGGCGCGTTGAAAAGCCAAACAAAATTAAATCAGTATAGTCTGCCTGCCAGCTCTATTCCTGACCTGTGTGTATTTGGCTGAGTCTACTAAGTACAGTAACTGAGTGTTCAGTATGAAATGTAAAACTGCGGTCTGACAAAATTCTTGCTGGATCTGAGAATGAAAGGTGCCACGATCCTATTCTCAGCTCTGCTGTCGGCTCACCGGGACTCCCAGAAAGGCGTTCAATTGTTCTGGGGCTCAATCACTGAATGCCATTTTTGACTGTGTGACTGTCTGTCTGTGCCCAGAGTTATCTGTGCTAAGCCCTCAAAATCTCAGTTCCTGCAAGGTTTCATATCTCTTCTGGATTAACTCCTCCCATAGTTGGTCGCCATCTGGTAATCTGCCCGCTACTTTAATTGTGCTGCAGTCAAGCTTCTGAGGTGAATACAGTGGGAATTCTCTTCAAAATTAGCATTTCTTTTCCATATGCAAAATCTGGAAATTAAATCTACTCCATTTTGAAACTGCACAGAGAGATTTGCCAGTTTTTACCTGATTTCAGAGACAAACCCATTGGAATAGAAAGATTGAAAATAATGTGTCACGGTTCTTTGGGTATTAGGGTGTTAATTACTGGCAACACATGGAGTCCTTGTGGTGGCCATTAGTACGGTATTCCTTAGTGTCATCCATATCTACCTTAAAAGGTGAATCAAGTGCTAGCCAAAGCAGTTTCATGTTTAAAAAAAAAAAAGGTTGTTTAAGAACACCGATGACCCGATTTTGAGAGTTTCGCCATCAAACCGCACTGGGCACTGGATTAGTTCTTAAGCGAGTTAAGAGCTCAGTTCAGTGACCGACTTGAGCTGTAAATCAGCAAATAATATCACCGAAGTGAACCACACCATTTTGTGCTCATGGCTACACACTAAGCCAGGCACTTAATTCCACCCCTATCAGAGTACACAGTGACATGCCTGGCTTTTCTGTGCTGGGTGCAGGCTTCCCATCAGCAATATGCCATTGTCAATCAGGCCACTCTGATGTATGACTTCAAGCTAACTTTATGAGATGTGGTTTTTATTTTTTCAAGTTTAAATTCTGTTATTCTTCCTGCTCTGCCTTTTGGTTTTTGAACATTGTGACAGCATTTCACTCATGTTTTTTGACTTTTCCCAGTAACCACAAGGGTTCAAAGCTTGCTATTTTTGGTGATGGTGGTGGTTAAGTGAAAGCTGGGGTTCCCATGCAGTTGCCCAGTTCCAAAGGAACTTTTAAGAAAAACAATAAATGCTAAAAAACTTGTGATGAGATCATGAGAGCTGACAATACAGGGTGTGATAGCTCTGAAACAAGAGTTATCCCCTGTGAAATTGGTATCAGATCAAATCCCAATAATTCATTAGGGACTGCATATTTTCTTAATTGCTATTTCTAATGGAGCTACCACAAAACTGCCCTCTACTTGGGGGTTTCTGACCCTTTGGGCAGCCATATTTTCTGATTTATTTTTCACTTTCCTTCCCTCTGGTATCTACTTTGCCTGTTTCCCACATTTACATTAAGAAGACTGCAAGAGTTATCAAAACTTCACCTTCCTGCCTGTCTGTAACCACATAAATTCATCAAACCCATAAATTCAAGGCAGCAGTGTGTACATCCTGCCTGAATGTAAAGAGCAGCTTTCTGGACATGCTGATTGAGTTCATTCTCTCTCTGTCTCTCTCTCTCTTTTTCTCTCTCTTTTCGCTGGACTGAACGATGTTAAAATGCTGCCACCTTCTGTTAGACACTTGTGCTGCTAATAGGCTGCAGAAGCACATTCCCCCATTTCCTCCAGACTTGTAAGTTGATTTATACTGATCCTCAACTGCATTGCTGCAATATATAACATGACAAGTTAAACGCAGTGCCTGCCAAAAAATCTTGATAGGCTCAGCTTTTGTGCAGCAACACTTGAAAAGACCATTACTACTGCCATCCGACTAAAGTATGCTCAATATTTTTGACAGTGAATTATCTGAACAGCAGTTTATCTCAATGTTCACTTGGTGTTATAACAATTTAAGGATTAAAAAGATGGGAGATGAGATAAAAAAAAAAAAGAAAAGGAAAACCTGCTTTTGTTCAAACTACAGAAAGTTGGAATGACTTTTTCTGTGAAATTTAAATCTGTTCTGTATTTACTCCCAAATGCGTTTCAGAGCACACCGATGGGCTGATAATTAAAATAGGTGCAGATTGCATTTAGGTTTTGTCATTTGTTGTCGAGATCTTAGGTCTTCAGAAATCCAGCTATGGGTTGTATTCTTCTCAGAGATGATTTGTGTACTGTCTTCAAGGCAGGGACTTCAAAACTGAGCCAGTGAGGAAAAGCTCTACTGAGTTTCCTATCTTCCTCTCTGGAAGGTCTGCGTCCTGCTCACTGAGTCAATTTAGAAGATATGAAATCAATAGCTTTGTGACTGCTGCGGTGATAGGGCACACACAGCCCCCTCTCAAGAAAGCATCGTTCTCACTAACTCATTGTTTGCAGCTTTATGCTCAGGGGAGCAGAATACACTTTCCACCACTCTATTTCTGTAGACCAGAAATCACCTCTGGGTGCAATGCCAAGACCATCCTAAGAGCATTCTCAAATCTGAGTCTGCGTTGACGACAAGAAGATCCTTCTGCTTATTTATGTGATCAAGTACTTGCAGCTAAGTAAACTTTTCTGGCTGAAATGTATTCATTAAGAGATAAGGATTTGAGTCAACTAAGACGTTTTGCAAACTCCTGCAAATTTCAGCAAATAATTTTGGCTGCATTAAAAGGAATTTAAATAATTATTGAAATAATCAGAATATTTTGGACATTTTCTAAACCTTCTAAACCTTGGGTTTTGATTTGCAGATCTACAATTATTTGCTGCAATCTTAGTTATAAAACATTGTTAAAACCTCAGAAAGGAAATGTTTCCCTTTCGGTTAAACTGAACTCTGCGTTTAGCCCCATGCTATTTCTGTTTTCTGAAACTCCAGCTGAACCAAAAAACCCTGTTGTTTCCTACTGAGCCCTGAAAAGTACCTTAGCCAGGGGCTACCAGCGATTAGTGGCTTCGAGGTAAAAAAACAAAACCAAAAACTCCCAAGCAAGTAATGTGATACTAGCAATACTGTACTGTGCTCTCTCTGGTTGGTATGCCATGGCCAAGAATAACGTTAGGAGGTGCCACAAACAGCATGCTGCCTGAAAACCATGTGCTGGGGACACTGGTCTAAACCAGAAGCTGGTCTGTGGACTTGTAGTGTTCCCTAAGCCGCTTCTAAGAGGTTTGTAAAACCCAAATAGGAAAGCAAGCCCCATGTCAGTTGGCTTAAGTTACTTAGACAGGATCTGCACCTCTATATTTAGGGGGCTGTAAATCAAAAGAAGTTGGAGATTGCTGGCCTGAGCTATCTATTATGTTTAGATAGATGCCAATCACTTTGATATTTAAGCCAAGAAAGTCCAGCCTCATTTCATGTTGGAAAGTGTTTCTTGTGGAAGGAAAATATTTCATGTGAGTGAAACAAAGCCCACTACACTGAACTCAGCCAGAGTTTCTCTACACATTCATACATGCACATTTAATTCCTCCAGCAACTAAACACTATCTTTCCTCTACCATAAACATTACTCAGTGATGTTATAATTCATTTCACTATTGTACTGGATGAAGCTGATCCTTGCTTCAAGTCACTTTGGTTTTATTTTCCTATGTAGCAAGGTATTAACAACATCATTAGTAAAACAAGATAACAAGATTTCATATGTTGGTCGTATTTCTGTGCACCACATTGGAAGTACACCACAGTGACCAAAATACCATGTTTTATGGTGGTGCAACACAGAATGATTTTCCTACATGTGAGGCATCTGAATTAGACTCCATATTCTGGCCTGGAGGAAAGCTTTCAGCATGAACTGAGAAGACCTGACAGCAGCTACAGACAACTCAAGAGGACGCAAAATTCTCTGATGGATTTTTAGGATATTGTTTCACCAGATATGAAGGGGACTGTCTGAGTCCAGGAAAAAAAGAAAATAAGTGAGGCATATGTACTTAACCTTCAAAAAGGTTGATCTTGTCCTGGTATGAGGACTGGAAAAGGTAGGGGCTTCTGTTATTCTGATCCAATTCACTAGACTGTGTATGCATGTGTTCAAAATAAAAAAGTCAGCAATTACTGTTTTATGGATGTAAAAAACATCTTGACAGCAATGAGTAGGCATGATAAAGTAGGACAAACTTTCTCCTGCTGTCTGGAGGCAGTGGTAATTCCTTGGGGGTCAGTGGAGAAGGGGAGACCCTTTCTGTGTCAATCCTCACAAAGTCATTTCTGAATTACACTTCAATTACACATACAGTGCATTTTAGAAGAAACAGTAGATACTCCATCGCAAACCAGATGACATTTTAAAAATGTCATTTGACATGATTCTTGCTTTTAAGAGCAAGTTCCTACTTCTGCTAATGGCTGGGAGAAATTCCTACCCATGTCACTAAGTATTACCATATCAGCTCCACCTTCCAGACTCTTTAGCCTTCTTGGTACTTCTGGCAATGAGGTATGCTACTGTGACCTACAGAGCTGCTCCAAAACCAGTGTAAAGATCGTGTAAGAAGTACCCCTGTTTTTTAGAGAAATGTTTTAATTAGCTGCAGTCAAAAGGATCACAGTCTTTCTCTTTCCTCATCTAACCATGGTATAAATTATTCTCCACCTCACCAGTGATCAGGTTAAGTCGAAGAGAGGTGTCACCAGGGCTTTGTGTTCATTTTGAGCGCAAATGCCGGCCTCCATCCCCCTCAGCAAGCCTGCGCAGAAGGGCTCACATCTTGCAGGCAGCTCCTCCCCTCGCAGCGTGGAGATGCAAACATCTTCTCCTGTTCCCCAGGTAGTTCAGATCAATATCTTGTCAGTTCATTTTTCTGCTGCTGCTTTACCCTGCAGTGAATTGAGTTTTCTGTGTTTGTTGTGCTCTTTTTCCTCTTTTTTTTTCTTTTCTTTTTTTTTTTTAAAGTAGGATTTGTGGTTCATTCCTTCACCTTTCTTGCACAAGGTTTTTCTTGCTGACACAGCAGCCATTAGCTACAGTTTAGCTCTCCTAACTCCGTATATCACTTCATTACAAGAGACTTCTTCGAAATTGACCTTAGCACTCTGAATAAAAACACAACCTGGCCTTTGATTTCTGGAAAGTGTTGGGCTATGGGATGTCAAAGGATCACAGCAATGAGCTGCTGCGTGATCTGCAGCTGGCCTTTGCTGGGTGCCTTGAGCAATATTAGCTCTGTTTTCTGATTTCCCACTTGGACCCACTTTGAGTACTGCATTTCTCAGACGCTGGAACATGTTGCTGGAGTGTAAACGTTGTAATATCAAAATCAGCTGCTCCTCCATCTATAACTAATGTTTAAACATCCCATTCTCGATATGTAGGAAGAAGAAACATTAGCAGATTTGAGGGGCATCATTAGCAATGCGTTGCTAATAAGAACCTCTTGCCTATTCCAGCTAGAGGTGGGAGAGCCCTGCTCCAGCGAAAGCTCCCTTCCCACAGCGACGGCTTTTGCAGGTGTCAGCCCACAAAGTTATCATTTCAGGTCTGGTCTTTTTTTAATTAGGACACACTGTGCTGAGAATTGATACTCACAAAAATGTAAATCAATGCCACCGTGGCTTCTAGAATTAACTATGTAGTCACCACTGCTCGGCATTGACCTCAGCTGTTAGTGGACACGTGTGAACCTTTCCTGGAGCTACCATTGCATGTTTGTGTGCAAAGGGACAGTGGTTTCATGGGCAGAGTCAAACTGTGACCCAGGTGCTTCCCAGTCCTAACAGGTTGCTTTCACAAATCAAGATAGTCATTAACCCCTTGCTCCTTGGTGCCTTCTCTGCACACAGGGTGTATTGGTCCGTTACTACCCTTACTTTAAGAAGAAAGTTATGATTATTCAAATTGGTGAAGCATCAGGTGTTACACCGAGGAAAGCCATAAAAGTAGATAGAGAGAGAATATCTAGATGTCAGCTTTCTATCAGAAAACAGATTATGAGGAACTGCAAACGTCACTCAGGACAAAATGCTGTCCATTTTAACAGAAAAGATCTTTGAAAAATATTTAAGTTATAAAGAATATTTTAAAATTCATTTTTGTTTTATGTGTGTGTGGGAGGAAAAGAAAGATTTTTTTTTTCTCTGATTGAAAAAAAAACATATTAAAACATTATGAGAAGTTCTTACAGTATTTCCCAAACCAAATATTTTAACCCTGTCATTTGTGCAAATTTTACAAAACAGTAGAATATCCTGCAAGATGTGTTCTGTGTTGTAAAGCTTGCTACTTTTTATTTTTATTTGTTTATCGGTGTTTTTCTATTTAATAAAACTGAGGGGGTTCTACCAAATTTTAACTGAAACGAATAAAACCTTTGCTTGAAAATGGGGAAAAAAAAATACTTGAAAGACGCATTCATCCATGCCTATGCAAACCTTCACTCCATCCGTACTAACAAGCAAGAGGATGCAAATATAGAAACACATGACTTGGCTCTAAGCTGACTGAAAGCAAGAGGACGAGCAGTTTCTGTGAGGAGAAGACTGCTCATGAGGGATTTCTGTAGTACAGAGGCCTGTGCCTACTAGGTTGAGCAGCAAGCATTTGAGCTGCTTATTTGAACAGCAGTAAGGTAAATACAAAAGCAATATGATAAAATACTGTTAGTTTTCCCCTGCTTTCCCCCCTCTCTTCTGAACTGCACTTTTCATTTTTTATTAAGGTCAACTAGGCAGGCTTTTTGAAACTCCTATATATTGAAATGTAAATAAAATAAAACAAGCAGGAGGGAGATGAAAAGAAATGACTGGTCCTAATGAGTGTAAGTTTATAGTCTCTACTACAGAGCTGACAGGAACATCCCACGGGCAGGGTCAAATACTGAGGAGGTGTTTGCAGCTCCACAGACATCAGTCGAGGACTCAGCCCTGGATGTTTAGCTTGGTTGCTAGCATGGCAGCAAGCATCAGCATGCTGTCTTTCGGAGCCTCTTTGGCAGCTGCCGAGCAGAGACCTGCTTCTGCGCAGAGGTGGCTCCAATGCTTTCCCTCCTCCGTCCCTCCCGTGATGCAACACCCGAAAGGCTCAAGCGGAAAAGATGTGTGTGGCTGCCTGCCCCCTTCCTCCATCAGGCAGCAAGGGGGGAAGGGGGAGAAAGGAGAGGAAAAACCATTCAGACCCATGCGTTTCTCTTTCTCCCAGCAGCTGATGGGGAGCTGCCGCCAGCCTTCCCATTAGAAGTTTACAGAAAAGGTGAGCTCATCTCATTTGATTAGGACTGTCACCATCAGGCAGTGTTTGCAATTAGTCCACGCCAGCCTTATTCAGGCTTTGGATGCCTTTCAGCGGCGAAAAAGGGAACACTTGAGCTCCATTGAATTGGAGCGTGGCATCTGCTGCACGCTGGGGGGAGAGGTTGGGGGTCAGCGCTTGATTTTGATAAAGCGTGCCAGATTAATTGTCTTCGGTAATCCTGTTTGTCATGGTAGATGTGCAGAGAAGTCTTTGTGGCACAGCCTGACATATGGGCTGGCCGGCTGCTTGCCTATTCAGTCCCTCCCAGCACATGCTCTTCACAGTTGGCCTAGTTCCCAGAGCCTTGTTTTCCCGGGGAGCCGGCCTCCTGCGCCTATTCAGCTGGCCCCCCGCTCCACAAACAGGCTCCCTAATCTTCAGGCCTGTCTGGGCTATTCAAAGCAATTGCATTATTCAAAGAGATCAAGAAAGAGACCGGGGCGGGCGGGGGAAGTGCGAGAGGGGGAAAGAGAGTGGTGCAATTTGGAAAAGAAATAAGCAGCCATGTACTTCAGGCAGTGCTCTTCAGGAGGCTGATTATAGTCCCTCTCCAAATCTGAATCTATCGCGAAATTATACCCTGCCTCTTTTGTAAAATAAATGCTAATAAGAGGTAATTTGGACCCTGCTGATTATTAACTTCAATGGAGACGCTCTTTTTCCCCAGTGTTTTTGTTATGAATTCTTGGATTTTTCCCCCTGCTAGAATTCAAGCTCAACAGCAGCAGAAGAAACAAGAGCGTGAAGGAGCCTCTTTAAGTGCCACAGGAGCAGGACAAACGTGGCACGATAGAGGACCGGCAAGCACCTAGCTGGGCAGCACGGTCTGGAGTTACTGGGGGACCAAGAGTGACATCAGTGTCCCGAGCGTGGGCTGGAGGGTGACCCAGCACACCCACGCTCCCAGAGCTGAAACGCAGACCCCGTCCTGCAGCTGAACAGCCACCTCACGACAGCCTGCTTCCCCAGGGAGGGGGAGAGCAGGAGGGAGATGCGTCTAAGCTAATGCGAAAAGGAAACAGAGAGAAGTAGCAAGAATGATCTTTTCCTGGGTTTCTTAAAAGCCATTTGATTATGCATTTAACTACATGTCCATAAACATTACTTTACAAGAGCTCTTAGGATACAAAGTCTTCATGCGTGAAATGGGAACAGCTTCGAAAAAATGTTGATAATTCAGTATGTCAGCCAAGACCTCGACTTCTACGGGCCATAACCTGAGCTATTTCAGACCCCACGTTGACTTGGCTAGAGCCACATCTTCAGCCACAGAAGAACCCTCTAGGTGTACGTGTACCAAGTCAATAGCAAAAATAACAACACAATAATAATAATTTAAAAAAAAAAGCTCACAATTTCCCTCACTACCTTTTGCCTTTTTACTGTTTGGAGAAGCAGCAGAAACAAATGGATGCTGCTGAAAGATATGTCCTGTAAGAACCTGCAGAGAACATACTGTGCCCCATTCATAAATTCCCCTGAACTAGAGTATATGTACACAAGCTRCTCTCGGTACCAAAACCATGGTGGCATGAGGCCTGATTTGTATGTGCTGTATGGTCATCTGACACATCTTTACGGTCATCTGACTGTGTGTCACATTTCAACCCATTTCTGAAGGACTATCCAAACCTCCTCCTACTGCAGGCAGAAACTGGAGGATTAAAATTTGGAATAGCGCCCTGTAAGGAAACCACGCCATATAGCAGCCTAACAGCATGTCAAAGAACAGCTCATAAGGTGACATCACACTTACAAGCTTAGCACTGAAGAATGACAAGGAGAATCTCAGACAGATTCAAAGATCTTCCTTTGCTATGTTTTTTTTTTTTTTAGCCATCTTTACCTCTTTATGCCACTCCCACAATGTCTTCAGGATCAGCTTTGATCCTTGCCCAGAAGTTTCTGGGTAACAATCCACCGCATTGGTCCCTGGCTTCTCCTGAGCCCCAGCACTTCCTCTCAGCAAGCTCATCACAGCCATCTGCTGTCATCTGCAAAGGCTCAGCACCACCCAGTTTAAATTCAGGTTAACATTAAGGAGGTCAGAGTTTGTTTGCCCCATCTTCCTCATGTTTAACACTCAGAAGTTACCTACGCTTATGCCAGCTGTCAAAGTACTGCTTTACTATGGTTTTCATATCTGCCCCAGAGATCAAATTTGAGACTCTGTTTTAAATACTGCATCCATACGCTTTTAAGGAGGTAAAATTGCGTGGTTTGGAAATTAATGAGGAGGAAGGTTACTCCCAAGTCAAACCCTGACAAAATGCCTTCTCTCTAACAAAGGCATTGTATATATTTATTTGACTATTGCCTCTGCTATTTCTGCTGCTGCTGCTCTCACTGAGCTTCATTTTCGCTACTCCCCCACATAATGAAATAGATACTGTATTGTAAGTACAATGAAAGAAACGTAGGAGAACCAACATTTCTTAGGTGTCCTCTTCCAGGTGGGTGTGTAGCCTGGAAGAGAGTTGTTAAACAGAATTGCCATCCTCTGTTCAGGCAGGCATTTTCCTACTGTTTCTGCTAGATGATTGAGTTTTTAGACTAATCAAAAAGTTAATTCCTGAGGCTACTGTTCTTCCAGTAGGGACCAGAATAGACAAGCGCTCTAACACAGCAAACTGGAATTTCCATGGGGCTGGCAAGCCAGGAGCAGGCACCTGTTATGATTACATGAAGCCTTTGAGGCCTTTAGGCTATTGTTGGGTGTGGGCTGAAGGAGAACTGTGGCGTGCTCAAGTCAGTAATCTCATCTTTAAACAGAGCTTCATCCTTGTAGGGGAAGGATGGCTGAGTTTATTTTTGCAACAATGTTGGTATGTCTCTTACAGACATTCAAATCTTTGTCTTTGAAGAGTGCCATTTTTATGATTAATGAAATTAAATGAAAAATGGTATTTTTATAAATATGTATTTGATTGATGAAGATATCTTCACTGATACAATTTTTTTTCCAAAAGCAAAGCCAAAGAGATTCTATTTGTTGAGGCCAGGTCTAATGGCAGGAGGATAAACTTCATAAATCTTAATATTCACCTCAAGTATTTTCTAATTCCCTGAGAAGCTGAAAGTTTCAGCTATCCTTGGAAAAATGTCCTGGTCTAAGATATATATTAAGACAAAGTGGGAACATGAAAAAAGTTTTTCAGAACCCCCAAATAGCTGAGAAATTAGTAGAGCCTCAAAACTTAGTTTTAATACTTCACACTAACAAGTTAATTCAGGAGATAAAGTTTTACATGACTGTCATGTCACTTTTCTTCCATAAAGTTTGAGAAGAATCAGAAAAAATTATTTATCAGTAAATAAGCCAAACTGAATCGCTGTCATTCAGTGAACTTATTCAAGGATTTTTAGCTATTCAGTTTATCCCAGCTGAGTTTTAAATAGAAGCAAGTAACTTAAGGAATACCTTAAGACTTTCTTAAGAAAGGAGGAGGAAGCCTCTTTTCTCCAGTGTCTCTGTAAGTTGGCCACAGGCAGGTGCCAGCAACGAATAGGAGTTTCCAATATCAGCTATGCCTGGTTCACTTACATCTCCCCTTTCCCTTTGTTTTAACTCGCTGTTGACTAAGATTTCTGAGGAAGGAAACACCTTCTTGTTTTAGGGATAGTTGGAAGGATTTCAGTATTTTTTAATAACTTAATGTACAGGGAGAGATCCTTCAAAGATTAAAATAAAGTAAAAAACGGGACATTTCAGATGAATTTAGTAAAATCCTTTAATATATTTTGAATAATTCTGGCCATGTATTTTGATGGAAACCAAGGGCAAAATCCTGAGTTAGTGTGTGGCCTAGTACAGCCCATATAGAAAAAAGCACAGAAGAAAGAGGATGAATGCATTGGTGCCCTCTAACTTGCAAGTCAAAGCCAAACATGCAACATTAACAGATGTGAAGATGCTATATCGAGTTTTCTTTCACTGGCATTAAGCAGCTCTTGTAAGAAGATTGTTGGTTTGGAGGAGATGACCTCTTGAAACAAAGTTGTTCTCAGTGGATAAGTAAGTCATAAGCAGTGTGTTCGTGTCCCCAACGTCATCTTAATAATACTGTGCTCCTTCTGTTATGTTACCTCTTGCAAAACTAATTTCTTATTTCTGCAGGGAATAAATTAAATTCCTGATCCCTCATGGATTCTCAGGCATACTAGTTACTAAAACCATCAAAAAAATTATAGTTCAACAGAACTAGGTAACACATGCACCTATTTATGCACAGTCACACCTGTAGTAAATTAAAAACTGTAATATATATGCAGTGACAAGTCACTGACAAAACCAGAGCRTTATGTAACTAAAGGTACAGCTATTATTTTCCCATTTTCTCAGTACATATCTACAGTTCTGTGCCTCGAGAGTCTTTGATAAACCCAAAGGTAAAAACAGGAATTGAAATTAATGAAGTCATTACATATTACATTGCATCTTTTACTTTTTGATGTTAATACTTAAGTATCACCCTGAAGAAAAAAACAAAACAATATTCCAGCCTTATGACAACTACAGCAGTTGCCTCTCATCAGTGAAGGCAAGAACTAGTCATTTGCATCTTAAAGTCCCCAATGAAGACACATGTAACCCCCTCTATTAAAAATAGATTATACCTTTTATAACCTTCATGAAAGCATCATAAGGTTATACATTAATTATATAGATATTTTGTACATATTTTTACAAGAAGGAATAAATTTGGACTGGCCCAATTCTTCATTAGTGTGAATCTGTATCCCTTTGAGTAGCCAAGAGATATGTTGCTATCCTGATTTAGGAGCACTCATCATCACATTCCTACTTTGAAGACTGAGTATATTCCTGTCTCTTATTGTCCCACACTCTTAAGGTCTTGTATTGAGTTGGAGAATGAAACAGAGAAAGCTAATCAGGAGAGCAAGAGAAGTTTTTGCTAAGCAGGGAATGTCCTTTCGTTTGTACCACTTGCAAGATTACTGAGTTACAGAGGAACAAATTAATCTCATCACACTGTTTTACATTCTTGTTAATGCCTCCATTTTAAGGTCAAAAGGTCCCAGTTTTCTCACTGAATTTATCAGGAGTGAGACCAAGCCCAGGACTGTAAGGACACATACCTTTGACAAGTAACAGAGTTGCTCTGGCTGAGCCTCCTACCTTCTGCTCTACTCCCTGTGACTGGCAGTGGCCCCTGATGAATAACTTCAAAGAAAGCCTCAGCGTTACAGCACTTGAAAGAAATRCATCAGCAAGCTTTACACAATACAAAGGATAAAGTAAAGACCCCCWAAATGATGACACACAGTAAATGTCAGCCTAATGTTCTGGCATGCCTTTCTTTTAATAACACTGGAACAGAAGCAGGTGTTTTGGGTTGAGATTCACCTCATTTAACTTCAATAATCTAGAAGTCAAGCACCTAACTAGATCTCAGTTTCAGAGCACACAGCATACCCAAAAGGAGCAACCGTCTTCTCCAGAGGGCAATTTGTCCTATTCCAAGATGCCTGATCTCAGGATTAACCTCTGGAATAACACTTTCTGCATTACATACAGGGAGAGGCAAAACTGGTGGTGTAGTTCAGATGGCTAAATTTCAGATCAATAAAGACCTCCTTTAGCGGTATCAGTGGAAATTTTTTCAGGCAAAAAACATTAGGATTTTGTCCAACTGTTGTTATTACACACTTCTCTAATGCTGTGGAAGCATAACGCTCTTCGTACTTTATAGAAGATTATTCTGCCCTATAAGGACTTGGTATTTTCATGGATGATACAGCTTTTATCATTGATACTTTAAAATAAAGTATCAAAGTAAATTTCCATGCACTTTTGTTACTTGCTAGAAAATAAAATTATTCTCCACAGAAATGGCTTAGTATTTTTAGTATGCTCTGTTTTTTTAAGGCAGCTTGCACCATTCAAAGTAGTATTTCAGATAAACTGACCAGCCATTGTAAATGCTGTCCAAGGGAAAGAAGTGAGAACAGAAGGGCCCTACAAGTCAGAAAGTAACCCTAAGTCCTCTGTACAAGAAGACTACTGAATCTGCATAAAGTCCACAGTGCAATTGATGTGACTGCATCAGGAGACATATGCAATTGAGTAATTTTTTTTCCTGATACCCACCCTAGTACTGGAGTAGGCAGTGCAGTCTTCACTGAGTCAGAAGAGACAGTTCTTCATTTATTGCCAAATTATGCTAATGCAAGAAACACATGGAGTGCATGTAGATTCTGCCCAAGCTAAGAGGGGATCATATGTAGAACAAATCCTACTAGGGATAAAGGAATCTGAAAAGATGAATTTATCAGACTTTTCTGGGCAGGGTCTCTTTTAGCCCCTAATCCTTTCCTTTCTGGTTTCTCTATTTCCCCTTCCCCCAGTCCCTCCAAAGCTTCCAACCACTGTTATCATTCCCGATGTTTGCAAATGGATAAGCAAAGAGACCTGCTTCTCGGAAATCCCCTGCAATCAGCTGGCTCTCTCCATCTCCCCATGCCCCACCCAGCCCACTCCTCTCTCCCTCCACTGTGCACAATGTCTTGGTGACAGGTGGTTGCTGTTTCTGTAATTCTGGATACAGCTCCAGTCAGACCCAGTGGCCTGTAAAAAAAACCTAGAGCTTATGAAGAGAAAAAGCTCTGGCTCTGAAAGTGCTGAGACAGGTTGGTACGGGGAGTCAGTATAAAAAGCATTCAGCACAAAAAGCCAAACCCAAATGAAAAGAGCTGCTGCCAGGATCATCACGAGGTCCTCTGCTGCACAGATGTCTACTGAACTAAGCTGAAACTGATGAGTCTTTTATCAGGGCCCCCCTCCCCTGTAGATACCCACAGCAAGACTCAGCTGCCTGGCTCAATTATTATTATTCCAAGGGACACAGTATATGTGATAGACATCTGACACTCAGAGAATAAAGCTCAGATGGGACTGACTGGCAGAATTCCTCTTTTTTTAATTCTGTTTTTTTTTTGCTAGTCACAGTAAAAAGCTGATTAGTAAGTTTACAGGAATGGAAAGGATTTGGGTGCACTATGGTAGCAGTAGGAGCAGTGTTTTAACAAGCTAATTGCTTTCAGTATACTCAAGCAGGAGTCAGCTAACAAAGGTGGCCCCTGCGACTCGGTACTTACCGGGTACTCCGTGTTTTACTGCCTCACTTGCAACATTTTGCCTTTCCAGTTAAATAGAAACAGGACTGTTAACTGTGTGTTAACATGCTCAGTCTATGATCTATGCACAACGTTTTACCCATTTACCTTGTCCTATGCCTGTGAGTTTATGACACAGTTTCTTCCCACATATTATAAAATGGGTTTATAAATTATAAACCAGTTGTGAGCTTGCAACGGGCTATATCTCAAAAAGAGTTCAGCACCTAAAAGCCCTTTGCTCTCCAAGGCTCAGCTGATGTTTATTTTTCAGTATGACTAAAGCACACGCTTATTTTCATTGTCTTGATATCAAACATGGGACATACATTTTGTTATGTCAGGGCGCCTGTCAGACACCTGTTAATTTCTCTGAAAGCAGCAGGCATAGAAAGCAAGTGAGGGTGATGGAAACTGGGCACTCAGCACCTTATGAACCTTGGCTATAGACAAGAGAAGTGAGTGAAAGAGAGCTGCYTCTGGTTACTGCAGGTGCTGCAGTTTGCTGAAGAACAACTTTCAAGAAATGTTGAACAGGCAAAACATAAAGATCCCATTGTTTATATATTAGAATGGACAGCCTGCGGGGTTTTTACTTTAACCATCTGCCTTCCAACTTTCATATAAAAATTCTGCTCTCTAATAAATGTTTAGTGCATTAGGACACATACCTCACTGGAAAGAAACCAAACCAAACTCCTTATACTTCACAAGGATAAATTAGCAAGTGAAAAGCAAGCCTTTCCAAAACCCCTTTTGTATGACTACAATCATTTAACTTAGAACTTGGAAAGATGAAGGTCTAGTCACTAATCTACTGACTCTATCACAGAAGGGTGAATTTAATTTAGGAACTGTCGGCTCCAGCACTGCATTCAGTTATACCAACTTGAAGAAATTTATGTGATAATCCTTTTTATCAGCATATTTATTCTCTTTTTTGAGCCAAACAGCACATCAACCAAACAAAAGATGTGCTTTACTAGCTAATAGGTTAGCTGGCTATCTTTTTTGGCTGGACCATTCCCTGCTTTATCTTCAGTGGATGATGAGACATATAAATCAGTGTCTACATGTAGAGGTGGCATGCTGTTTACACAGCAGGCTTATATTATCATAGTAATCATATATGGGTAATAAATAAAACTGTAGCGAGAAACCAAATATTTGCTCCATTCAAGGAAGCTCTGTTTTCTTAAAGTGTTACCAAGAGCCAGATAGAATATACAGACCTCTCCTGTAAACTGTACCAAAGCACTCAGGCTTGACAAAGTTAAACCTGCAAATGTAAAGCATTTCTCTGTTGTACTTGAACTGGCCAGGCTGGAAAGTTTAAAGCTTGCGTATAGCCCTGAGCTGGCTACATGAATCTACGTTGCCTCTAATAAAGCTGCATAACCTTGCAAACACCTGCTGCCTTTGCAGACAGGAACAAGGAAAGACTTCATGACACTTTGTCCACCCAACAAAGGCCACAGAACTTTATTGGTAAGACAACAGGGAAACATGGAAGCAGCTGGAAAACCAGACCAATGCACCTGGGCAGGCTCTAAAGTGGAGGGTAGAGCCAGATTTTCACCACTGGCTTGCTCCAAAGGTTGCCTTTAAACCTGGGTGGTTGGTGATGTTGGTTCAGTACAGCCTGAGCTCATGTATCAAGACATATGATGCAAGTGTAGCCACTGTGTCCTGTATCAGCCACTTTTTGAAAATCCCTAGTTAGTCTTTTTAGTCTGAAACTCCCTAGTTAGTCATCAAAGAGCTTAATGCAGACAGCAAACTGGGAGCCTGGTCTCAGGGATGGCTCCTTGTCTCCTGCTTCCACTTCTGTCACTGGTTTCGTTGAGTAAAACTTATAGGATCTCCCTCAAGGGAACAAAATTGTCCTTTTGCAGAGTATTTTAAGAGCTATGTATTAAAAAATAAAAAAGATAAATACAGTGGAGTTTCACAGTTCAGCAAACAAAAGATTGTGTTAACTCCATACTTTCACCCTCCAATACAAAACCCATGAGGTTTTGGCCCATCTCCTTTTTTATTTTTGGCCATTACAACAGAAAGAGCTCCAACAAACATGGTGGCTTTCTGATTCAGTGCAGGGGTTTTGTTGTTGTTTAGATTTCTCCTGTGCAAACAATGCTGGAAGACATCGGGCCAAATTTATCCCTGGATTAACTCCACTGACGTCAATGTAATTACACTAGGAATTAATTTGCCTCGCTGATATCATTTGCTGGATCCTAGATCTACTTCCAAAATGCAATTAAAATCCAATTTCCTCAATCCTTTATTTTGGAGATAGGCAGCTTGAGTTTCTTCACAAAGATACTGGGCTAACAAAAAAAAGTAACTATTTCCTGTCACTGGCATTTGCACCAGCAAAACAGAGGGCGGGCTCAGAGGTTTTGCACTGTTTAAATGGCAGCTGCCTGCTTGTTAGCATTGCAGTGTAAACACAGACTGGGAGATCTGCAATCTTACTTTATCACCCTTTATTTTCTTTTTGTAGTTTTTGGTTCATTCCACCAGACARAATACAACAAAATGATTGATTTTGCTGTGAATTTACTGTGTGGATCTCTACACTGTGAATCTGTTTTATAGTAACACCATTACTCGGAGAATATTGACTTTCTGTATGCCATTACAAAGGATTACTGAATCAGACAATATTGAGCAAATGTTTATTACAATAGGTTTTAACAGTGACTCTATTAATCAATGAACCAGATGTCTCAACATTTGCACCAGACCCAGGTACAGGTTAGCTATATATAAGCTTTTTTAAAAGGGTATCATGTTTCTCTCTAAAAGCTTCTGTATTAAACTCAATAATTTGCTTGTACACAAAAAATGTACAGATCTCATTAAGGCACCTACAAAAGAGTACAAAAAAGAGGATAAGAGCGTTTTAAAGTAATTATTGAGGAAGCCATAAAGGTCAGCAACAATTTTCCACCTG
Source organism: Phoebastria nigripes (assembly GCA_035582835.1). Classification (NCBI taxonomy): domain Eukaryota; kingdom Metazoa; phylum Chordata; class Aves; order Procellariiformes; family Diomedeidae; genus Phoebastria; species Phoebastria nigripes. The sequence continues at coordinate 346,506 of JAYKAV010002842.1, read as the reverse complement.
TTACAGCAGTCGGCAGGTCTGAATGTGCTTTCTTGGTGGAACCTGTGCTGAACCACAGCAAAATATACCCATCGTTAATGCCAGGAGAAGCTGGAACTGAGATTTTGCTCACCACTTCATGGCAGCATTTGTAATTTTTTGCCAGAAGTGAAAATATTAAACACAATAAAATCCCTGTTCTTCATAAAGGTGTTCTGTATCTCCTTGCCTCTGGGTCTTATGCATAAAAGTGTAGCAATCAAAAGTGCAAATATTGCAAATAATAGAAAAAAAAAATTATGACTTACAGAAAGAAAAGGCAGGAAAAGGCAGCATGGAGCAGGGGCAAAAAATAGAAGAAAAATGAAATATTAGCAATTATTCCAGAGTTAGAATAACCCATTAGACATGGCTCACACCAGAATTGTTAGTCTCTGGGAAAACACAGGGATAGATTATAGTCACTTCTCTTCTAAGAGATTGCATTTATTATATCCAAGTCACTAACATGCTATCTATAGGAGCAAATTTCCCATGAGTAGAGGGCAGCCACGGGCAAGGCCACCCTGGTCTGTGGTGTCCCAGTCGCACCAGCTGGAGAAGGGGCAGAGCCCCACCAAGAGAGGGGCTGCATCAGGCCAGCCATGGGGGCTCGAGCCGAGATTGCAGCAGCTTGGCAAGGCACAGCTGTGCTGGCTGATTGAAATTCCCTCCTGGTATAGATTAAAGAAATGCTGATGTGTATGTTAAGGAGATATGTCTACCCCTGCTCAAAAAGCCSTTGGCATATCTAGGCTTTGTCAGTTTTAGCTGTCCTGTGGATTTGCCTTTCAGTTTTATTCTCAAGTCTTTTATACATGGGGCAAGGCTTCCTGCTCTAAGAAGCCAAATCTTTCTCATATGTGTCTGTATCCTGGCTCAGTGTGTCTATAGATAAGGGGAGAAGAAAGGAAAGCACATTGGAGCAATCTAAGTGGATGTAATTTTCTTTATATATAATATGCCTATTTTCTGGGCATCAAACCAGATTTTAGATAAATCATCCTCCTTCCCTCCTCCTCCAGGTCTTACTCCAGCTATAAACATGCTTCACATGGGGAAGCATGGCTGGCACCAGGCCTAACCAGATCACAAAACAATTTATATAAAAGTTTGGATCTGAGCAGTGTTGCGGAGAGAACTTACTTAATCATCACAGAGACCAGAACTGAAACAAAATTTCCTGGCCCACGGTTTTTGGAGGTTACTCTAGGCCTCTGGCTAAAAGTTAGTSATTAATTTGTTGAATGCGTGGCCAGCGTACCAGGGAGAGCTCTCTGGGTAACAGTGAGTTTCAGCATGGAGGAGATTTGTCAGTGCCTTCTCTTGTAGCATAAGCTAAAAATGGCACTAGAAAAGTAATACAGGATCAGATCCTCTTTCTCTGACAAATAGGCTCTTAACCCTTGAACAGCTCTCTGGGAATCGAGACCTCCACCCCACTATAGTGAGAAAAAACAACCTCTATAAGCAGAAAGTTATGACCTTCTCCCTGTCTCCTCCTCCCCTCCCCGTTCTCTTTTTGGGCTGCTTATAAAACAAAGAGAGAGACTTCTGGAGTCGTCTCCAGCTCCTGCAGAGTTTCCATGGACACTGGCTGCCTAAATATCTTTTTGTGTCTTGAGGGAGAAAAAGTATCTCCTGGTCTAATTCAGAGGGTTCATTCCTTTGAATGAAAGCCCTGCAGAGCCTCACAGAAAAGACTGCTGGAGCATGCCAGGAAGGCAATAAAATTGAGAACTGGTTTACTTGTCCCAAGTAGCAGGAGCAAGCTGCTTGAATGGAAGACAGAAAGCTCCACGAAGTGACCAGGACAATCTCAAAAGCATTAATACATAARTTGATTATGTTTTTGTTTTTTTGTTATACACTGTAAATATGCTATACAAGACAGATACGTACGTTTTAACAGCGCCTCATCTTAGGGCAGATTTTGGACCATTTTACCGTTATTATACATTGCACGAACAGCAATAGGTTGTAGGGGTGGCAACCAAATTGAGAGCTGTATAGACACAAAACCAACAGAATTCCTGGACTGAGATAGCTCACAGTCTGTGCTTCTACACATTTTAGTACTAAATTTGGTCACTGATGTCTCACTGTTCAAAATGTATCGATTATTACTCAATACTAATAATTTGTAAAACTGTTGCTCAGAGGTGTGTAAATCGAGGTAGCTTTTGAACAAGCACATTAGAATTTGGCAAATTTTGCCAGCAATTACTCTGCCTCCAAATTAGATGCATGGATATGTTCCACTTTTTAACTATATTTGACATCTGTTGAGTGCTTTGGGGATACTGGCGATGGGAAGAGAGGCATAAGGTTAGGGTCATTGCTTAAGGGCAGCTCTAGTGCATGTTATTTCTTTGATCACATATTTATGCTTTGAGAGAACATAAAGGAGTCTGTTTTCCACTTGATATACATATCTAAGTGTCATTGATGCTAGAGGACTCAGATTACTAGTTACAGGTTTGCACCACAGTCCTTTTTGTATGTTAATTAGCTTAAGCATTGCATAAGGCTACTTTGATAGGGACGCTTAAAAAGTACAGTCTGTATTACAACCAAACTCCTATCTCCTTCTATGAGAGCCCTGCCTTCTGTCAACATTTTGCCTGAGGATGGACTGAAGGACTTTCTCCCCCTACAGAGCATCCATCGCCTCTGCTTCATGTTTAAAAATCAACCCAGACTCTTGGCAACATGAAATGAAAAGCCAGGCGAGGCAGACTAATACAGAGTTTGTATTAACATTTTGACACTATCTAGGTTTTTACGATGATGAATGCTCTGAGACAGGTTCCTGAAGTGCCACACCAGGAGAAAACACCACTGAGTTGTAAGCAGAAAAACTTCACACAGGTCTCAGAATTTGCTTTACAGACTTTACCTTATCTGTTAAGTAAGCAGGAAATTATGTTATTAATGCAAACAGAAAGGAAAGATTTCTTCCCAGAACGATGGGCTGTGGAAGTCTATTCATACAGAGTCGTCGCCTGTGGGACTCCCAGATCGATGCACATTTTCACCCTCCACCACACCTGGGCAGAAATTTTCCCAATGACTTCTCTACTGTGTATGTATTTTGGCAGAGAGCAGTTTACTTCTGAAGGCTTTTAAGATTGGTGATAAATGCACAAATGTCATACACACAAATATAACATACACGTCAAATATCATGAGAGCGTTAAATTTACCTATCTGGCCTCTGGGTTCATTTCAGCCCTTTTCACTCCCGTTTGCCCCCTTGGTGCTATTTCCTAGCCCAGCTCAATTAAAGGACAAATTCATCCCTGCGCGTGTCCTAGGGGCCCTAATGAAGTCAGCTGTCAAACTCCCGTCATGCAGCTGCCCGGCTGCAGTATCTGATGGCCACTTGTCAGCTGCTTCACCCAGTTAAACCCAGACAAAGGCCCCTTTGATGGGCTGCCTTTCTCCAATCAATCTACACCTTCTCCTCTTGGACTTCAACATCTGCTTCAGTGTAATTTGATTTTATATTCAGTGCAGCCTGACCCTATTGATAAATTAAATCTATCTGAACCTGATATCCTCATACCACCACGGGGTAAATGACTTGCTGTTTAATTTTGGCTTTTGCCAGACGTGACATGGTATCGATACTGACTCTTTTTTTTTGTGTTTGGGTCATTACTTGAATAATTTAGGCTCCAGATCACAATTAGGCTGGGAAGGAGGAGAGAGCCTTTTCAGAAGAATGTACAAAAAAGTAAATCAGAACAATTCATTCTAGGATTTTAGCATCACTTTCCATAATCATTATTTTTCCTAATAATCATGTTTTATTGCTCTGCCTTCCAGGTGTATTTGCCACACACACAAAAAAATGAAGCCTTAAGGAAAAAAAAAAAGGCAAATAAGATTAATTTATAAAATCTCTAATAACTAGAATAACTATCCACTGAAGACTGTTTTCAGTGTAGATTGAAATGGAGGATTCTTCTCACATGCACACAATTTCTTTTTGTAAACAAATAAAAAACCACACACACACAAAACAAATGAGAAAATTCCTGGAACTGTGTATACCTTATTTGATAAAATCTTTGCAATGCTTCAAGATTAAAATAAATACAATACTTTAGCCCCACAACATCCTATTTTATGGGTGAAAAAACCTAGGAGTCTACCTTTCTAGGTACTCCAGCACTTTTCCCTCAAACTATTGATATTTTACAGAGTTATTTACTTTTTTTTTTTTTTYTTTCAAAGCAGCCTGAAAACACTGTGAGATCTCCTGCTCCCACACATACCTGCCTCCTTCACCAAAGATCCCACCTTCTCCTCTTAATCTGCTTCCTCTTTCTCTTTTCCCAGGCCAGGAGGGCCACCTGCAATCATGACCCTGCTTAGGGCCAGGGGAAGCAGCTCCAGGCCAGTGGGAAACAGAGCTTGAAAACAAATGTATGCACAGAGGGCACCCTGAGGTTCTTCTGATGAAGAAGAAAAGTGTTGTCTTCTCTTTTCACTGTTTTAGAGCTAGGTGGGTTTTCAGAAAAGGAACTTACTATTCAGGAGCCTTCCACTAGTTTTTAGGGTGTCCTGAGGAAGGTAGGAGTGGGCAGAGCAGAGGCCCTTGGAGGGTGCCTGGATGGCGATGCTGCTGAGAGKAAGGCATCCAGAGCTCCAAGTGCTGGGTTTTACTGTTGTTGTGGGACTGGCTTGGGCCACAGCATGACCATTTCCCAATACAGTGAACAGTCACCCCAGGGGCGGTAGGGCTGCAGACTGTCAGTGCGTCTCTCAGCTGCCCTTTGCCGGCCCTGTGTTGCCCTCAGGCTGTTGTTTGAAGACACCTCGTTCACCATTCCTCCTGGGATGGGAGCTGTGGGAGGAATGAACTGAAATTCTCAGCAAGCTATCTGGCAACAAAAAAAAAAAAAAAAAAAANAAAAAAAAAAAAAAAAAAAAGGCAGGAAGGGAAAAAAGTCTTCATGCTACATATGGACTGAGAACATCTGAGAATAGGCACCAATTCATCACTACATAACGAACTGGGATCCCCAGTCATTAATAATATTGCTCAGCATCTCCTGTTATAAAACCCTTTTCCCCAGCAACTAACAAATACTGTAAAACCTTTCCTCAAGTGGGATAAAATTTTCCATGTGGTGTTATCTAGTCTGGGGTTTCTCTTCTTTTTAAAACAGTTTAAGTTACAGGATGGAGTGTCCCCTGATACTCACCTCAACTTCCTCACCCAAGGTGGAAATATCTTCTCTGCTATTTCTTTCTCTCACCCTGAGCAATCAGGGCATCCTGGCTCCACCATCACGTGAGGACATCTTGCTGAGCCATTTGTCCATGTTGAATCTCCTAATTTTCTTGAAATCAGAGCATCTCTTTCTGAGGGTGCATTTTGCAAGGGTGGTTTACAAGAGGTTTCTCACTCCTCCACTCTCTACATATGCCTGCAGCATGTTTGCAGACACGGTCCTTGAGGCAGCTCTAGCCACTGTCAACTTTCTGGTCTGCTGCCTGACTCAGGCACCAGAGCATCTGCGGAGTCCTTTCTGAAGTGATGGCAGGGTTGCGGTTTTAAACTTCAGACTAAACCTAACAGTTTAGTTTGGATTGATTTTTATTTTTCACTTGGATAGCTGAAATGTAAACTTTTATCCACTTTAAATGAAGAGAAAATGTCAAAGTAATGGTGTATCCATGAAGAAAAACACCCTTCTTTATTTGTGTTTGAGATCTAATTACTCAAAGACTTTTCTCAGCTGTTGTGTGCTAGCTCTACAGTGCCTTGACAGTGGTTTGAAATTGTAGTTGCTTTTCAAGAAGCAAGACTCTAGACTACAATCTTTTCCAGTCCCTGATGTTGCTCAGTCTTTTGTAAAGGACTAAGTCCTTTACAAAAAACAGAAAGCAGTCAGTGACCACTATCAGGATTACTCTATTTCAGAGAAATGCCAGTAGACACATTTAAAACAGGGCACCAAAGTGCCAAAACATGCACTTATCATTATTTGACTTACATTTATTCCTTCCTTACAGTGGTGTGAAATGGAATGAAGTGCACAGATGCACTAGTCTAGAGGAAAAATGCTGTGATCCATCTTCCATCATGCTGAGTTTTGTCTACATTCCCCCCACTCTAAGAAACCCTAAAAGTTTCCAGCAGAAAAGTGCAGAGGGCAAAGCCAGGTCCCTATTTGCCAACTAGAGTGACCGAAGACCACGACTCCTGCGGGGAATCAGCTGTGTTCATTGAGAGGACATGGCACCCATGAATGCAGCTGCACACAATCTGAACTTCGTTAAACCAAATTAGCTACTCAGCTTTGACTGGGTACCAACAGAATGACCTTAGGAGCTGATATTAAATGCTTGTGGTTCCATGTTGGTCTCAGTTGTGCCTGCTGACCAATATTTCAGAAAAACAGTAGTTTTTGTCCAACATTCAAGTAATTTCCTAGGATTGCGCCCATGGAAGGGATGTCTCACGGCGCAGCCAGCCTGGGGGCTGGGTCCTTAGCACAGTGGAAGACATTTCCTCTGTCGCTGTAAGAGCTGTTTTCAGAAGAGGTTATAATCACTATGCTTTAGTTTGCGTGTTTTTTTGTTTCGGAATGGGAAGAAAACTCAGCAAGCCAGCATTAGCTACCCTGGGTTTGGGAATGATGGGCTGTGTCTTTCCATTCAAACCCCATCTTTGCTGCGACCCAATGCAACATCTTAGCAAGTCTGGAAAGTAACAAGCCGCTCCCCAGAAACTATGCACCTCYCAGTCTTGTCCAGAATGAGGATGAAAATAAACAGCTAGCAGCTACTAGCACATCTGCCCACTCAGAGTGGTGCAAAGGCAAAGTGCAGGTTGAAAGGGCTGTGCAGCAGTGCCACATCCAGCTGCAGCTGCAGTTACAGAGAAACTGTTAGAAGCACCATGAAACTATCTCATCCTTCCTAAACCTCACTGATTCTCCCTAATTGGTTTGAGTTTTTGGGAGGGACAGTAGCTCTTACAATATTTGGTTTAAATATGTATATATACATATATATAAAATATACTTGAATAGAAATAATTTTATAAAAACCTTAGGTATTACTTAAGTGAAAACACTGAAATATGTATATATACATATATATAAAATATACTTGAATAGAAATAATTTTATAAAAAACTTAGGTTTTACTTAAGTGAAAACACTGAAAGAGAGAAAATGCTTTATTTTGGGTGCAAATATAATTTCTGTAAAGCTGCTGCTATTAAATAAGTTTTGACAGCTGTCGGAACTGACAGCCAGTGGTACTTCCACTGTTGCCTTTATAAATCTATAGGACCTTTTAAAAATTGAAGTATCCTCTTCCATCTGTTGTAGTTAGGAGCATGAAGTTACAGCTTGTACGATTCTTCAGCTCTTAGTTCTGCCATTTAATCTGCATATTCCTGGAGGGATTGCAATGTGACAAAATTGCTTAGAAAACAAATGAGGTAACAACTTCTGTCCATTGGTAGCTATTCTGAAAGTCCACTGACTTCATGGGAGGTAATTTCAAGCTGACCTCAGTTCTTCCATTTAAAGGAAGAAAAATCTTTATAAAAACTCATATTCTTGCCCAGAATCCTGTTATTGAGATRAATCATAGGATCATAGAATGGTTTGGATTGGAAGGGACTTTAAAGATCATCTAGTTCCAACCCGCCTGCTGTGGGCAGGGACACCTTCTACTAGATCGGGTCACTCAGAGCCCCATCCAACCTGGCTTTGAACACTTCCAGGGAGGGGGCATCCATAACTTTGCTGGCCAACCTGTTCCAGTGTCTCACCACCCTCACAGTAAAGAATTTCTTCCTAATATCTAATCTAAATCTACCCTCCTTCAGCTTAAAACCATTACCCCTCATCCTGTCACTACACTCCCTGATAAGGAGTCCCTCCCCAACTTTCCTGTAGGCCCACTTTAAGTACTGGAAGGCTGCTATAAGGTCTCCCTGGAGCTTTCTCTTCTCTAAGCTAAACAACCCCAACTCTCTCAGCCTGTCTTCAGCCCTCTGATCATCTTCGTGGCCCTCCTGTGGACCTGCTCKAGCAGGTCCGTGTCTTTCTTATGCTGGGAGCCCCAGAGCTGAACACAATACTCCAGGTGGGGTCTTACGAGAGGGAAGTAGAGGGGGAGAGTCACCTCCCTCACACTTCTTTTGATGCAGCCCAGGATGCAATTGGCTTTCTGGTCTGCTAGTGCACATTGCCAGCTCATATTCAGTTTTTCATCCACCAATACCTCCAAGTCCTTCTCCTCAGAGCTGCTCTCAATCCACTCATCACCCAGCCTGTATCCATGTTTGGGATGCCCCAACCCAGGTGCAGGACCTTGCACTTTGCCTTGTTGAACTTCATGAGGTTCACATGGGCCCACCTCTCAAGCCTGTCAAGGTCCCTCTGGATGGCATCCCTTCCCTCCAGTGTGTCGACCGCACCACACAGCTTGGTGTCGTCAGCAAACTTGCTGAGGGTGCACGCGCCCCCACTGTCCATGTCACTGACAAAGATATTAAACAGTGCCAGTCCCAATMCCGACCCCTGAGGAACGCCACTCGTCACTGGTCTCCACTTGGACATCGAGCCGTTGACAGCAACTCTTTGAGTGCAATCACCCAGGCAATTCCTTATCCACTGAGTGGTCCATCCATCAAATCCATGTCTCTCCATTTTAGAGACAAGGATGTTGTGCAGGACAGTGTCAAATGCTTTGCATAAGTCCAGGTAGATGACGTCAGTCGCTCTTCCCTTATCCACCAACGCTGTAACCCCATTGTAGAAGGCCACCAAATTTGCCAGGCACGATTTGCCCTTAGTGAAGCCATGTTGGCTGTCACCAATCACCTCCTTATTTTCCATGTGCCTTAGCATAGTTTCCAGGAGGATCTGCTCCATGATCTTGCTGGGCACAGAGGTGAGACTGACTGGSCTGTAGTTCCCCGGGTCTTCCTTTTTTCCCTTTTTAAAAATGGGGGTTATATTTCCCCTTTTCCAGTCAGTGGCAACTTCACCAGTCTGCCACGACTTTTCAAATATGATGGATAGTGGCTTAGCAACTTCATCCGCCAGTTCCCTCAGGACCTGCAGATGCATCTCGTCAGGTCCCATGGACTTGTGCACCTTCAGGTTCCTTAGATGGTTTTGAACCTGATATTCTCCTATGTTGGGCAGTACTTCATTGTGAACACAGCACATAGATCCCAAGGTTAAGTGTTATCCCTGCACAGGACAAGCTACTTTTGCTCAATAGTCAGTTGCAAGATGGCTTTGTTTTCTGCAGTATGGTGTCTAGAAGGCACTGTTCTCATACAGCATGGAAAAGTAGCAATGTCTGTGGGAAAGGTTTTACTTCTTTTCTAAGGGGAAAAAATCCATATCCAAAAACCAGCCAACCAGAACTACTTTAATAAGTCAGTGGTTGAGTGTACACAACTTAAAAGGAAATCAATTATAATCTCACTTCTGAAAATCTGTCCTTACTCAGTGAAGCATACTTAAATTGCATCAACCTCACCTAACTCAGTCATCCTTATATATATGGCTATATCAATGGAATTAAGCAAATAGTTAAAGATAGAGATACACTTATGAGTCTTTTTAATAAAGATGGTTATCTGCCTTTAGTGTAAAGAGCAGTTTATTTTATACCTACTGATAATTATCCATGCACTCAGATGCTATACTGAGAACATGCCTAAACTAGACTAAAAGTTGGCTGCTTGACATACTAGTTCATAATACTTCTTTTACATTAAAATAAGGGGAAAAAATCTGCTAATTATTTTCAAGACATTGCAGAGGAAAAACAACCCCTTCATTGTGCTTTTACACTGGGAAAAGTCATCTGTTCCTTTTTTGTTTCACTGGGGTTTTACTTTTTTACTATCATCTCCCTTGCTATTTCTGTTTTAAGATGGCCAGTATTTCCAAGTACTTCATCTGGCAGCATGAATGTGAGTGTGGGAATGAGTGGCAAAGAAAAGCGCTCTCCAAAGCTGAGCTATTTCTCTATTATGACACGAGGCATGTATTTTATGACTGCCTCATCTTTGCCATAATAGCCCTCCTCACTCCACCCAAACATCTCTAACTTATGTCTCCTCTTTCTCTAATAAGATACAACTTAGACAATCAGTCTTGATTTAGTATTTAGCAGATGAACAGTGCTGAGATTAAAACTAAGAGGTTTAAGACAAAGAAGTATCATGTCTCAACAGGCTAGAAAAGCTTGGACAATTACCTAGAATTATGATATGAAAACATTAAATAGCAACTAACTCATTTTCTCTTTTCATTACATTCACGTTTGTTGCTGTTTTTCCTTACAGATATTTTTCATCTGTTTTTATTTATTTAGCCCAAGAGGTACCCCTCATATATACCATCTAGTGGGATAAAGTAAATGGCCACCAGGATTTTTCATAGCTCTTTTATCTGATAAAGGCTACCAAACTGGTGTGATCTAGCATAATTAGTCAAACTGCTCTTTAACCAGAGAGGAATCCAGCCAGCACTCATGCGGCACTGTGGTGTGCCCACTTGATGCAAGTGTACCTCATTTAAAGAGAGTACAAAGTTGATCTAGCTTTGAAAGAGAGGCTTTGAATCACTGGACCTCTTCCTGGCAGCTCTAAACGATGCTCTTAGACAGACATCAGCTAAGAAGTACATGATAGTCAAGGCTTGCCTTTTTCATGAATTCTCTTCCGATAACTTAACTCAGCAAAATTTAGGACTCTGTCAGAGGCAAAAAAGTTTTACTAGAGGGAAAATATTTATGTAAGGAACATAACAGACATATTTCCTTAACGAGTCAGTTCGTTGATGCAGTCAAGTTAGTTTGTCACATACTCTCTTAAGGAGAAAATCAAGGGGAGATGGGAAATCTTCCTTCTCTGTAGCTAGCTGGGTTCCCCTGCCTAACATGACRGGTGTTCTAGAAATGTCTCCCTCCCTTCTAATGGCAAGAGAAGGTTTAAGTGCAATGAACAGTCAAGGCAACTTACTAGTTTGTTTTGTTTTACTAGATACGCATCTTCTTTTAAAATCTTACTGTATATTACCAATAGATCAGGTTATTTTGCACCTCCTTTATTATATTTCCTCTCTATTCTGAAGTTTCCTGCTAAAATTACTTAAGGTCTGTCACAATTTATGTGATTGTTTATAGTGTAAGAGCTACAATTATAGAACAAAACTGCAAACTAAAGAAAGTGGGGAAAGTCAACCTCTGAAAAGAAAGGAGAATAAAAAGTCAGTGCAACCATGATATTGACCACTTTCTACATAATTTTATTTGCAAACCATTTGTGAACAATTTGTTCATTATTCAAAGTCATTAATCTACACTTTTCTTGTAAACAACTGCTAAGATTTGGACTCTGTTGTGACTGCTCATGGAGGTCATTGGGTATGACCACCCATCATCGTTAAAGGTTCTTGCCATGTAGCTCTCATCCTACAAGTATTCTGAAATGCTATTTCACAGCTGGTGGTTTTATCAAACATTCCTGTTCGAAAAATACATTTTTTCATAAATTTCAGGGGAAAAAACCACTATAAAAGCTTACAGACACCACCAAATTGATTTTTCTTTTTTTGCATTGTGTAGCTGGTTTAAAAAGAGGCTTGCAACATTTATCCAACTCTATGTGGGACATACACTTCCCCAGCCTACAAACAACAACATTTCCATCCTTTTCTGTTTCTGGCATCCTCAAATCTTAAAAAAAAAGAAAAAAACCTCCCACGAATTTATGGCCTATTGTAACTAAACCTACAGCAGTCATAGCATGCTATGATCAAACTGGTTTTTGCTAATGTTTGTCCAACAGCAGAATATCATACAACAGCAATGCAGTGGTCTGTTATGCAAATCAATGGAATATGACATATAAAAGAGTAACTGGTGTTAGCAAAGGGAACCACCATTAAAAATAAAATWAAAAAAATCAACACCTGATATCAATATTTCATGCTCATATGAAATATTTGTTTCATATTCCTTCACTCCCTTAAATCAAGACCTTTGATAGAGTAATTATAAGTGTTAAGAGCATTGGTTTCAATTTTTTTTTTTTTTAATAAGCACATTTCTTACTCATAAACCTGTGTTTAGGTAAAGGCATTCTACTGGACACACTTAAATAGGTCAGCAATGCTCAGCTGTGATGTTATATATGAAGGGAGAAGAGGAGAGCAAAGGAGMGATGGTGAAAGCAGGTTGCCTGGGAGATGGCTAACCTCAAAACAGCCTGGAAAGGAGCACATGTCAGGGCTTGGGACCAGGGTGGAGGGGTGAAGTCAGTCTTCATAGCCCTAGGCTTAATTGATGTGTATTCGTTAAGAGATTTAGCGGTTGTTGCTGTACAGGTTCATGGAAAGTACAGTGTACCAAGTTCATACTTGACTCTAATGCTTCAGTTTGCTCAGTTCTGACTTTCGATAGCATTTTAAACAAACCTCAGACTTGTTGTTGGATGGAAAGGAGTCATCTGGAAGCATATTATGTTTGACTGGCCCCAGGAAATCTACCACAAGAGATGAGGTAACCCTGGGAGTACTTGCTATAGGAACTTGCTATGATTTACATTTAAAACAAGGAATGTTTCAGCAAGTAAACAACAACTTGTTGGATTAAAGAAGTTCAAAGTTCCCTCTGCCTTTATGTAATTCCCTCTTAGTTTTTGCAGTGGAATATTAATCAATGGAATTGATTCTGAAAATTATTTCATAACGTCTGTTTTTTGCCTAAACATTCTCAGCTCCACAGCTTTGTATCAGACTCTTAAGACCATTTGTCTTTTTTTCTTCTCTTCACCCTGAAGGCTATGCCATCAAGATTTTAAGATGGCAAATCCCAGGAGAATAAAACACAAGCTTCATTAAATTTGTTAATGATAAATATTTTTCCTACAGGAATTTTCACCACAACTTGCAAAAGACAGAAAGTATCAGTGGTGTATCATAAGATCAACAAAAGCAGGAGTAAATGCACCAACATGTAGACAAGAGTATAATGCAAACTCATTATATGCACAGATAGAAACCCAAAGGCATGTCAGCATCACTGTATTTTATGCGTAATTTAACAGTCTGGAGTCCTACACAGTGTGAACTCTAATAAAACTCGCTTTAAGAGGAGGGGGATTGAATATCAGCTTTGCTAAATACARTTTTGGTGGAGAGAGCAAATCTTACTTGCAAATGTGTCAAGTTTGGAGCATGGTTCCTACCAATAAAGATAAGGGTAACATCCATTAAGGGAGCTGAAACATTTCTCTTTGACATTTTAAGCAAAATGTTTCATGACAGAAATATGACTTATTTGTAAAAGCCTTGATTTTTAGTTTTAAACCAATAATTCATTTTAAAAGGACCTGTAGAAATGTGATTAAGCAAAAGGTTACTAAAAGCTGAAAGAAACATTTTGTTTCAGCCCAGGAAGAATTTGAATTGATGCAAAGTTATATTCTTCAATTCACTCAAAACCCTCCAAAAATTCTGGTTTTGTTTGACCTTAACCACAATATTTTCTCGAACTTTTTTGCTCTAACTATTGTTTATCCAGCTCTTTATGTAAGGATTTTGATTTATGTATTTAACTGTATACTATACTGTACCTAACAAAGTTTGTAAGAAGATGTAGTTCCTCTTATTAGACAGATGGACAAGCTGAAATATGCCCAGGATCTTCCTCAGACCATATTTCAGGCATGAGGTGGGTCAGCAAGCTCATCTATTTTTTCCCCCCATGTATGTAACCTGGTTTAATAAAAGATATTTTATTACATAATAAAACTCTTTGCTTCTTATATGTTTTGATAATCCCAACTTCAACAAGATTACCACCACAAATCATCATACATAATAGGACTTCAGAAAATGAGAAGATTTGGGGGTTGAAGTTCTGAGATGTCTTCTTTCCAATGATCCACATTTTTATTTACTGTGCTTTGCCCTCTATATACTTATCCCCACTGCACTGATATCCTGGGAAGCTGCATTAATAGAACAAAAATATATTAAATTCCTTATTTTTCACATCTGGAGACTTTAGGATCCCAAGGATTTATCATTTTCTGCCCACAGCACTTGCAGGATGGTGTCAACCCTATTATTACTGATGTGGTTATTCTCATAGTGACCTTACAGGTTAAGGAAGCAATACTAATTCCATTCTACTGATGGGAAACTGAGGTCCAAAGAGATCTCATGATTTGGGACACATCTATGGCAGTGTAAGAAACCAAATAGGGCTGCGATAATTTTCTGCTTTCATAACACAGTCTTAGGACACTAAAACTATTTGCAGGCTGAAGCTGAATCATGTAGTTTCTGCCCCCTACATCCAACTTCCTTTGCATTTGTACATGGCAGTTGTAGATGTCAAACATTTTGATACCTTTTACAAAAACACTGTGAAACTGTGTTCTATTTCCACCTTCAGAAAGGATGGTTTATAATTTTTTTTTTTTGAATGCCATAATGTTAACAATAATAAAATAATAAAAGAATAAAAGAATAATATTTTATTTCAAGGTGAACTCTTTGCATCTACTTGACCTTTAAAAGAAGTGGTCAATCATTTGCACTGCCATTGACATGAGCTTCGGATTTGGACGATGGGTGTTAATGTCTTAGCCACCAAACCTTCTTGGCTTCTGTTAAATGGAGCAGCTCTTCCAAGATGGGCAGGTAGAGCCTTTGGGGAGAAGTCTTACTTCCACATTTCATGGGAAAACGTGAGAAGTTGTGCTGTCACGTTAAATAGCTCACACTCTTTAAAAAAGGGTGTTTCCAAGAATTTGTCCATTAGCAGGAAACTGGTGGGGGAGGATATTTGCATCTGGCTCCTATGGGGAAAAAAAAGAAAGAAAGAAAAAAAAAAGAAAAGGCAGGATGAAAACTACTCTATCTGTGTTACTGAGGTAGAACTTATGGGACACATGCAGAGGGTTATTTTAAAAGAAGATCCGTCACATTCCGTAAACTGTGAGTGCATATGTTTGTCACTTCATATGCCAGTATGACATTCTTGAGGAGAACCAATGTATCATTTAAAAATATTTGTTTTCCAAGAGGACTTTGTATATTCCTGTGCTGTTCGTATATTCCTGTGCATTGCCTGTCTGTTCTTCTACTGGGACAAACATCCCACTGCCAAAAGCAGTCAGCAGCAGTCGGAAAGAAAAAAAAAAAAGAAAAAAAAAAAGGGATAGGATTGTTCTTGCCATGAAACTATTTGCAAATGTAAAAAGAACAGTAATCACTATCAGAGATGCAAACGTACCACATTCTTCTGTGTGGCTGAGTCGATGGGGTGCCTGAAATCAGAAAACAAATTGGATCTTAGGGCACCAGTTGGTTTTTCATAGACAGAGCGAGTCACCTGCAATCATTCTGCAGCAGTGACAGTCTGTGGGGCCATGGGGTCCTACACAGCACTGCCTGGCAGGAAGGCAAAACCTTCTGTCATGTCTTTGCTCCTTCAGAGTAGTCTGGGACACTGGATAACAAACTGGGGACTTCAGGACTTTTCCCTCTATCTTCTCTTGCCACCATCTCTGCTTCTGGTCATATCTTTGTTCATACACAGATAACTCCAAAAACAAGGAAAAAAGGCAAAAAAAACCCCAACCACTTAGCCAATCTATGCTTGCATTCAGCCTTTTATAAAACTCTGCTATCCACATCGTTCAGCATCTGATTGAGCTTGTGCTTCAGATGGTGCCTCCTATTGTTTCAGATATCTTGCTCCAAAAGGGGCCTAATTGCTTCTTCTGTTTATTTGAACAAAAAGTAGCATCCCATCTGCATACCAGATGCAACAGGACTGAACCCAACTTTTCGACAATATTTTAAATGAAGTGCTCGTTTGCTGGTAGCTGACAGCCTGTAGCTGCAAACTCAAATTCTGGGAAGATAAATGAAATAACTCAATTGCCCCCCGTTACACTCTGCAAAAGTGCACACAAAAGGGCGAAAAGTTAGCTCCATCCATCCTTAAACTGAATGCAAATTCAAGATCTAATTAAGTGCATCAGTTTCCTGGTGTGGGTGTTTCCTTCATGCTCTTAGCTTGATTCTAAGCAAAACAACATTTTTAAAAAGTCATTGCAACCCTGGAGGTTTGCTTCCCAGTAAATCATTTCAGAATAACTATTCTTATGAAAGTTGCCTGTCTTTCCTTCTATATTTGTGTGCATAGATTGCACCATTATACAGACTGGCCAGTAAATATTGTCTTTTGGGAGTAAATCTGGGTAGGAGAAAAAGTCTCCCTCCTGCAACTTGATCATAAAGAAATATGCCTTTTCTGCGTCAATGTATAATCAAAACCTTTCTATATTTTTATCAGGTACACTAGAGAAATGTACCTAGTCACCTTCGTGGACAAGGCTTTTACCTGTGAAAAATTCAAATCTAACAGATACAGCCTAGGAAGAGTACATCTATTTTAGTCTTATCTGCCCAAGCTGAAAGCTACAACAAGGCTCTGTTGTAGCAACTGACACTGATCTAGCAGCTAAAACCCAGAACTTTCCAAATAAAAATTTTAATAAAAAACAGCAGGTTATGATGACACTTTCAATTTTGGTGGATAAGAATTTTCTAAGGAAAATGTCATCTTAACCCATTCTGTTTGGGGTTTCATGTCTCTTACATCTCAAACTACAACAAAGTTACTTGCTATGAAACTGAACTTACAGTATATACTCAGAAATGTGGGGTTTTTTTCCATGAAAGTAGTCACACTGATGGCTATAAATAAGAGCATTAGGACCTGACCTGTTCTTCCCAAACAAGAAAAAAAAAAACCAAACTGTCCCAGCAGATGGACTGGAGTCCCATTTAGAATCCTATTTCAGGACATAATTACAACAAATAATATTAGTAAATGCTTTGTTAAGCAATTTCTGTTTTAATAGGCTAACCAGACCAGTGTCTTCTATGAGGCATGGAAAGTCAAGGTTTTTTAAGTAGTCCAGGCTACTAAATGGAAACACACTGAGAAATCTTTTTATGCTTTGTCAACAAAAAAGAATTCAAAAGAAAACAAAATATAAATAAGACATCTTAGACACTCATGACAAATAAGGTAAGCCAAAATCACCTTAGTCCTGTCACATGGATAAATTTACCCTAGTCCTGCGCTAGTGCTACTAGGTAGACTTTGCAGGGTTTGTACATACTTCCTAAACACAGTTCATGCTACTTAGGTGACAAGAATGTTGTTAACCAAATTTAACTCTCTAATTAGGAAGTGGGGAGGGGACCATTTTTTGCAGAAGAATTCTGCTCCAGTCAGGAACAATTTACAGACACCTCTGCTTTCCATAAGGTCCCACCTTATTTATATTTCTAACATTTCTGGTTACAATCCCCTTGCCAATAGGAGTTCCTCAAACCAAGGAAGTCTGGAGTGCTTTAGACAGAAGCTGTACAGACAACAGAGTCTATTTTAATCTGTGACTTTTGATTTAAATCTATTTCCTAAAAATGGTGTTTAACTCCTGTAATGCTGGATCAATTAGCCTTAAAGATTAACACAATGTTTCCTCAGTTTAGCATGAAACACTGCTGCTGGAGACACTGCACACTTTCTGACAGAGCTCGTTCACCGGCAAATGTCAGATTATTAAAAGCAGAACTTTGATTGGGGTGGAAAAGAAAGGAAAGAAGGTGCCATTTACATTAAACTTTCAACTTCTTATAGAAAGAGCAGGAGAGAGGAAGGAGTCAGATGAATCATAGAATAGAATCATAGAATCATTTAGGTTGGAAAAGACGCTTAAGATCATTGAGTCCAACAGTAAACCTAACACTGCCGAGTCCACCACTAAACCATGTCCCTGAGCGCCACATCTATGGGTCTTGTAAATGCCTCCAGGGCTGGTGAGTCAACCACTTCCCTGAGCAGCCTGTTGCAGTGCTTGACAACCCTTTCAGTGAAGAAATTTCTCCTAATATCCAATCTAATGATGAAGATGCACACAACTCAATTTGGGGGCCTAAGCTGTTCACAAGTCCCCATCTCCTGACCCCCTTATCATCATAGGGAAGAAATATATTCTTAAATCGGTCACTCCAGAATCCACAGCCCCCTCAAGGTACAGTTACTTATATTATACACCTGCAGTTCAAGGTTACGAATATCCACAGCATAGACCCTGGAGTCGCAGCCAAGAATTACACCCTGCTCTCCCAGACCCCTGGTAAACACTGAACACCATAACCATTGCGGTATTTGCTATTCTAACAGGACAAAAGAAAATAAGGAAACATAGAAATTTCCCATCCTAGTGAGAAGTCAGCTCCCTGCCTAGATTTTACTTACACTTTTACAAAACTCAGGAAGCTTTCCAGCTTCTGGGTAGATGCTTTTCAGTAACAGAGATCCAACACAGACACACAGGACATTTCCATTGACTGACATACTAAGGACTCTCTGAAGCTTGTTTCTGGGCCAGTATCTTCATCATCTTTGCAAAGTATGATATCTAATGGTAAGAATATGGATTTACTTATTGCCACAGCACATTTCAGAGTTTTGGTTTTAATTTTATTGAAACAAATTCCTCTCACTCCCATCCTGAAGGATACTAAAAGCAGCAGGAAGGTAGGATATTCAGGGTAGCACTGCCTTTGCCTCACTGAAGCCAGACATATACTCTTTAGGAAGTGATCATAATGATGGCAAAAGGCCGTGTGAGAAGGACCTAATCACTGTTTCTGAATGCAATGTTCTTTCTCCTCTTCCCACTCAAATTAAGACTCCTTCCCTAAACAGTAGGGGCCCAAGCTCCTTCCTGGTTTTAAAATGTGAACATTTCCAAGTCCGCAAAGGTGCAAAACACTTGGAAAAGGAGGCAAATGGAGATTAGATCTTTCACCTGTATGTAAATTAAGGAACAGCTTTGCAACATGAAGCAACATCTGCTGGGTGAACTATTTATTTTTGCCATCTAACAACATTATATCTGTCCATACAGGCACAGAAACCCTTTCGTCATCGTGATCAGATTGCATCGTGGTTGGAACCGAACTAGAAAAACAGTTGTTAATTAGATTAAAGAGAACACGTGGAGTCAGAGTATGCGGTGCACTCATTCATCACTTGGACTCATGGAAAAAGGTTCTCCGAGCTGTTATAAAACATGTTGCAAAACGGTGATTAACTCCCATGTCAGAACCTTGACAGATGCTTTCTGAGCACCTGATTCTGGGGCAGCAGCAATCATCTGTTAGAGCTTCAAATCCTGTCCTGAACCTTCCTCAGAAGACCTACTAAAAAATTAACTTCTCAAATATAGTATACCTCATTATTATTTCCTTTTTTTTCTTCTTTTTTTTTTTTTTTTTTTTTTCTTAAAACAAACCGTAAATCTGCAGGCAGCAGTACAGGTTACTGCTTTGTTTGCCTGCAGTGTTCAGCAGGGCTCTGCAAGCTTCATTAACTGTTTTGAACAGTTATATTTCGATGTCTGATTGCATGTTCTGAATACCTAATGGCTGCAAAGCAATTTTTCACTGTAATGCTAGATTCATCAAGAACTCAATCACCAGCTTGATGGGATGTCTTACGCACATAGAGAAGAGAATGTAGATTGGCAATTTTGTTCAAGAAGTGTTAACACAGAAACTACAAAAAAAAAAGCGACCCCTAAACTAGGAGTAATTAGTCAGCAAACAAATATCAGGGAAGTTGAAGACATTGCATTTCCATATGACTTTATCACCTTGTAAATCTCATTTTGCAGTGCCAGGACAGAGGAAGCTTGTGGCTTGCTTTTGTACAACAGCTCCGATACTTCCTTGTTAAGGCTCCATCATTTTGAATACAATTATAGAAGAAGAGAAACAGACCCAGCAGCTCCACTAATTCTTCTCCCCCTTCTGGGTGCTTAGAACTGATTTGCCTTTTATTTGCCTTTTCCCCCTTGATGCTGGCCTCAAAGATGACCCTCCCGACCCTTTGCACAATTCCCTGTGTGCCACATTGAACAAGACCGGGGGCAGAAATGCTCCATCCCATTTTCCTCAGAAACACTCCACCAGACAGAGGGCTACTGAATCATTTATCAGTTTGCCTCTCTCCACCTCTTTCCGTTTGCTCTTCTTAATGTCTTTAGCAGAGAGCTTGCAATACTACACATCAAGTGATTTTTTTCTGTAACCGTTTCTGATACAAGTCCCCCAGACGTTGCATCCTAATTAGAATACAATTACACCATGGTAAATGGCAGCTAGATGTGGCCTGTTATTATTAACAATAAACATTAGAAAGCTTTTCTGAAGATAGAAAGCAAATGGATATGGAATCAGGAAGAGTGGAGGATAATTCACCTAGTAGCTTGAACACTTTTACAAAATCTAATGGGATTTATCTAAATAATCCCAGAATGTGTTGTGCTTACACAATCACAATAAAAAGGCAACACCCAGATATGATTTTAAAAGTACAAAATATTACACAATAATAAAATATCAGTATTTGAATTATGAGTGACTGAGCGACACAACTAAAAAAAAAAAAAGGCTCATGGCTTAACCAGCAAGTCAATTCTGAGGATAGCTCCAATCCACAGTCCCATATTTGGTTTACTAACAGGACTTTCTTAAACGTATGTAGGTGCCAAAGATTAAATAAACTTCTCTGTGTGTAGATATTTTAAAATTTCAGCTTATGTTATTACACTTTTTTTTTGCAGCCCAGAATAATTATACCAATCTACAGAAGAACTTTAAAATCCAACTGAATAAACATATGTGCAATGCACCATTAGACTACACTCTAGCACATAATAGCATAATGCAGTTTTTGAAATGGATCTGTAGAAAGGATTCATTAAGATAAAGTCCCAGCATCCCACCTGAGGCCAATAAAAATTCTGTGCAAACCTCTTCAAATTAAATTTTCTTCTTGAACATATCCTGTCTAATTATGTTTAGTATTATCCTCCTTAAGGAATTCTGATTCATCAGTGCTATTAAGGGAGGGAAAAGAAAAACCAGATGTTGTGGAACGGATACCCAGCTGGTAAGAAATCAGTATAGTTTCACAGAAGCCAAAAGACCTACAGTGATTTATATCAGCTACAGGTTTGGTATATACATAGGAACACACATGTGGACAGATGTACAGAGAATTATATAAATATCTGAAGTTACACCAGCAGAAATGTAAGTCCATGGAGTTACACTACCAGAGAATTTGACCCAAAAGCTCTAATAAGCTGAAGTTTATAAAAGAGCCACAGCTGTGTTGAGATTTCTTGTCTTTCACTCTCTAGAAATGAAAATAAATGTAAGAAACAGAAGTGCTCTAATTAGACATTTGGCTTTAAAAATCAGGAAGATAGCCAGCTAATGTCTAAGCACTTTTTTGTTCTTGGGAGTTRGACTAACAAAGATATCATAATTACAATCATACTACATACAGATGAAGTGCACAGCATATACTGGTAAACCAAGTTCAACCAATTGAATTCAATTCCAGCTAAGTTGTTTCAGTTTTAGTCTTTAATAAATACCCTTTTTTTTCTTCATTGTAATCCATACAGTAAGTACAAATTTAGACTGAGATTTCCAAATGCATCTAACCAAGCTGCAAGCTGAACACGAAATTTCTGGGCAGGGCCCGTGTTCTTCTATTCCACTGAAATTCATACATTATCACCCATCCACAGCCACACAGCTGCCTATGACACAGACCGAAAAGGTACCGCTCAGGACATTTCCTGGCTCTCTTGGTTTCCGTGTGCCACGCCAGTCATCCTGTGAGCTCTTGCTATGCCTTTGGCTCTCCTCATGCTGCCATCTGCAACCCAAACACCTCTGCACCCCACCTCGCCTCCCCATTTGTGAGACCCTGCTGACTTCAGGCTAGAAGAGAAGAGGGAAGAGAACATATGACTGCAAGGTGCCCACCTTTTTGCCTTTACCAAATAACAGTATATGTGAAGGTGTAGTATAAGACCTACTTCTACACCACCTCTCCCTCTACAGCACCTATTCTGTGTTTTGAAGGGGGCTTCATCCTTCCCCAGACTTTTAATCTGGGACTTCAGTCAACCTTCTGAAAGCTGAACAGATCCTCTTCAGGAATTACACTTGGGTTATCACAGCCTGAGCCCTGCTCTCTTAGATGCAGGGCACCTTAAAAGAAAACTGAAGTGGAGCAGGGTTGCTTTCCTCTTTCAGATTACAAGTATTTTATCCAGCAGCTCAGGGAGGACAGCATGGACACGGGAGGAAGCAAACCCAGGTCGCATTTCCTTTCCATAGAGGGAAAGCAATCGCCTGTCCCACTGCTGGCAGCTGCTTGCTGCCTCTGTGGTGCTGAAGATGCCCCGCGATGAGCCGAGCACTTCGAGACTTGCTAGTGTGGAGAGAGACAGCCCTGAGCAAGCATGACCACCTTGCCTGGAGGGACATGCCTGCACTTCAATTCCTCTGCCAGGGACTTGTTTCCTTACAGGAATCAATCCTTGAGTGAAAGAGCTAATTAAACCTCAGGGCAAGGACCCCGGGCTGCTCAAAACTTTCACATGTAGAAGCATATAACAGCAGGGACAGAGAGTCCTTCCATTCCACTGAACTGTTTATCCCAATAATTAGGCCATTTCTTACGAGAGATACAGATTTGACCCTCTGCTGCATAAGTGACAAATCTCCAGCTCCCATGTTCTGGACATGCGCTCTAAACACTGATTTATCAGGTAAGCAGAGAAGGCAGCAATACCAACTCCTCCACATCAGGGTTTGAAAACAAGACAGATACCGTCTTGGCATCTGACCGAAAGCTTGCTGCAGTAGAAGCATCCAGAAAATGCTCATTATACCGAGCTCCTCTCACAGAACGGCCCATTTTGTGGATTCCTGCAGGGTGCAATCCTGAATGATGTTTATGCCTACCAAGAGCAAGCAACTTCTGTGGTTACTCAGAAGCAGAACGTAATGTGCCTCAAATCTTTGTTGACACAATCTGCCTCCTGATCTAGGTCATTCTGGAGTTAGCTGGCAGCTGAGAAAGTTTTGAGGCTTCAACTTCAGATGCCTAACCCCTCCCTGACTCCAACTGCTTTCTGATTTCTGGTTTTACATCTTATAGTATGCCTTCACATATACTGTTATTTTGTAGGTGTATCTCATATGTGCAATAGAAATTTTAGCCCATAAATTACTTCACATTCAGATCCAAATTCTCTTCAAGACCATTCAAGAGCTTCTAATTGCTTTGCAGATAGCTTTTAACCTCCAATGTACTTACAATTGTTATTATTAAAGTATAAATAATTTGAAAAGAAAGGCCCAGAGTGAATGGTGCTGGTTTTGCAAGAGGCATAATTTTACTTGAAGGTAGGAATTGGAATGATTTGATAAGTGCATTAAAACATAACTGTAATTCATTCCTTGGCTCTGGAGATACTCCTGTAGCTACTACTAAAACTTTATCAACWGGTCACAGTCGACATCCTTATATATTCTATAGAAGTTATTCTTGAGGCATAATTGAGGCTCCCTCTCTGGTGGCAAAAGCATTTGGTTGCACGGTAGAATGTGTTATTCGATATTTGAGTTCACTATACAAATATTTGAGAATATACATCTCCAAATACAGATGTAATTTCCTGTAATAATGTCTACAGGGAAGATGCACTAATGGCTTTTTCCATACCATACCATCAATTACATTGATTGAGGTATTTACTGATGTGAAAAAAAACATATTAGGTCTCTTCCACTAGTTCATTCATCCTTAAAAAGGAAGTCCAGCCATAACTATGTCCTGGGCTCATGCTGAAAACACAGCACATCTCTGAAAGATAACAGCAGCAGTCTTAGTGGACATTAAAGCAGAGGTGTTTCTAGGGTATTTTGGAGGAAGATAATATTGCTATGCCTTCAAAGGGATAGCATACAGGGGCAGCTTCGTAGAGTCAGATGCATATATTTGGGACCAAAAGCAATTATTCCCCCTCTTAGTTTTTGTTCACCCTTACATGTTTTCTCACCAGACTGGTAAAATGTCTCCAAATGGACCCGCCCTCTTCTTCTCTAGTGCCCTGTAGTGATTGACTTCGAGCAATTAAAGGTTTTTGGACCAGATGGTCTTTTCTCACCACCGCCCCCATAGCCGTGGGGCTCCTGAAATGGGACACCCATGGCAGCACCCGTGCGATTGATGCCTCACATCCCCCTGGCAGAGAAGATTTCATTTAAGATTTTTCTCTAGAACAGCTTGTACAACAAATAGCTTTTAGCATATACAATTTGCAAAGTTGCCAGTTTATCATGAATAGAGCTATTTGTAGTCTAGTCATATCATAAAATCTTGTTAAAAGAAACAACACAAAGAGACTGCTCACTTTTCAGTTATGGTGCTTTTGAATTAATTTGAATCCAGATTGCCTCATGAGTATTGTTTGTTCCAATATGAAACAGTTTATGGTGATAAATTGCAGCAGCATCACTTGAGAGCTGCCTGGTACAGTATACTCTGCTAGAAGTTGAGTCAGCTTTCACACCATGTATATACTGTAGCTAGAGTGCACCCAGATTTTGTGGTTTGGAGGATGGTTAACTGAGAAAATCAGTGAAACCAGAGTATTTTATGGCACATGCGGGTGTTGGGTAATGTCAGGGCTTGTAGGGGTGAAACCAACCAAAGTAAATAGTGAAAATCTAGTAACCTGCCTCCCATCTGAGCCCTCCTGTCACCCTCAGCCAGGTATTTACTTCTGAGTGTTGAATAATGATCTACAGAGACTGACACCGGGTCACTCTAGCCATACTTTCAGTGCTGAGCCATTTAACACATATGAATTCTTCATCTAGCTCTAAATTTACTGTTACAGCAGATGGTAGAGTCAAATCTCATTAGTAAGATTTCATTAATCTGCAGAATAATGACAAAACATTTCAGCACCCTCTCAGTCATAACCTTAATTAAGACTAAGCAGGGTATGTTGTGTGACATATCACCCTGCAAATGCACACTCTTGTGTGAATAGTCAAGGGCCCAATTCAGAGAGGGTGAGCAAGCATTTGCCATTCTCATCAAAATCATCAGGGGTTCAAGAAGCCCTGACTCCTCTGTCGGACCAGGTCCTTACCACTGTGTGATTCAATAGCTTGCAAGATTTTCTGTAGCCACTGAGAGGAAGAGGCAGCAGTTCTCTAACTCAGCCAACATACTGGTATCTATAGCCTTATGACAAGTATTTAAGGTCTTGTCCAGTGCTGGTAGACCCCGTCATAGGGCAGAAGAGCCACAGCTGTTACCTCACACTTAAAATATTTTTTCACATTTAATGAAATTAATGAATTTGATGAGACACTAGGCCAAATTAATCTCTAGTGCCTTTCCATCAAATGCAACTGAGTTAAACAGGGATTAATTGAGGCCCATGCAATTACCTCTTAATTAACCCTGAAGGGTTAGGATTAACCCTGCTGTTCAGGGTTAAAGACGAGCGTGTTTGTCATGGGAACTCCCATACCATTGGCATCACAAAGTTAACATTGACCAAAATGTCTGTGCCAAAACACATCTGAGAGAACGAAGCAAATTGCTCTTGCCCCACCGCCCCTGCCCTCAGCATTTTGCAGGGTTCTGGGGGCTGCTTCTATTAGAAGGAGAAATCAGGGGTGGAACCAGGAATGCCTTTCCTGCAATCTCATCTATTAACATAAAGCCCTGAATACACGCACAGCACAAAGGCAGACAGCAGGATATAGTCCCTTTCTTTCCATTTCCAAGCGCCTTTTCAAACACTATCCTACCCAAAATCTTGCTATGGGCTTTTCTTAAAGATTGTGGCAATGTTTTACTCCTGGGCTTGGTTTCCTAGCTGCATTCTCTCTGTTTTTCCAAGTATGTCTACATTGCAATCCAGGGTGGTAAGCAGAGGTGCTTGAATTAGCAAGGATAACAACAGCAGAAACAGCATTCAGCAGACCCTTGCCTACATTTCTTCCTGCCAGCAGCAGTTACTACATGCAAAGATCAAAATTGCTATAACTGCTGCCATGCAACGTAGTCTTACGCATCTGCAGAGACTCCAACACACGTGCACATTTCTACTGCTCCTCTCTCCCCCCACATACACAGACATAATGAAATCATTCCTTCACCCATTTGATTTGTATTCAGGGACTCAAGAAACAGCCTTCAACCTTACAAGGCCATTTGCTAGCCTGTGTTACACACAGTCTGATCCTCAAGTACTGTCTGGCTTTCTCTTGGGCTGCTGATCATGAAACTGGAAGGCATTTGATTGTCCATCATTTGATCTGAATGAAAGCAGCTGTTGTAGCAAAAAGTTTCAAGAAAGCAACACTGCTGGCCAGTCTCCAGCATAACCCCATGCATAGATTGCCACAGGATGCTGTATATATCATTCTTACATGCTTTATATTAAATACGATTACAGAAGTGGGTTACAAACAACATTTAATGCAACAGAAGTTTAAAGGAAGACTGTTGTACTAAACAAGCATGCATCATGGCTATCCTGCAGTTTTGTACTGTAAGGCTCTGAAAATGAAAATAACCCATATTGTCCATGCGAAGAAGAAATAGAAAAAGTGCAGCTCTCACTCTGCACTTCTGTGGAGATCTCATCATTTGACTTGCGTCTTGAAACAAACAGAAAAGCAGACTCTGGGGCTCAAATGCATCTTCTTACAGATCCAAGACTGAGATGTCAAAAACAAATGAGTGTTTCTGCAAGAGCTTATCCAGCCATCGGCTCTTTAACGTAACTCCACTCCCTTTCAAACTAGCAACATAGACTAAAATAATCTGGTTTATTTGTGTGAGAACACCCAATGTGATCACTGGTGTTTCTTTAACATGGAGCCAGAGGAACATCTCTCCCTGACACAGAACTGCTGCTTTACACTCATCTTTAAACTACGAAGATACCCAGGAAAACTGAATTTGTGCTAAACCACATGAAAGCAGGCCAAGAAAAATCTTGGTAAGGATTTGACTCAACAGACAAGGGGAAGGAAGCCAATCCTTTTAGGCTGCCCTCTCTCTACTTCAACTTTTAAAGTTATAGCAATATCAAGATAACATATTTCCATCTTTTCCCAGGAGGAAGACAAGTAGCTACAGCCTGCCTGCCTCTTATTAAATTACAACTCTCAACACACAGGAGTACAGTTTAGCTCAAAGGTTTGCTACAGCATCCTGCAACAGTTGGTGAAATTGCTCAATTTAGAGTTCTCGCCGACCCAGATTCAACGCTAGTTTAAGAGTAACAATTTGAACTCTAATTGCCAGATATATTAACACCTATAGAAAATGAACATAACTTGACAAAACCCTTTAGTGCAGCTGAACTGTTACCAGCATGTAAAGGATACCAAGAATATATTATCATGTTGACTCTGGGTCATTCCAGACTCATTTCAGACTTCAATGGAAAYAGTTTGGCATTATAGAAAGCCACTACAATATGATTAAAATGCACTACACAACTCACTGTCTTAGAGATCTATGCGTATATGAAGTCTGGAATATGCTGAGGAGGTTTTTCCTCAACATTTTTAATCATCTATAGTAATTACTGGTATGTGACAATTCCAAACCATACTGACAAATGTTTAAAAAAAACTTCACTTATTCACTTGCATGAATGCAAAACATCACACAGAAAAATATGAAGTATATTTTGCATTTGCTTGCAGAAGCAACTTATAAACCATATGCATACGAGCAGTAAATAAATATCCTCTTTTGCCAACACGAATTTTGTACCTTCCACCCACAAGTCAGTGGCAGAATTTTTGCTGACAAAACCAGTGAAAACTATACACCCACCAGCAGGGAGCTGAAAATTTGCAGTGTCTTATTAGTACAATGTCTTACTAGCTGCAGTGTCTTATATTGCAAA
This sequence comes from Phoebastria nigripes, assembly GCA_035582835.1. Taxonomy (NCBI): domain Eukaryota; kingdom Metazoa; phylum Chordata; class Aves; order Procellariiformes; family Diomedeidae; genus Phoebastria; species Phoebastria nigripes. The sequence goes on along the minus strand of JAYKAV010002842.1, from coordinate 318,560 downwards.
AGTGTTGGTAATAAAGCTGTTATATTTTCTATTTTAGACTAAGAAACAAAGTGAAAAAAGAACTGGATTTTTTTTTTTCCCCAAATGGCAGGGTTGGGGGGGGCAATACACACACACACACACACATATATACACACACGCACATACACACACAGAGACAAGCTTCCATTCCTTGATTCAGTGAATCCTTCACTGTAGAAAACTATAGTTTATTTTCTGAAACTACTTTTAGGAAGGAAGGAATTGATTCACCTCACTGAGGGATGTAAAGACGTAGGTGAAGGCCAATGGTCCTTGTGCTCTTGAATATTTTATTAGGTTTGGACATGCACTTTAGGTGCTTATATATTTAAAAAAAAAAAAAAAAAGAGCTCATCCTGGTCCAGCATGAATTATACAGACCACAAATTAAACACCTTTGCACTGTCCCTAGCCTTCCTTTGGCAATAAAGTTTCAGCCCTTTCTAARCCCTCTACTTAGGTCTACAGGTCTTCTGCCAATGCATTCACCCCTTACTGCAAAAGATATTAAAGAACCAGAACCACACATTTTAAAAAAAAGTGCAAATAAATAATGACTATATGTAATTTCCTGTAGTCACACCTACCCATTTTTCCCCATGAATCCCATTTCTAGGACTGTTCCACGAAGGAGCTGGGGAGGGAGTCAAGATTTAGACCTAGAACATACCAGTTTCTTCCACTGTTGGATGGACATACTGGGACTCCTTCACCAAGAAGCAGGAAAGCTTTGCAATAATGCAGACAATTAACTTCTAGAAGTTCTGATTTATGCTGGAAGGCAAGGAAAGCTTGATCAGGAACACTTAAATACTGTTTACAGTATTGCAACTGCAGTAAGGGAAAAAACATAAAAGAAAAAATTCTAAGCAATCAAATAGGAAGTGTTGAGCTGGATCRGTCCATCGGTCTATCTAGTTTGGTAACCCACGTTTTCTCAGGCTGTATTTGTCGCGAAGGGCATTCTGTCAAAGAGAAAATAACAGATGTTTACAGAGTGAAAGAAGGGATGCTACAAACAAAAGTCAAATACAAAATAATTACTTTTGGACTAGAGCTACGTGGTCTTATAAAATTGAAAGGATCAGACCAGAACAGGTGTATTAGAGGGGGAAAATCCACTATAAACCAAAATCAAACAGATTAGAAGTCACAAAAGCACTCCTTTCTCCTAAAATACTTGCCTTTGTATATTATAAGCAGCTAGATGAAATTAACCTGTGAAATAAATCTCTTCCGTATGTGTGCATCAGTTGGTGATTTGTCCTATGCCCAGTTCAGACCAGGGATAAGAATTAAAGTTAAACTACCTCTTAGGAAAGTAGCAGTCTATAACATTGCTTTTGGCCTCCTTGGGAGAAGCAAATGGAGAAAGGGGAAAGGGAGTATGACATGGTTTTAGTTTATATAAAATATAAACCATGGCTAACAGTACACACAGAATGATACCCCAGTCTGGAGTCCTTACTCCATGATGTATCATTACCAATACAAAATGGAGCAGAGATAACAGCTAGGAGTGTTATCCCAACACCAGCATCCCCTCATTGATAAGGGATTCCTGAAAAGAGATACAGGTTGCAGAGATGATGAGACAAAACTGGATTTCACACATTGTCACTGAGGTCCTGAGCCAGGGCATGGCAAGGGGAGGGCAGGAGAGCACTTCTCATCCAGTAGCCACCTTCCAAAAAACAAGGCAATCCACTCCAGATTGATTCCTGGGTCATCTTGAAACAACCATCAAGATTTGTTTGCAAATTATATGTTCTCCATAATACATTAAGAAATACTAACTACCTAATTGCTGCCAGAATGCTTTCAGCACATGCACTTTTTTCTCCCACTTGAACCAGCCCTTTCTATTGTGTTGTTACCCTATTAACCACTCAACAAACATTGCACATTGAGTAGTAGTGCCTAGAGCAGAAGTATGGACAGAAAATTTAACACTGAGTAATGGACCATGCTGCATAAGTAGATGTCATGGTCACAGCAACAGTCAAATCAGGGACTTTGGGACCAATCCTCCATTGCCCTTCACCAACCTAGGCMGAAATAGCTATGAGAAATGCATAGGCTACGCTATTACACTCCCCAGCACAAGCATTAGGGAGACAGTCTCATGTGGAAAGATGACAATTTTTTTTTCCCCCACAGGGATGGTGCATTTGCAATTAGTTTTTTCTAAACTGTTCTTTGCCCAAAAGTTTCCTTTAATTTTTAGTTACCCTGCCATCCTGTTCACCCACAATGCCCATGTAATTACCAGCAACTGAATCACCATCATGCTGTAACATGGACACTCAATAAGACATGTATGCAATACTAACAGTTTTAAAACAAAATTGAGGAAGAAATTCAGACTAAATGGTGTGTGTGGGGAGCTAGCAGCACTGATGTAAGAAACCAATTTAATCATGTAAAACCCATACTCATTTATTAAGCTTCTCATTTGAGTCCTGTGGCAAAAACATACAGCCAACATCATTCAAACTAAAATGTACAATTATATGGCTCTGAAATAATAAAAATAATAAAGCAAGAATCATAAAATTCCATAACCAGAGGCTCTGGATTATACTTTTATTGTCATTGTTACTAAGCACAACCTATTTGCAAAATGATTGTACAGTTCTCGCACCCAAAATGTTAGTAAACACATAGACCATAAGAGAACAGAGTAGGTTTTAAAAACCCTGCCCTACAGTTTCAGCCAAAAAAAGGTCTAATAAAACTTCAAATATTTTGCATGGTCGTTGCAACACAGTTGCCCAGCTTGAGAGGCAGATATGCTGGAGATTTCAGGAGAGCATCCATACAGCCTTGCCATCCTGAAACTTTCCCACCAGCTTCGCCACTACAGAAGTAAAACAAGAGGCCAAAAGCTGCACTGCTACCAACTGCAGTTTGAAAGCAAATGGTGGCCCCGAGTACATTTCCAAGCAGCTTGGTCCTGTCGCTGCAGGTTGGGCTATCTTGGGGAACACCTACTTGACTGACACACGCACATCCAAAAAGACACAGGCAGAGAAATCACTTAGCCTTCACACCCTTAACGGGTCTCAGTGTGAGAACAGTGAGCCACTTGGTCCTGGTCCGGACTGAGATAATTCATTACATTCAGAGAGGCACAACTCCATGCTTCAGGGATGCCTCTGTAAATCAAAATGAAATAAGCCAGAAGTACCTACAGAACTAAGCAGCAGCTGAGTAGGGGCTGTCAGAAACACTGTTTCTGGATTCAGACACCTCACTTACACCTAGGAATGTTTTTCCAGAGACCAACATCACATAGGAAAGTGCKCATAGCATCAAACTACTAAAAAAATCCTCTACTTCTGCACTTGGTCAGGGCACCAGCAAGTTTCTCTGCACCAGGCCAGGCAGACCCGTTATGGCCAGGGGATGGAAAGCAAGCCTGACCCCAGCTCTGCCAATTAATGAATTACTGCATTTTTGCCTGTCTCTTTTGCTGGCTGCTGAAGGTTGGTACAAGTATCCTAACTCCAGTCGCATGCTGTGAAGCCATGTAAAATCGTGGCAAAATCTGATCCTCAAATAAAGCGGGCCATGTTAATTGAATCAAAAGAAACACAGCAACTGAGGAAAACAAAGCCCTGTGTGATAAATGTTGGCCCTTTGATCCTCTAGTTTCTGTAATGGTTGGAAATTAGGGTGGGCTGTCTGGATTTGAGCTAAACATATTAAAGGATCTGTTAAATCTTTCTGTTACTGCCTAAGAATATCCTTACAAGCCTACTGGGTCTATTAAGTATAAGTGGAAAAGACTGGCTGTACATACATTTAATGCCTGTCTTGAGCTGCTGTGTGCTGGTGGTAACAGTGTGGGTAACCACAGAAAGGAAAGCATGGAGACAGAAGGGGGATCAGATGTTTAGGACTACAGAGGGACACTGGGAGAGGATGAGTACAGGAGTCAGACAACAGGGATAGAGACAGAAAGCTCAGCAGAGGGAGCTTTTTAAGAGACAAGATGACATCAAGTCCAACACTGACAGAGCTACCAAAAGCAGCAGTGATGCAAGAGCAGTGATGCATTAGCAAGAGCCAATGAAGAGGAACAGATGAAAATGGGAATTATGAAGAGAGAGAATTAGATACTCTTAAGAGGGAGAAACTACGTAAGAGAAATTGCATCCTATAGAATTAAGAAAATAGTTTTTAGATGTTGTACGTACATCTTTTCATGTATTTCAAAACACACGAAATGTTATACATTTATGCATTTCATAGGAGCAAAATCCAAACCCAACAAATACCATCAGATTTGTGAAGGAAGCTGAAAGGGAGGCAAACATTGCACTCTTTTGCCAAGCAGTTAGCAGGGAACAGAGTTAAAGCCAACATAGATACTGACTGGCCAAGGTGCTATGATTTTTAAAGTGGGAAGGGAGGAGTTTGGATCATTCATGAGTCTTTCCTTTCTAAGTGGAAAAACAGAGATGACGGGGAAAGGGCAGAACAATAGAGTAACAGCTATTTTATCCTCACTGTTCAGTTTTACTGTATTATAGTCACACCGGGCAGATAAGGACAGCCTGAAAACATCAGCAACACTTCTTGACACTAAGCCCAGTTAGAACTGTACCTCCAATAGCCAAGGGAGGAAAACAACCTGTTTACACTTGAAGTTCTTGAATAGCCAAGCCCTTTACTGTACATGTAGCTCATCAACATCATATCACCTTTCTAATGTCTCTTACAATAAAACAACACAAAACCACCCCTTATTCCAGCAGCTGCATGACAAACCAGAGGCTGTGGAGTCTCCTCGCCTCTCTGCTCCAGGTTGTTCCCTGCCTCCCCTCCTCCACCTGAGGCAGATCCCATGCAGTCATTCAATTCCAGCCTTATCTATTCCCAATTACACATGGATTAAACTCAATGTAGTGGGTTTATTACATGTGCAAATCCACTGCTGTTTAATCTTGCCAGTGCTGTGTTTGGTTTTGATATATTCTGACTGGCTTGCCTCTCAGCAGCAGGCTGAAGAATATTAAACACTTCAATGCACAGTTACTCACGCACACTTTCATGTGTGTTATTTATTTGCATTCTGTGACTATTAAAAGCAGGCATTTCCAAATCACACAGTGCGGGCAAAACCACAGCAAGAAGCTGTGAAGTGAAGGGGAGCTTGAAGTCCTCAGCTAAAATGCTTCAGAAGCGTGAGGTGATTCAGGCTTGCAGCATTGGGAGACAGCAGCCCAAGCAGTTATAGCCCAAGGAAAATAAACAAACAAGAAAACCCCCAGACTGTCACCTTTCAAGCCATTTGCTCAAATGCTATTGTAACGCTCAGCAATTCTACCCACTAACACCCAAACACTGATGCAGTATATGCAACAAAGAAGAACGATGACAGAAGAGACGCAGAGTTTCTTTGTAATACCGTGTTATGCAAAGAGGGTTGCAATCCCACGTAACAAGCTACCAAGGGAGCAACACCTTGCTAACCATCCTCTGACTGTGCATGAACAGCTGATGAGCTGACTCTTCTGACTTATACTCTTCTGACTTATGACTCTTCATGCCTTACACTCACGGTAGGGGTGAGGGCCAAAGTCTGTGCTCACATGCTGGATGAGACCTACCTACCTTCTAGTTCCTGAAGCTTTTGACGGGGGCGGCGAGCAGGATAAACCCCCCATAATCCAGGAGGAAGCAGTTAATGACCTGCTACACCACCTGGACGCTCACAAGTCCATGGGGCTGGATGGGATCCACCCCAGAGTACTGAGGGAGCTGGTGGAGGAGCTTGCCAAGCCACTCTCCATCATTTATCAGTGGTCCTGGTTAACAGGGGAGGTCCCGGACAACTGGAGGCTTGCCAATGTGACGCCCATCTACAAGAAGGGCTGGAAGGAGGATCCGGGGAACTACAGCCCTGTCAGCCTGACCTCGCTACAAGGGAACGTTATGGAGCGGGTCATCTTGGGGGCGCTCACAAGCCATGTGCGGGACAACCAGGGGATCAGGCCCAGCCAGCATGGGTTCATGAAAGGCAGCTCCTGCTTGACCAACCTGATCTCCTTCTATGACCAGGGGACTCGCCTAGTGGATGAGGGAAAGGCTGTGGATGTGGTCTACCTGGACTTCAGTAAAGCCTTTGACACTGTCTCCCGCAGCATTCTCCTAGAGAAGCTGGCGGCTCACGGCTTAGACAGGTGTACTCTTTGCTGGGTAAAAAACGGGCTGGACGGCCAGGCCCAGAGAGTTGTGGTGAATGGAGTAAAATCCAGTTGGCGGCCGGTCACGAGCGGTGTCCCCCAGGGTTCCGTTTTGGGGCCGGTCTTGTTCAATATCTTTATCAATGATCCGGATGAGGGGATTGAGTGCTCCCTCAGTAAGTTTGCAGATGACACCAAGTTGGGCAGGAGTGTCGATCTGCTCGAGGGTCGGAAGGCTTTGCAGGGGGATCTGGACAGGCTGGATCGATGGGCTGAGGCCAACTGCATGAGGTTCAACAAGGCCAAGTGTCGGGTCCTGCACTTCAGCCACAACAACCCCATGCAACGCTACAGGCTTGGGGAAGAGTGGCTGGAAAGCTGCCTGTCGGAAAAGGACCTGGGGGTGCTGGTCGACAGCTGGCTGAATATGAGCCAGCAGTGTGCCCAGGTGGCCAAGAAGGCCAATGGCATCCTGGCCTGTATCAGAAATAGTGGCCAGCAGGAGTAGGGAGGTGATCGTGCCCCTGTACTTGGCACTGGTGAGGCTGCACCTCGAATACTGTGTTCAGTTTTGGGCCCCTCACTGCAAGAAGGGCATTGAGGTGCTGGAGCGTGTCCAGAGAAGGGCAACGAAGCTGGGGAAGGGTCTGGAGAGCAATTCTGATGAGGAGCGGCTGAGGGAACTGGGAGTGTTTAGTCTGAAGAAGAGGAGGCTSAGGGGAGACCTTATCGCTCTCGACAACTACCTGAAAGGAGGTTGGAGTGAGGTGGGTGTTGGTCTCTTCTCCCAAGCAACTAGCGATAGGACGAGAGCAAATGGCCTCAAGTTGAGCCAGGGGAGGTTTAGATTGGACCTTAGGAAAAAATTCTTTACTGAAAGAGTGGTCAAGCATTGCAACAGGCTGCCCAGGGAAGTGGTGGAATCACCATCCCTGGAAGTATTTAAAAGACGTGTAGATGAGGCGCTTAGAGACATGGTTTAGTGGGCATGGTGGTGTTGGGTTGACGGTTGGACTCGATGATCTTAGAGGTCTTTTCCAACCTTAATGGTTCTATGATTCTATGATAATCAACATCAAATTCAACTGTTCATTGCTCTTCACTTCTGCCAGAGGAGAGTTTCAAGTACTATTTGGGAATTTCTGCTAAGTGCAGTAGGGGATTTTCCCCTTCAACCAGTCTCACCTCCACTGCAAAAGAAAGGTCAGCACAGGATTCGACGTGATTTCCTCATTTCCTTAGGCAAGGTTTCAAAATGAATGATGAAATCTGATGGAAAATTTGACCTTTTACCCTCTTCATCCTCATTTCCCTGCAAGAGAGTCCTTCTCTTGCCAATGTTAAGCCCTGATTCTCCAAACTGATCTTCTGCATCTATCCCATGATAGATGCAGAATGCTGCTGGTATTAGTGGGTTTACCTACAGGCACTGGGCATGTACTAGGATAAATACAAATAATAACAGACAACAGTTGGCAGAGGCAATTGGGAAAATACTAGCCAGATAAAGTGAATATGCTTACTGTGAGGTTTCTTTTCCTTAAGGTAGGTAGAACATACTAGTGGTTTTGTTTCCTATACTCATTTCTTATAGTCCTTGCATTAGAGCTTTTTTTTTTTTTTTTTTTTTTTTAAGTGGTTGAGGGTGGGGAACAGCTGACCTTTATCTTTTCAAGACCAATACAGATTCCTGCTTTGCAGTAAAACCTACAAAAGGCTTCTGGCAGCCTCCAACAACTGCCTATGTTGCTGAATGCTCTTGTTTCTTCACATTTAACAGATGGAGATGCAGAAGTAAACACATTTATTATTGTCTATAATTAGCCTGTAACCTGTTTGGGGCAGGGACTCCAGATTTGTTCTGGGTTTGTCCATAACCGAGCAGAAGATGACTATGGGGGACACAGAGGGTGTTTTTTGGCATTGGGTGAGTATAAATAATGAGGTAAGCAAGAAGAGAATAAAACTGGAAAGTTTGCTGAGAGAATATACTTCACTGAACAATGAAACCACAGGAACAACTTTCACTATAAAATTGGCAAGTGTCCTGAAACTGCCCGTTCTTAGTTTGCTAAGTTTTCCCTTAAAACTATTATGTATAACTTCCCTATAAGCTGGCTAAGTATCCTTTGTAGATCCACCTATCCTCTCCAAGGATTCCTATATCTATTAACATCCTACTGGAAATTTTTTCTTTCCTCAGTATCACAGGATATATATAGCATACATATACATAACACACGTATAACCCTTCAGAATCCCAAAAAGGTGATAGGACTGGAAAGGACCACCCAGTCACAACTTTCAACTTTTTGCATAAACATTTAGCTCAGGAAAGCCCTCAAAACATCCACTTCACACATGCCCTCGCATAACACAAACAACAAACAAGGGCAGGGGAAAAAAAAAAAAAAAACCAAACCAAAAAAACCAAGCACAACTCTGCCACCCAGGAGCTATCATTACATTAAAAGCCTAAAGGCCACCACAAATGAAATACATCTCAGGAACAAACCACTCTCCTGCAATAGTAAGGAACATGCTGGGACCAGTTCAAATACCCTAGCACCCTCCCAGTTCCAGGGCTCTGGCCTGGGGCGCTGTGGCACACGCAGCCCAATAAGCAAGAGCACCAGGGCCCCTTCCACCAACAGCTCCTTCTCCTTGCAGCACAGTCCACCACCACTCCTAAACATCAGCTGCCCACATTTCCACTTGCCCATTTGTTCACTAGATCTTCTTTGGAGAGGTGAGGAATTAAGACAGTCTTTTATCTCTGTGGCCTTCAGCTTTTTTTGCTTTGTCCAAGTTCCCATCCATGTTCAGAGAAGTCAGCTGGTGAGTCCCTCAGCTCCTCTCCCTAGCCTCAGCCAGGAGGCAAAACACCTCTGCCACTCCCTCAACCCTTCCACTGGACCTCCCACAACTCTCCCACCACCTTCTCCAGCTTCGTCTTCCTTCATTGCTTCCATATGCTGCCCTACCCTCTTAATTTTGTTCAGCTGGGAAGAGTTGAACTTTCCTTACCTGGGACTCCAGGGGCCATATACATAATTCCACACACCAACACATTTTCTGCCAGGCTTGTGTGTTTACTGTTCCAYAGTTTCATGGTCAGCATCAGTACAAGTGAGGACCTACATTCAGATGCCTGCATACCAATACCAATACCATACCAATGTTACAACCTATGTTGAAAAAGCTTATGAGGAAAAAAGGGCAATGATGGAGACTCTCATTATTAACAGTACAAAATTACTTCTGTTTGCCAAATTCTTTCCTCGTTTTTTTTCCTCAAACGTTTATTTATGTTATAATACTATTCTCTCATCCATTGATTGCCTGCTTTTTCCATGTAAGACTCTCAATCCCTTCATAAGTCAGTGGTCCGGGTTCACAACTGGCATTACAGCTTCTCAGCTTTCTGGAACTGTAACAGTGTACATCAGCTGACTAACTGGTTATTCATCTCCCAAGGCTGTTTTTAAAATAATATAAACAGGTATCCTCCCTGGCCTGCTCAGAAACATAGTTCTTATTGTAGTAAAGCCTAAACTCTCTCTTCTCCTGAGATATGATTTTATTAATAATGGGGGGGAAACAGGAAAGCAATAAAGATCAGCTCAAATCTCTCCAGGTTTTACTGCTTATAAAATTTCTTTCCTCAAGTTTACTTGATCCAAGCCCTTGTCCTGAGAGAGTTGCTCCTACCACACTTACAATCATGTGAAATAATGAGTCCCCCATATTAGTGTATCTACAGAACATCCACCATGCTGTCCCAGAATAATTAATATCTGCCAGCAGGATGGAAAAATCTGTTAATATCTTTAAAATAGAGCCTTTATTTTTGCCAAAAACATTTTATTATGAATTGCTGAAGATAGCCTGTTTATCTGAGAATGATCTGCAGAAGTGACTGACTCTTTAATTGAGATGCTGGAAGGAGAAGGAAATGCCTCTCTGATCCATAGGGACCTTCTCTTTCTGATGGAGGTGCGAGTGAGAGTATCCCAACATAACTGCGAGAACCAGGTAGCCCAGATGTGCTATTGCAACCACACTGTTTTTTCAGTAAAAGTGTTTGCTTTGACATTACCTAATAATACTTGGCCAAAAGCTGCCACCTTCTGCACAAGAGAATCCCCATTCCAGTCATTGGGTACACTAATTGCTAACCTACAGCAGGATTTGAGCCTGGGTTAAGATATTCATCATTACCAGTTTTGCAGTATATTCACTAGGCCAATTTGCCTGTGTATGTAAAATGATCATTTTAAAAACCCCATACAATGCAATTGTAGCTGCTGGAGAGAATTTGATAGTTTGGTGTTTTTTTTCTGAGCTTTATTTTACTCATTCTTGCATTTCTTATTAAATATATCAAAAGTTCTGGAGGATGTTTGAACAGGAAAAGAGCTTTGCAAGCTGAGCTTCATTTCAAAGTTGATCAGGCCAAGGACATGACCTGGCAAAAGTATGAAATCTTGGCCTTAGAGGAATTCAATAGGAGCTTTGAAGTGGATTTTCCTGGAATATTTCATTTCACTTTGAATTCCCCTAATACCCCTTTGGAAGTTTGCTACTGAAGAAACCATTATGTTCCCTTACACTGTAGGTCTACGCTGAGAGGCCTTTGCATGGTGTCCACACAAACAGCCAAAGAAGGAACTGTTACAGAAAAATGCAAAAAAATATAGTTCTTGCACTCTTAAGAAGGGAGAAAAGTTGAAGGAAAGAGAAAACACCTAAATCCACAGCTCACTAAAAGATGTCTAGAGATTTTAATTACTTTCGTAAAGAACTGCCTTGAAAATATGATATATTGACTTAGCATGAACTATTTTTAATTAAAAGGGGCTGATTTTCCTTATTATAGTCCATTGATTTGAAATATTAAATATTACTAAAATATGCAAATAGACTAACTGAATATTTTCTGTGATATGGAAGACCAGATAATACTTTATGGTGTTTCAATATGGTGGGGTGTTAAAATACTACTGTGGCCTTTCTCTCAACATGATTTCATTTGGTTTTGCTTGAAATTGATTTTGACTTGAAACAAGAACCTGAAGATCTGATGTAACTTAAGCTGACCTTTATTCCATCACACTGTTTGCGTCATGCAATTCTGAAACAATTTTTCCCCGCTCTTTAATAATTAATTTGCATATATTTTCATTCCTCCACAGTACCCATTTTTAAGTATGTATTACAGGCTAACAGCAATAATAGCAGATATTTCAAGGTAAAGTCTCTAGAACTATTTTGTTATAAAAGAACAAGAAAAGGCATATGAACTTTTCCTTGTTTTTCCATTCAAAATTCTAGTAATACTTGAGTAGTCACCATCTTTAGACCATGGCTTTCAAATTTATGAAGTTTTAGCTTAGTTCACCCTAAGTCTGGTACCCACTATTCTGTGATGGGCCCTTGCCTTTGCACTATGATGGATTCTTACAGCTGTCACAGAGAGAGGACGGTATCTCCTAAATTCAAGAATCTACCTCCATGCCTATGTTAGTCGGCTAGCCTCTATAGGCAACCACTGTAGAGAAATAGTCTCCTCTGAATAGTAATTCAGAACAGAAGCTTAATTTGAGGGAACAAAACTGCCCTTTAAGGAGCCTTTCCCTCTCAGTATTGATTATACCATGAGCACAGAGACAATTAAACTCCTAACTAAGGCATATARATTGGATACCTGTACCTGGCAGTTTGAATATCACGTCCTCTCCACCTCCAACCGAAGTCACCTTACTGGCAAATATGCCAGGGATATAACTATACTGTAGGGCTTGCAACTCAAATTTGAGTTAATTTTAAACTAGGTATTGTTGTATAAGCTGTATGAAAGCTGTACGATGCTTTAATGATAGCTTGGGTAGGTCARCAGTCATGTTCACTAGAGTGAACATAAACATATACTAAGTCAAAAGCATTTATAGTCATAAAAAGTATATTGTCAAAACAACAGCACCTGAAACTTTAAGGGCATTTTAATTTTTTTCACCTACAGCCACAGCTGAGGAAATAACATCTTGGCAAAAATCAGCCAGCTGCTGAAGGCAGGAGACACCACAGCTCCACGGCCTAAAGAGATCTTGTAGGCAATGGTTACCAATGAACCAGTGGGAAGGTGGCACTTCTGAACTGTCTTCAAGAGATGAAAGACCTCATTCAAATCCAGTACTTAGCTATGCAGCATCTATAATTTTAGAGTGTACTTTAGAGACTTTCTTCATTCCACATTGAAGGGTGAGAGCAGAATCCACCACATCATAAAATATTATAAAATAGTTTCCCAAACTCTTCAAATTCCCCTTTACTCTCAGTCCTTTTTCTTGTTCTTGTCCTAATGCCACTTCTGGTGCGTATGGTGAAAAATGACGCACCCCCCAAACTGACTTGTGTGACATAGCATTTGGACCACACATACTTACGACACCAGTGTAAAGCAAGGATCCCATCACAGCCTCCTGCTTTAAGTCTAGTCTTTGCCTTCAAAACTGACTTGTTGCATCATTCTTAATCACCACCATGATAAGCTGTGTCTGGGATCTTGACGGCCCTCTGATTCATGGCCTAATTTATCAGCTTCTGGCAGGACATTCTGTCTTCTGTGTGTAAACGTCTCCTTCCACAATAAGCTACCAGTGACAATTTACTCAAGAAATCCTGACGGATGAGGCAAGATACAACGCTTCCTATGTGAAATTGCATATTGCTGAAATGCTCAGGGTGGCATAGCCACCTCATCCCTCAGGACTGCAATATATTTCTATGCACCCTTTGGACAATGGTCAGGGTAGGCAAAGTTGTCCTTAACCAACCTGTGCAAGCAGCCYGCTCTGGGTTGATGCAAGTAAAATGTTGGTATAATGGGCATTGAGAAAGCAGGTAGTTAAGAAAGAAGGCAGGCTATGTTTAAATTAAACCATAACACTTTCTGGTTTTTAATACACTTTGGAGAAAAAAAAAAAAAAAAATTTGGTCAGGCTTTACAGGTGCTGTTCAATCAACAGGCAAGAAAAGACACATCATCCTTGAAATTAATGGAAATACTTCCAATGAAGAGGAAGAATTGAGTCAGGCACTAGTGTCTCTACCCCCAGTTCAAAGAAGAAAGCTCTAGAATTTACCCAGAACAAGTTTTTAGAGACCCATAATAAAAGAGGATCTTTTTCTTAAACACACAGTGGAAGGGGACCAAAATCCCAAATCAAACAATCTGTTTTGAACAACAACATAATGTCTATTATTCTGATCAGAATAAGTGAGGGAAAAAGTTTTATTTTATCTAGGAGCACAGACAGCTCCTAGATAAGTGAATTCACATCAGGTCTATTGCTCTGAGCAAAAACTAGAGCTGGTCTAATATTACAGAGATGATTAATTGAATAATGTATTCAGTCATACCATCAAAATGTGTCAATATAGTAAATGGACAGTATTCAATCAGCTCCAGTAAACACCAATTAAAATACTTTGGGAAATGAAGAACTCTTTGCCAGAATGCTATTTAACAGAAAATTATTCACAGACAATTTGACTGGCCCCATACAGATGAATTCTTTCACGCTTAACTTGGAATCAGAGGGGAAAAAGATACTGGAGACTATAAAATTCTCTACTCCTTAGTAATCTAAATCAGAAATTATATTCTAAATCACAAGAAGAATGATGATATGCTATCAGAAGTCAAAAAATGTTGGAAGAAATGTGTAACAATAACAGATATATATGTAATTGAAAATTACATATTATTTTGCATATCCTCACATTCTCCTTCATCCTGACAATTTGCATGCAAATAAGGAGTCTTTAAGTGCATTTTAATTGCTACACTACCTTCAAAAATAGAGATTTTTAAAGATATATTTATTATTGTGTAGGGAAGGAAATGTTAATATGAACCAAATAATTACTCTATTTGCATAGTGATAAGACTTATTTGTAATAAAATCCTCTTGTAAATATAAAGAAGGAACACTGAACACTACAGAGCTTGACAAGCAAAATAACAGAAAATGTCATCAAAAAAAGGTGCATTCATGGGTGAAAGACTTTCAGTACCTTACTTTTCAATATATCTTTACTACTACTGTCAGAGTAACAGGTCAAGGCTTTAAAATATTCAGCATATGCCATGTTTATTAGGCAGAAAGAAAATGTAGATTGGGGGGAAAAAAAAAAAAAGTCAGAAGTACCTGAACTTCTTGTGCTCCAGAGGATTTTCTTGTGATTACAATTTTTTTAAAGCTGCTGAACCAATGTTTTAATTTAGCAAAGATAAATATCATTTCCTGTGTATGACCTTGAATTTTAAGTATCAGCCCAGAGGGAATATTTACAACCTGTAAACAGACTCTGATAATGGAAATTCTGACAAATCTCACCATTATGATGCTAGTTGCCTTCATCTTCCAATTTTTTCCCTTCTCCCCCCTCTCCAAGACACAAATATCCACAGCTGACTAAAATCCTTGTCTTGGGTGCCTATCAGAACACCTCAGACCTTTGCAGCATAAAAAACACAGGATCGCTTCTCATTTAGAATCATAGAATAGAATCATAGAATCATTAAGGTTGGAAAAGACCTCTAAGATCATCAAGTCCAACCGTCAACCCAACACCACCATGCCCACTAAACCATGTCTCTAAGCGCCTCATCTCCACGTCTTTTAAATACTTCCAGGGATGGTGAGTCAACCACTTCCCTGGGCAGCCTGTTCCAATGCTTGACCACTCTTTCAGTAAAGAAATTTTTCCTAATGTCCAGACTAAACCTCCCCTGGCTCAACTTGAGGCCATTTCCTCTTGTCCTATTGCTAGTTGCTTGGGAGAAGAGACTGACACCCACCTCACTCCAACCTCCTTTCAGGTAGTTGTAGAGCGCGATAAGGTCTCCCCTSAGCCTCCTCTTCTCCAGACTAAATACTCCCAGTTCCCTCAGCCGCTCCTCATCAGACTTGCTCTCCAGACCCTTCACCAGCTTCATTGCCCTCCTCTGGACACGCTCCAGCACCTCAATGTCCTTCTTGTAGTGAGGGGCCCAAAACTGAACACAGTATTCGAGGTGBGGCCTCACCAGTGCYGAGTACAGGGGGACRATCACTTCCCTACTCCTGCTGGCCACACTATTTCTGATACAGGCCAGGATGCCATTGGCCTTCTTGGCCACCTGGGCGCAATGCCGGCTCATATTCAGCTGGCTGTCAACCAGCACCCCCAGGTCCTTTTCCACCGGGCAGCTTTCCAGCCACTCTTCCCCAAGCCTGTAGAGTTCCATGGGGTTGTTGTGGCCGAAGTGCAGGACCCGACACTTGGCCTTGTTGAACCTCATGCAGTTGGCCTCAGCCCATCGATCCARCCTGTCCAGATCCCCCTGCAAAGCCTTCCTACCCTCGAGCAGATGGAGGCTCCCGCCCAATTTGGTGTCATCTGCAAACTTACTGAGGGAGCACTCAATCCCCTCATCCAGATCGTTGATAAAGATATTGAACAAACCGGCCCCAAAATGGAGCCCTGGGGGGCACCACTCRTGACTGGCTTCGGTCTTCGACTTGTCTTTACTTCGACTTGGCTTTACCTTAGTGTGTATAAAGTCAGTTTGTATTAGGCCTGTATTCCATTTGGGGGCCTTTTACAAAATAACTCATATTGGCAAAAATTAAGCACAAGATTGACTACTCCTACATGAATGCAGGCACCTCTACATTCCCTGGAGCAGGGTGCCTGCCCAAGCCCCTGTGGCAAGCCCTTGGGGACCTCCAGAGAACAGGTACTGTATGCAGCATTAGGCACCTTCATGCTGAAAGCTGTTTCCACAAAGACTGCAGAATTCAAAAAGAGCTTTTCTGCTTGCTCTGACTGGCTTTCCTGTCTCATACTGCCACTGTAAAGCAGTAGGTTTCTCTTCCACTGCCTTTCATAGCCCATACATCACCCCCTAACTGCCATATTGACAGCATAGACAAGAAGCTAGAGACAAACAGTGGTGTATCTAGGTTCTTCTGAACCCCTATTGTGAGCGCCCACTGGCGAGGTTGTTTTCAGGATACACAAAGCCCCTTTCATTGTTTTGTGGGAAGAGTGAGGTGGTGGAGAAACAGCACAACTACTGCTTTCTTCAATGTATTTCCTTCCCCCCTGTCCTTACCCCTTCCCCAACTCTTCTTAATCCCTGCTTTGGGCTACACAGTTGCTGTAGATAGAGATACCAGATCATCCTGGCATGTTTCTCACCTACTTTGTCCAAAGCAGGAGGAGCTCAGGGCCCTCTTTTAATGACTAGCTGGTGAGACACACAAGAGAATGTGTGTCTACATGGGGGGACTGTGCAGTCAAGCCATGATGTACAAGGGGTCTTGACCCAAGTGTATGGGTCTGTTCAGCTGTCCTGGGGTGTGAATGAGCACTCAGAACTTCCCAGGTCAGGCCAGTCCCTTGTGGGAGGTACTCAGATGGCCACAGGCAGCATGTGGTAGGGTCCCAGCATCCAGTTTCACCAGATTACAGATTGTCACTCTTATGAGGCCTGCTGGGCACACTGTCCAGGCTGGTAAGTGTGAACAAAGAAGATAGTGACCCAATGGGACACACTAAATTCAGCCACTGTTTTGGCTCTGGGTACCTCCCTGTGCACAGATAGATTCCTTGTCACTTTTTTTTTCTTTGTTTCATGTCAGCAGCATTTCTTTTCCATTGCTTAGGCTACCTCAATACTTCACAATGGGCAGGTGCATGCAGCTGAAGGCAGACATCCTCAGGTTTTCCGGCTGTGCTGGTTTTGACTGAGACAGAGTTAATTTTCTCCATAGTAGCTTGTATGGGACTATGTTTTGGATTTGTGCTGAAAACAGTGTTGATAATACAGGGATGTTTTCGTTATTGCTGAGCAGTGCTTACACAGAGTCAAGGCCTTTTCTGCTTCTCACACCACCCCACCAGCGAGGAGGCTCGGGGTGCACAAGAAGTTGGGAGGGGACACAGCTGGGACAGCTGACCCCRACTGACCAAAGGGATATTCCATACCATATGATGTCATGCTCAGCAATAAAAAGCTGGGGGAAGAAGAAGGAAGGGGGGGATGTTCAGAGTGATGGTGTTTTKTCTTCCCAAGTAGTGTGATGGAGCCCTGTTTTCCTGGAGATGGTTGAACACCTGCCTGCCGATGGGAAGTAGTGAATGAATTCCTTGTCTTGCTTTGCTTTTGTGCACAGCTTTTGCTTTACCTATTAAACGGTCTTTATCTCAACCCACGAGTTTTCTCACTTTTACCCTTCGGGTTCTCTCCCCCATCCCACCGTGGGGGAGTGAGCGAGCAGCTCTGTGGTGCTTAGTTGCCGGCTGGGGTTAAACCACGACACCAGCTTTCCACACCACCTTGCACACATCCCCTATATTTCCTACACTTAGAATTAGGCCTGCAATGTATTATTATTCAGCCTAGACTCACTCCAAATATCATTTAATCTTGTACTATTCAAGTATTTTTTGAAGGGTGGAGTCATCAAAGGAAATCCCTTTTTTTCCTTCAAAACTGAAAGACACTTCTACCTTTACTTGCCATTTGGTTTCATTTTTCTCACTCCAAATATCTTTGCTATCAGCCTCAGTCAAACTAAATCACAGTCTTGGCTGAGTACCAGCTATTATATACATAGCTATAGAACTATTCCCATTGTCATTAAAATGATACAAAATAGGGCAGATAGCAAGGCTAGAGAACAGTTAGCTGGCATGGTTGCAGCCTTTACACTGCCTTAGTCCTTCTCTGTTTCTCACAATATGAAGTGATTCTTCATAAATGTGCTGGAATTAATTAATTTATGTTCTCCTCTATGTTCTGCTACATCTCTAAAATTGGCTAGGATGTCTTGTGCTTTGGGTTAAAATTAAATTATCATTAAAATTTCCTTTATTTTACCATGCTGTCTTTGATGGAGATTGGGTTTTGTAAACCCAGATCTACAAACTGTGCTTGTTAAAACTTATTTTAACTGATCATCTTAATTCTTGTCATAAGAACATCATCAACCCATGCTTGTTCTTACTTATAATACAGTTCAGCTTCACCATGGCTGCTACTCATCTTCATAGAAAAGGATACCCATATCTTGAGTTCTTGTTACCTTCTGGTGGGCAGAAGAATATTTTGGTATTTTACTATGCCAGTACACTACAATATTGTAGTGTTCTTTGGGTCTTAGGATTCACAGTTATTARGGTATTTATCATTTCAGTATTCAGGGAATGAAAGAAGGAAGTAAAATCTTCTCTAGAATCCATCTCCTGCAAAGATATTGTTTTAATGGGAAGTTGGTGAGAGGCTTTGGTGTCATCTGGCTTGTTGRCTTGAACCTGTACAACTAGTCTGTAGCAAGTCTCTTTGAGGAAGTCCTCTCCTATGTGGCTTCACAAACTGCTAAAACCTTCAAATAATCTGGAAAAGAAGTTCAGCTGTTAGASACTAATTTGGGGAAACCAGTCAGCAAGTTAGCTGACTGAAATGCCTGCCGCATTGCATCAGCCAGAGCTAAGGCGAGGACAAACCTTCCAGCAAGTGAAACAGCCTGTAGTATGCCTTTCAAAATCGGGAGGAAAGATTTGTCCCTTGTTCAACAGGAAAGGGCTAAATGCCCTCACAACAATCCAAAACCCCCAGCACAAGAAGCGTTTTAACTTTTGGTCTGTATCTCTCCATCAGCGTGTCATCATATGATAACATGCTACAGAACTACATTACAAATTGCATCCCTTTCTCCACAATATTTGTCTCCCTGTAGCTGTGGTTCTGCTAGGAACATTCTGGTTTAAACTGCTTTCCAAGCTCCRGGCTCCTACTGAAAAAGTAAAATTCAGTGTAGCTATTTGTGTAGATACGTTCAGTAACTGTGATGGAAAAAAAAAAAATGACCCCAAAACAGAAACCAGCTGTATCCAAGCATGTATAGCAGCATGTATAATTTTCCATAGCCTTGGGCAAGAAATCTATGCATAGAAAAATTCCAAAGGTGTCAGAGTAACCAGAAATGTATTAACAAGTAGATAATTAAGGACTGATTACGAAGACTTACCAGATGGATATGAAATTAAAGTTTGGGTTTTTTGTTGGTTTTGGGTTTTTATATATTTCCCAAGTAACCTTTATTTAGCTGCAGTCAGCAATTTTATTCTCCCTGTTACCAAGTACAGCCAAGAAGTTACTTAACAGTTGATGCTGGAATTTCACTCACACTTTCTTCCTAATTTGATTCAAAATGCTTTGTCCGGTACCCAGTTCATACCCTTTGTTCACTAGGCTGTCAAAAGGTTAAAAATAAATCAGTAAATAAGCAGGAGTATTTTTCGTTTAGAAGCAGTTGTAGAAGGAATTGTCTCTTCAGCAATGTTTACATTACAAACAACCAGTTTCCYTTCAAACAGTACTTTTTTTGAGAAAAAATGGGTACTTTATATGCTGTCTCACATGTCCAGAAAAGTTACATTACTGAGACACTATATTTAGGAGCCTGGGTATATAAATGTCAAGAAATTCACTGTCCAAGCTCCCTAGCTATTTTGACCTCATTTACACACAGTGTAAACTTCTTTCACAGCCGCATACAGCAAACAACACCCATACCAAAATATTTGCACTACCTGTGACATCTGAGTAGGGAAGTTTAGACTACATCGATTACATTAGCAAGTAAGAAGGAAAAGCCAAAGTTGCTATCAACCTGGAGACTGAAAAAGTCTCAGTTTCATCACAAGAAGACAGGTTTATCATTAACAAAATGTAAGGCATGCAGGGATAAAGTTTTCTATTAACAAAGCAAGTGCTTGTGTAAAGCAAAATAGAAGCAGTGCAAGTTTTCCAAAATGTCCTTTTGCTGTACCGTAAACCAGTCCTGGCAGGGCAACTTCTGAAGATATCTACTCAGTTCATTGCTGCCACGCTGAGATTGCAAGTGAGAGTGACGATAGATGCCTCAAAAAGTACCAATATCTCACCACTAAATAATGAGTACATTTAACATAATTCTCTAAACAGCTGTCAAATGATAACAGCTTTTCGTCATTACTACTAGAGCTGAATCATTGCTCTGGATTCAAAATCTCCAGTTTTGAATTATCGATTCCCCAGTCTCTCCAATCCCTCCAAATGTCCATTCACATCAGCTGTAAGTGCTCTTGGTTTATGAGGGAGCTGTGATTAATATGTGCAATGTGCAAAAAATATTTGCCRCAAAAAAACCATCTATACACGAGAACCCTCTGAACTCACAGCAGTGCTCTGGATATCATCTTGGTGATGACTTCTATGCCACCAGATTTTATGGCTCAGGTACCGAGATCCTCAATAGCTCTACTTAGTCCTCACCCTGCATCCCCAAAACAAAGATACAGATAAAAGAGGACTTGATATGTGAACAAAGAGAAAGAGAGAGAGAAAAATTTTTTGGTGCTCTCACTAAATAAGTTATCTGAGAGGGAACAAGGAGACTTGTAATATGCATATCTACTATTGTGGGAAAACCTATTTGGGTCTATTACAATAAAGAAACAGATGAAGAACAGTCCATCTGTGCACAAATATGACCCCTGCGATGCTGCCAACATCAGAGTGATCTGCCAAATGATACCATCTGCACAAATGGAAATTCTTCTATGGGCAGACTGAGCTCACGTGCAGATTTAGTAAAACTCTTAAAGGAGTACTGTATCTGGAGGGACTGTCCACTTCAGAGGTGGAGGAAACTTGCTCTCTGCTAATTCTTGTTCTGCTGCATGGCCCATTGAGGCTCTGAAGGACGTAGTCCTTCACAGACTGCGGGGAAAGGGAGTGGAGTTGTGAACTTCTCCATCTCTTGGGTTCGCTGAGCAGGACAAGTGCGTCTCGCCCTCTCTTCCAGCCAGTGAGAACTAGTTCCTTCCCTTGCACCGCTCTAGGAGGATTCCTCCTTGTCACCTCAATGAGGGCAACTGGAAGACCCTGGTTCAGGGCTGCACTATCGCTGAATTGCAAGGGGCAGCGATTCGGGATTTGTGATTTTGAGTGGAGAAGCTTGCCTTGCAGAGCTCCTGACCTGCAGAGATGGAACCTGATCCCCTAGCACAGCACCTCAAGTGATTTCTGACTGTGACCCGATTTCTGTGTGGCCTGTCATCCCAAAGAGTAGCATAGACGGTTGAATCCATAGGGGCTTTAACTGGTTCTTTGAGAACAACTACCCTAGAAGGAGGACTGCGGGGACATCTGTATCCTGGAGCACAGGGAGGTTGTCTAAATTCACCAACACTTTCACAGCTCACCTTATCTGAAGGAGATTGCCAAGAAAGCCACCAGAATCACCTGGCAGGAGAGAGGCTGTCAGTCTGCTCTGGAAGTAGATTGGGCCCTATGGCTTGACAGAGCCTGTGTTTGGAGTCATGTAAATATTCATACATAGGTGTAATCTTCTCTGGAAGGAGCTGTATAGGAAATGAAGACAGTGAGTCTTCAAGGCCCCCACAGGCCACAGAGAGGTGCCTTGGGCAAGGATCTGCCCGCAGATGCCATTAAGTTGAAAACGAGCCTGATCTAAAACAAAGAGTTAAAAGCAGTTGTGGAAGTTTTTACCTGCTGCTGAGTCCCCTCGCCAATTTCTCTGGGTTTACAATCACAATTTAAAACACTCATCTCTCCCCTGTTGCTTTGTAAAAGACCAGCACACAAAAGGAGAGACTAAGTAATTGGCTTCATAGGGAAAACGAATCTGACCATGTACAAAGCACTGCCAAGAGAGCATAGTCAAATTAAAAAAAGACAAACACATTTCTTTCCTTTAATCCTTTCTGTAAGGCATTTTAGGTGCTACTTATAACAACAAGCAATAATAAAATCAGAAAAAACTTCTGTTGATGGTATCCCTGGAACAATATGCAGAATATGCACTTCGCTCATGATAGACCCGTAATCACTTTCATTCAGTACTATTTCCATAGAAAATGTTCGGATACTTTAGCAAGAAGGATGCTGTCTTTATGTATTTTCCTTCTGGACACCCTTCTAACGTAGGGAAATATCTTCATTTTTCTTATTCAGAAGCAAAAATCTCGTAACCCATATTTGCAGGTCCCATCTGAGATCAGGCCTCTTATTCACAAGTATTGATTGATTAAAGCCCAATTCCAAAACTGGGTTTAGTCTGCAATGATGAGCACTGAAACGATCAGCTTGAGGGGTCAAAGTCCTGGAACAGAAATCGTAATGCTGAGACAGGTACTTAGGGATCTCCCCTGGGCATCGCAGAGGTAGGTATCCAGTGCAACAAGACTGATGCAGGCAGGTACGTGTCTTAAACCCCATGCTTTGCCAGGCGCCGCGTGCCCTATGTAGTGCAAACAAAAGACAACCCCCTCTCTCCAAAGTCAGAGCTTCAGTTCTTCCCTTCCAAAACCAAAACAACTTGCTTTTTTTCCCCTTGGAGAGCACAGCTACTGTAGGACACGGCCTCACCCTTTTACATAAATAGAWCACCTTCTGAAAAAGCGGAAGAGCCACTTTCACTGTATTCCTCAGCCTAAAGGGATTCACAGCTACATCTCTCCCAAGAGCATGTTAAAACTATCAGCTATTCTGGAAAGAAGGTACTCTCACCTCCTGCAGCAAAAAAAGGAGATAGTAAAAGTGCCTTGACAAGTAGATACCAGGTAGATAGGTTAACTATCAAAGATTGTTTCACATGAAACAGAAGCAGCCTGTGGAGCACAGACTGGAACTTTTCCCTCCCATGCAAGCACCACAGTTACAGGTTTATGACCTACATCACTTGCAATTAATAAAAATATTCTGTCAGTTATTCTGTTTGATGAGAGATGCAACCCTCCAAAATGTCTATGGTGAATTTAGACTGTTTTTCCTTTTTCAGGGAAAGAATGACACTATTCAAACATGCTTTAAAAAAAAAAAAAAAAAAAAAAGCTATATACTTGTGAGACGACTGATTGATACATGCTGTCAATGGACCAGTTTCCAAGGTGATGGTGACAGCTCTTCCAATAAGCCGCTTTAAAACTGGGTTTTGCGGGTGCAGGGAAATATGTATAAATATAGGTATAACAGAATGCCTTCTGTTCAAAATTATTTTTCTTCTTCCAAGAAATGTTTTAAATGTTGACAACCAAGCTGTATCAGAAAACTAATCAGCACATCGACACCTCAGAGTCAAAACGAAATGCAGACTCCACTTAACTTGAATGGCAGTTGCATAGTGACACTTGTCTTCTGTGAAAATTATTATGGAACAGAACCAAGACCTGGAACATTTGGGTTCTTTGTTTTGCCAGTCTTCCTGTGAGATACTAACCAAGATATGAGACGGGTTTTTTTAGTTATGCATTAGCTTACTCCTCAGTTATGTGAGGAATTTAGTTCAGAAAGTGATAAAAATTTGTTAGATGAATAGCATCAGCCTSCTGTCTACATTTTGCAATCGTACTAGTCACTCTGGGACACATCTGAGTTTAGGTACTAAAGAAATGGCAACATACCTTCAGGGAAAATCCAGTGCTTTCTTCTTCAAGAGCAAGAGGTCCTCTGAAAAAAAATCTTCTTCAAGAAATATCTGTCCACATATTTTCAACATGGATTTTTTTGCTTCCAGTGTGCTACATCATTTTGTGACAACAGAATTCATACAACTGTGGTCAATCTGCCTTGGATAAAGTGCCTCAATTTTCCTCTTGAAGAACTTAACTTCTTTAGAATCAAAATTAATATATAATAATTTAATAATATATTACTGTAAGAATACTAGACATATGTAAACCACTTAGTAAAGTGTGATCTCAACCTCTTTTCTTATCCACATAGCATATCTTATTCCATCAATCTTCACTCTGATTAAGTGCTTATAAAAATGGAACCCAATAGGAACATGTTGTTCTCACAAAAACCTGCTGCACTAGAACAGAGCAAGGTATATCAAAGAGAAAATAATCAAAATGAGACTATTATTAATGAAGGTTAATTAGTTATCTCATTTTAGAATTTCCTGCTGATAATACAGCTTTCACTGCATTTCTTATGCAATGTATAAAACAAACAGACAAAAGTAGGAGGCATTGTTTGCCTTATGTAAGATGATAATTTAACTAAGTATTTTCTACTTTTTTCCAGCTGAAAA
This sequence comes from Phoebastria nigripes, assembly GCA_035582835.1. Classification (NCBI taxonomy): domain Eukaryota; kingdom Metazoa; phylum Chordata; class Aves; order Procellariiformes; family Diomedeidae; genus Phoebastria; species Phoebastria nigripes. Next base: position 294,184 of record JAYKAV010002842.1, on the reverse strand, counting down.
GTCTTTTCAGTTAAGGCTGCATAGGTTGCGTTATCAGCAAGATACTACCTTTCTCTAAGTAGTTTGCATGCTGGGGGATATTCCAAGGACAACTCTTGTTCTTTTCTTGTCAAGATAGCTTATAAAYTGTCAGGTGGCCATTATTCCACCTAGCTGAAGGTCTGTCTTGAAGGATATTTGATTAGGTCCATCTGATCAAGATGGAGATCTAACATTACCAGGAAGATGGTCATTTTTATTGCCAAGTTAAATGTTCAGAGGTACATGCATTTAACATAGCTCTTTCTCCTATTTCAGACAGATTGTAGATAATGTTTCTTCCCCGATAAGATATGGATCTCACTGCAAGTTCAAGACTCCACCAATCTCGTCTGACAGTGTTGTCTCTTTATGCCGTCCTACAGGATTAATTTGTTCAGCTTCATAAATCAAAAGCCCAGTTCTAAAATGTTGCTATTTAACTGAGTTTAAAATCATTACAGGTAAAGACATTTAAAACACTGTAGCCTTAAAACATGAGGAAGAAGTGGCTGTCAGCTGGCTTCACACCTCAAGCAGTTATTCCCTTTAGACTTTGAAGAACCACATCATATACATTTTTGATCATTTTATCTTTTTCTTTTACATAAAAAAAAAGCTTGTGCAGGTATTATGAAAAGTACTGTACTAGAGTAGCAAGCCTACAAAATTTAAAAGATTAATCGACCTACAGGAAAGAGATGGATGACCATTGATTACCATGAACACGTGTTCAAGATGATAGATGAGTGCCGTCAGACCATTGATCTTTGCAAATTAGCCTGACTTTGGTCAACTATCGCTTGTCTTTGGGACTTTTYCCCCCCCAAAAAATCCTACACAGCTCACTGTGTTCCAAGCTATTACTTTGAGCATAGTCTCATTGATACAGCCATAGCTCATCCCCATCTTAGAGCCAGTCTTCAAAAAGATAAGAGATGGTTGCATTTTTCCCCGTTCTGTAAAAAGACCAACAAGATTTTTTGTGTTTTTCTCCCAGGATCTATTTTCAATCTCCTTCTGCCATAAGGTCATTTTTCTCATTAAAGTTTACATGTACATTTTGAGAACAGGTTAAAAATGTAAGAAACAATTCTGCAAATATAGAAATGTTTATCRAAACTTTCCTCTGGCTCTCATTCTGATCTTGCACTTTACTTGCACTTGCACAGTGTTATATCAGTTTTAAATGATTGCTTCTGATATTCACCAATGGAAGCAAGATCCAGAGCAGCCTATTGAAAACAGATGTGAATTTTCTGATGACCTTTGCTGTGCTGTAGAAGGTCAGAGCCAAGTAACCAAGTACTTCCTTTGTAACATCTATTGGAAGACATTGAACAATCTAAATTCTACCACTGCAGGAGACAAAGGAGATGAAAATGCTAAGCCCTTTGAATAACTTTCCTATTCCCCATTCTTTTTCCGAGATCCACTCTGAAGATCAGCTGTAACTACAACATGCAACATGAAATTCAAAATCTGATCTRTTCATGGATGCATATCATGGTTTAAAACTAACAGAGATATGAGGAAATTAAATGTGCCTATTTTGACACCAGCTGTGCACAGTCTTTTTGGAACATGGCTATTGATCATGTTTAGGCTTGTCGTTATTCACAGCAAGATCCTCAGCTTCACTTTCCAGAGTTCATTGATGTTGTATACCAACTCGCCAGTAACAGATAGATAACTTTCAAGCTTGATGTGAACTTCCAAGAAAGACCATCTCTTACTGCTCTTGTTTATGCTAAGGAAACTTACCCTGGGGACACACATGCCTCATATCCAGTGAGGATTATAGAAACTGCTGGCCAGGTGTCTAAGGGGATGTATTCCCGACAACCATGTGCACTGCCTGAGATTTTAATGCTGATAACTAAGAGGGCAAAGTCTAATAGGTAGAAAAATGCTCATTAAACGTGATCATTTCATCCAGGATTCCTTCCTTGCCCCCAAAGGAGGCCTGGTCTGACAGCAAGGGAAGGAATTGCTTTAGGAAAGGGGCTGAAACCAAGAAAAGTGAAGAGTGGATAAATTTCATATTGGGCGCCAGATAAGTATCTAAATGCACTTGCCTTAGCAACAGGTAAGACAGACTATACGCAAACCTGTTGGTAGGCCCACTAGAGGGTCTCATGACACAAGCAAATGTTGGTGAGTCTATCGCGTGCTTCTGTGCAATCAATAAATTGTTGCATTTTTGGTAGCTAGAAGAAGACCTGCCCCCCATTCCATACAATGGATTATCGTCTAGGGCACCAAACTGCCAACTGACAGCTCAGGCATCCTAATCACAGCTTCACACTGCAATACTCTTAATGTTACATAAATCATAATCTCCACTCTAAAAACTATTCTGAATAAACAACTGTGCTTCACAGCTCCTACTAAGCAAGATCTAATATGCTTACACAGGGGAAAGAAAGCAAAAGGTACTGGTGTTAGACAGGGACGTTGCAGGTCAGGCCATGATTAGAGAAATTCATCCATTTTCACCATGCTCAAGGTACAAGTGAGAGAGCAAAAATATCTGACRTATCCTGGGAAGTTGTGTGAATCATTAAAACCCAGTCAGTGCCTAAACTGATTACAGAATAGAGCTGGCCAAAATCAGGTTTCATCCCATGGATAATTCAGATATTTCAGTGTTTGTTTGCATCCAGAATTAAAATGAAAAATCCACACTTTCAAATGATTCACGAAAGGGTTCAGTTTCATAGAAATGTCTCAGAAATGTCAAAATTAAGTTTGACATTGCCAAGTGAGTCAAAATATTTTGTCATTTGCAAACTTTTCTCATTTCACTTAACTTTTGGGAGGGATGGGGGTATGTTCAGCACAGATCCGTATTCTCCATCAGTGCTGGAGAATTCTGGGAACCACAGTCTGCATCCCCAGGTCCACGCTCTCCTTGGTGGATGGGATCCCATCCTGACAGCAGGTATAATGATGCCCTGTGTCCATCTGACTTAAAAGATGCCCCTCAAGTTCAATCAAGTAAACAAACCTCATGTATCATCTTTTGATTCAGCTAGGGAAAACTTCCATTTTATAAAAACTGTCTCCGTCATAATAAAACAATGAAATCCTAAAGTTCCCAAAGAGGTTTAAAAACATTAGCTTAAGTTCCCTTCTTCTAGTGTTGTTGTAAGAACAACAGGGCTCAGATTATAGGATGCTTAAGCACCTTTTGCAATACGGTTGTAGAACAAGTTGCCGCAAGTCCAACCCGGACCCTGTGATTGATCTCTTGTACTGAAACCAAACTAAAATATGCCATTTCTTTTTTTTCTTCTGTGTAGCTGCTCTCACTTCAATCTGCTACCAGCTGCTTATTTTCTGTCAGATTGTCATATCCTTTTAGCAAGCATTTTACTCATTTCAAAAATGTTTCCACTTAATCATTTCACTTGACCAAGGTGATTTTTTCACAATATTAGTTCATTCTGACTAAATGTGTGAAGTTCTAATCAATGCAAGTTCAGAGCCTGTTTTTGATCCAAATCTCTTCTGTTTTCTCTGATCTCTTGCTGAGAGAACAATTTAACTTCCTTTGGTTATCTTTATATAATGTATAAAGGCTGTTGTACTAATGTTTGTCCAAACTCCTTTTATGAATGACAGGATCTATGGTTACTTTGAAACCCATTTGAAACTCTGACAGATAAAAATCAAATGCAAGGCATATTATGTCTTTAGTTTGCATGCATAATTTCTTTGACCCAAACACATTTTATACAACAATTAAACCAGAGAGCTGTCCAGTTACATGTCCCTTTTAGTTAAAACATGTGAACAGTTCTTAAATTATCTTCATTAATGAGAAAAACAGCTTAAGCACCTTGTACATGTGCAAGATCCTCACAGTATTTCATACCACAGCATACACACCCATTCCCTTCCGAGTTGTCAGCTTTAGGTATTTGGGTTTGAAGTTACAGGCATTAAATATTTGCTCAGCTCTCTGCTTTTCCTTTACCCTCACTTGAGTCATGTGGCCATTTCATTCGTGCTCTCCTTTCCGCTAGGAAGTAGATTTTCATTGTCTGAATTTGTTCCACATTTTCAAGCTGTTCGATGGAATAACCGGTATTTTCTGCACCTGTTTCCTCAGCTATATTGTCCCCAGTGTATCATTATTAAAGCTTTGTGTGAAAAGATTTTTCAGAATTTATCCTAAGCTTGTGAATAGTTTTGGTCATACACAGTTTTAATTTTCAGACAATTGTTTTTTATGATGTAGAATGTTACCATTCCTCTAATTAAAACAACACCACCACCTCCAGTTTTACAAGACCTAACTTCTGTGATGTTTTGTGCCAAAATATTTCTAGAAAGTAATTTTAAGGAGTAACTGTCCCAGATGTCAGCATGAAAGCAGTTCTTGAAGCCTTAAAAAGTGCTTTGACATTTCCAGATGAAAGACCTAGGTAAGACCTAAGGGAATTCTCTATATTTCTGGCAACGTATCTAATTTGCTGGAGGATTTGACTTCTGCATCCTCTAAGTTTCATCAGCAAGTGCAAGCATTTCCTTTTATCCTTCTCTGTAAACTTAAAAAGATTAAAAAGTCTGGGCACTCCCTTTCTTATGGCCAATTACTATGCTCACTTTTCTGAATTTTTAAAGGATATCATTCATTGTTTTGCAGCTCCTTCTCCTTTCTGATTTTTATTTAGGGAATGTATTTGTAGCACATGAGAGATAGGAGTAATTACAGTTGAAAACAGGGTATGTTGACTGGAGAAACTTCTTTCTTACAAGTACTTAATGCCTTCTTTGCCTCAGTCTTTAATAGTAAGACCAGTTGTTCTCGGGGTACTCAGCCCCCTGAGCTGGAAGACAGGGACAGGGAGCASAAGGAAGCCCCCAGAATCCAATGGGAAATGGTTAGCGACCTGTTACACCACTTAGACACACACAAGTCTATGGGGCTGGATGGGATCCACCCAAGGGTACTGAGGGAGCTGGTGAAAGTGCTCACCAAGCCACTTTCAATCATTTTTCAGCAGTCCTGGCTAAGCGGGGAAGTCCCAGTTGACTGGACGTTAGCAAATATGACACCCATCTACAAGAAGGGCTGGAAGAAGGATCCAGGGAACTACAGGCCTGTCAGTCTGACCTCAGTGCCRGCGAAGGTTACGGAGCAGATCATCTTGAGTGCCATCACGCAGCATGTACAGGACAACCAAGTGATCAGGCCCAGTCAGCACGGGTTTATGAAAGGCAGGTCCTGCTTGACTAACCTGATCTCCATCTATGACAAGGTGACCCACTTAGTGGATGAGGGAAAGGCTGTGGATGTGGTCTACCTAGACAGGTAAAGCCTTTGACATTGTTTCCCACAGCATTCTCCTAGAGAAACTGCCTGCTCATGGCTTTGACGGGCATACTCTTTGCTGGGTAAAAAACTGGCTGGATGGCCAGGCCCAAAGAGTGGTGGTAAATGGATTTAAATCCAGTTGGCGGCCGGTCATGAGCTGTGTCTCCCAGGGCTCMGTTTTGGGACCAGTTCTGTTAAATATCTTTATCAATGATCTGGATGAGGGGATTGAGTGCTCCCTCAGTAAGTTTGCAGATGACACCAAGTTGGGCAGGAGTGTCGATCTGCTTGAGGGTAGGAAGGCTTTGCAGGGGGATCTGGACAGGTTGGATCGATGGGCCGAGGCCAATTGTATGAGGTTCAACAAGGCTAAGTGCCGGGTCCTTGGGTCACAACAACCCCATGGAACTCTACAGGCTTGGGGAAGAGAGGCTGGAAAGCTGCCCGGCGGAAAAGGACCTGGGCGTGTTGGTTGACAGCCAGCTSAATATGAGCCAGCAGTGTGCCCAGGTGGCCAAGAAGGCCAACGGCATCCTGGCCTGTATCAGAAATAGTGTGGCCAGCAGGAGTAGGGAGGTGATCGTGCCCCTRKACTYGGCACTGGTGAGGCYSCACYTCAAATACTGTGTTCAGTTTTGGGCCCCTCACTACAAGAAGGGCATTGAGGTGCTGGAGCGTGTCCAGAGAAGGGCAACGAAGCTGGGGAAGGGTCTGGAGAGCAAGTCTCATGAGGAGCGGCTGAGGGAACTGGGAGTCTTTAGTCTGGAGAAGAGGAGGCTSAGGGGAGACCTTATCGCTCTCGACAACTACCTGAAAGGAGGTTGGAGTAAGGTGGGTGTCAGTCTCTTCTCCCAAGCAACTAGCGATAGGACAAGAGGAAATGGCCTCAAGTTGCACCAGGCAAGGTTGAGATTGGAGATTGGGAAAAATTTCTTCCCCRAAAGGGTTGTCAAGCATTGCAACAGGCTGCCCAGGGAAGTGATTGACTCACCAGCCCTGGACGCATTTAYAAGACCTGTAGATGTGGTGCTTAGGGACATGGCTTAGTGGTGGACTCGGCAGTGTTAGGTTAAAGGTTGGACTTGATGATCTTAAAGGTCTTTTCCAACCTAAATGATTCTATGATTCTATATTATGTTTTCCAAGGAAGACAGTGACCCTTACAATCTCATTCTGCTTGCTGCTCACAGCCTTCCTCGCTTGGTTTCCATAGTCGACCCCATTTACCCTTCAATCCAGGTTCCCTGCCACTTTTAGCTCCTCTTTCTTTATCCCTCTTCCTTTCTCACTTTTTTAACCCATGTAGGCATATTTTGAAAATTTCCCATCAACATGATTTCTAGCAAAAAAAAACCCAAAAAGGCCAGGGGGAATTTTAATCCTTTTTGTTTAATACAGGAACATTTTACAGAATATTTCCCTTTCCAACCAARAAGACAAAAAGAAAACAAAAGAAAACTCTCTCAGTTCCCCCCAGGGTTCCTCAGTCTGGTTAATTCCCCTGCTGTGAAGTTTTGTAGCTTACAAGACTGTGGTCCATCCTGGGAGACACAGCTTTATTAAAGACCCTGTCAAAGACTGGGAGCAYGAAGCATTGAAACAACAGTTCCTTGGCCCTTGGCCACATCTTGGAGTATGTTTATCATCCCAGCCCTGCATAGGATCTCTGGGTACTACTGAAGTCAAAACAGTTTTAAATGAGAATGAACATATTCAGGTTGTAGCAGCCATATACTGTCCTGAGAATTTGTTGGGGTTGTAATGGTAAATTATGATTCCTTTGAGATGACCAGTATGTTAAGAAGTGGGTTTCCCACAGTGCTGGGTACATGTTGTAGTGGAGAAAAAGATAATTATTATTGCAATATTATTATTATTATGATCATAATCCAAAGGAAAGATTTTCTTTTTTTGGCCAAGCTAGTCACAGGTGGCTTGATGGCCTGTTTGATGTGTATTGACAGTTATTCATTTCACCAGAAATGAACCTGCTAARGTGTTTCATGTAGTATGTAGTTATTAAGTTTGTAAAATGAGATGCCGCCTGAAATGTATTTTCGTATATCCCTGCTCAGTCAGATTGACTGAAAAAAAATACCATCACAATTACAAGATCAGCACACTTTTAAATGTATCTCTACACATCCAAAGAAATAACAACCTAATGCATCCGTACCTGGGAGCAGACAGGTCCACAGAAGTACCAGTTTCCATCTCAGCAGGTAGCTCCTCCCAGCAGCCCTGGGAAGCATTGCTTTTGGTGGATTTAAGCAGCACAGCTTCCTCTTACCTTACAGTCTGTGGGCTGCCAGCATAACATTTAGTTTCCATAGAAATGAGAGCACTGAAGGGGCAAATCTGTTGGTATTTTATAGAAAAAGTTATTTAGAAGTTTTCAGGTAGCCCACTTTAGTGTGATCCAAAAGTGAAGTCTGCCTTTGCATGCACTGCCTATAAAGAGGGTATGTCCTGATTTGCATGCATTGACTAAAATGTGTGCATGTCTGAACTTTGAGGCAAGGGGTACATCTGTTAAATATGAAAAAGAAGGTTACTTACCAGCCATGCACATTACTGCAACCTGTTTTCTGTGTTGCAGTTGCATAGTCTTCTGCCACAACTGAGGCTGTTTTCCATTCTAAAAATAAATAAACAAACCTCCTTTCTTCCGTATAATGCAGGTAGGAGCTATTAGCCTTTTCCACATCTACTGTGTATGGCTTGCAGAGGGCCTGACCAGCATGGAAGCTTCAGCATGGCCAGGGCTGCACAAATGCACATGGAGATATAGTGCTTCCACGCAGAGAAATTACAGTGCAGTTTGTGTTTTCTTCGGGCAAAAGAAAAGCCCTATACTGCTAGCCTGCCCTGCTTCACATTTTCTCACAGGCGTTGGGTGTTGCTCTGGCCACAGTAGTTGCACTGCTGAGACCCGGGGAGTCCTTCCACCAGAGGGGAGACAGAAGTGCTGTTCCTCGGCTCCAAGGAGAGCAGTTTACAGAAGATGCTCCACAAAAGCTCCTGCACCAGGTTACCTCCTCCCTGCTTCAGGAGATCCCACCCTTGAAGATGTCTCTCTGTGCTAAATGTAAGGAGTGTTAGTGACCTCTTCTTATCATCCAAACTTTTCATTAAACTTCAGAGTATTCACATTCCCATAAATTCCTCTTTATTTAGACTGAAGAAAAGACACTACTCCACTTCTGCAGGAAAAACTGCTGAAATGAGGGGCCTGTTACCCGACAGAAATAACCAACACTGTGAAACAYCTTTCAGCACCTGACTGCAAAGCAGGTTCATGTGGAAAGGTCCCGTGAGCATAAACAGCCCTTTCATAGCCTGACAAACAAGGGCTCCCAGAAGCCCACAGCAGTTGACTCTCCTCCTTTACGCACGCAGGGTCTTGGGAAGGCTAATGAGCCCTTGCTGATTCCAGGCACTGCCCATTAACGCAGCTAACGGCTAGCAATGCCCTGTTGCAGCTTAGCTCCTCTCCTCCTGGGTCCCGCTCCCCCAGGAAGTGGGGTGCCCCACAGGGAGCTTTTCACAACATCGAGCAATTCCCATATGGGGTTTGAAGCACAGTGAATTCAGGCTCCGGTGTGGCTGAGGGGAACCCGTACTGCTCCAAATGTATTATGATGTACCCCAAAACACAAGTCTGCCCGGGGAGATCCTGTATACAGAATCTAAGCCTGAATTACACTCATACCTGTATGACTAGGATAGAGAAACTGGAAATAGAGTTGTTATTAAAGGAAATGCATTCAAACCCCAGCAATGTATAACCCTTGCCTGAAATGTACTCCTGTCATTGCCCAGTCTTAGTAGCAATGAATCCGTTTCATACACATCTTAAACTGCTGTAAGCTTTTGTAACATCTTATAAAGACATGTTCCCAAATCTCAGAGGACTGCATAAAAATCTCTTTGTTTCATACTTTAATTTCAGGCATATGTTTGATAAACTGTTGATTAATTAGTTTCCTGATCACCTCCAGAACTGTATTTGTTTACATCACCACAGTTCAGTATAAAACAAATTATTATTCTGATTCTCCAAATCTGCTGCAACAGAGTCACTGCTTCAGGTTTTGTCTTTTTTTTTTCTGCTCCCCCCCCCCTCCCAGCTCATTCTACTACCACAAACAAGATGTGGTCAGAAGGATGAGAACTGTGGACAGAAGACTGCGAGCCCTGGGGTCTGTAGGGGCTCTCCCCAGGGTGCTGGCAGACCAGATGAATTCCACAACCGTAGGTTTTAGACGGACCCCAAATTAGAGTTGTTCTTCACAGAGAAGTGAAAAAACTGCGAGTGACCGTGAACTCCAAAGCCCTGTCAACGATCATCCATTTCCCTAAGATATAAGCCAAGGACAGGCCAACCTTCCCCTTGGAGCACCATCTTATGCCCTGGATCAGCAGCCAGCCTGGGAGAACATTATTCATTCCCTTCCACCCGCTCCAAATGCTCTTGGTAGCAGGCCTGGGGCAAGATGTCCTGTCTTTTGTTTTTCGATGAAAGCAGACACAGGGGGCTCCTGTATGGCTAAGATCCTCATAAATTCAGACACATCTTGGTCCAGAGAATTAAATATGAATTTCCTTCCTGTGGGTGAACCCTGGAAAAAATAACAATACCCGGGACAAACAGAACAGATTGCAGCACCTTTAGTTATGTTTTGCTTGCCCTTCATAATCATCAGGCAGAGCAGAGCTCTTCATGTGCATGATTAATGCAATAATTTACCAACTGATTTACAGCTAAGGCACGGCAAATAAAGTGGAGGTTTCGTTTGTTGGTAAGTAGACATGCATCTGCCTACCAGCAGACAGCACACCCTCATCTAAAGGGAGACAGCCTGATATGGACATTGCTCTGACCTGGTCTTCTAAAATATTTATACATGTACTGTGGTCCCTTATGAACCTCCACAATAGTTAATTGGAGGCACTTAGTCCTTCTGCTGGCCTCTCACTGTGATAAATATTTAATCACAGAGGGAAGTGTGCCTTTGCAAGAGGAGACATCAGTCACTGACTCTTGAAAACAGCACAAAGGGCACTATTACCTAGAAGAAGCATTTTACTCTGTAGTCCAGAAGTCAAGAAAGGTCCATCTAATTATTTCTGCAGTGAAACAGCAGTCTCTCTGTGAATTTGACATTTATCCCCTCTTCTCTGCATAAAAATAAATTGAATACAGAACTATAGCCTTTCTGGCTAGTTTATTACTAGATTTTGTAGCAGGATGCATGGTGCTTGACTAAGTGGCCAGCAACATTTAATTTGGTTTCTGAGACTGAGGTGCAGGCAGGCACTTCACGCTCAGCAAGAATCAGTGACAGTGCAGATTCTGGGACTACTCAAAAACTCTCACGCCAGGCCATGCTTATACTGCCATCTAAAGTTGCCTATGACAGGACAGAGTTTTTAATAATCACTCAGCAAGTGTGAGAGTGTGTTTGAAATAATTCAGAGTAAGGCTTGACTGACTGAAATAAGCAATGAAGAATTCATGGCAAAAAGACGTCTACTTTTATGAGTGTGGCAAATTTGCAGTAATCCTTGCCAGGTTGTTAGCAGAATGAGGGATAGATAAGCGCAACTTGGGATATGAGGGATAGATAAGTGCAATTTGGTATACACAGCAAACAAAGTGATGATTTGAGCAGGCATAAGGAGTCATAACTCACAGAACAAATGCATATTGAGAAATGTATCAGGAAAGTAAAGTATCAGGATGAGGAAAAGGCAGCAGAATGTGATTATTTTGGACTTTGAACAAGTTTAGTGGGATATAATTTACTCATTCTGCTTTGAGTCTGTTCTGCTAGAAATCTGGTTTGCTACCCTAATTTAACTGTTGAATGATTGACAGGCAAACACTGTATATAATATAAAGATAAAATTAAAAATACTTTTGTTTGAGTCTTAGTACTTTGTTTGTTTCATAACCGGAATGCATACCTAGAAAACAAAGTTAGGCAAGACAATGAAAGGATACTAGTATTAAATCTCTGCTTCTTTTGATACTGAATTATATTGCAATTCATTCACTTAGAAACTACCTTAAACTATATTTCTCTAGTTTAAATTTTCAGACTGTGGCTTCCATTAGAGTTGATGACACAAGTTTTTCTTAATTATGCTGGAATAAATCAAAAGTAATAATGCAGCAATCTGTGGAATTGCTCTGGGTATACAACAACTTAATTGGAAACAGAATTTGAATCACTAATTTAATATTCTTTTTTTTACTGCTTTTTATGTGTGTATGTGTCGCACTACATTGATTTTATATGAGGAATATTCTAGGAATACAAACTCACCTATAACTATTGCTTTTCTTTTTTTGCCTGACAGACATCTGTATTTGTTGCAATATAGATCATTTAGGTAAGAAATAATTTCTGGGAAAGTTACACTAGGAAAAAAGTAATTTTAGGATGATATTACAATGAAAGTGATGTGAATGCTTCTGATCTACCTAAGGGAACCTTTTTTTTTTCATTTCAGCTCAAGAAATAAATCTAGATCCTAACGCCAAGACTGAGGAGTAGACGGCATATAAGGATAGAGGACTTTAAAAAAGCATTGATGGAGACAGCAGCAGACATCAAAATGTCAATATGGTGGGTTTTTTCACTATAATGGGCTTCCTAGAAAATGCCCAGGAGATGAAGTTCAGGTAAATCCATGCCCACAAGTCATTCTTCCTCAAGTAGTAAAACTGCCAATGCCACACACAAGTTTTTTCCTTCAATTTAAATCTGTGTTTTGCAGTAGATTTTTAATGAAAACCTAATCAAAAAAAGCAGCTCCATAGAGAGGAAATTGATGAAGATGGGATAGGCCACACACAGGCACACACAATTTCCATTTTCAGATAGTGGTAAGATATAGTTTGTGGTCTTCAGTGACAGAAGACGGAAGTTTTGCTTAATTTGTTATATGCTTAAAGCATTGGACCGAATGGATTGGGGAGATTGTTATCAGACATCTGGCAAGGAGTCTACATTGTAATCTGGGCATGTATATTATTTTGATGTTTCAGGTTTGCCACTTCCACTGCTGACTAGCAAAATGTATTAAATCCGACAGATGCAGATCAACAGCTGGGTGGCCGCATACACAGCTTCCTTCCTTAGTTCAAAGGCAGAATTCCATTTCTGCTCTCTGTGGCTGTCATCCAGGAAATGAGAAACTGCAAATAAAAATTTTGCCATGAGAAAGTTTTTTACAAAATTGTATATTTCCCTGGGAAAAATCATGTCAATGGAAAATTTCCAGCTCCACAGACCTCAAGACGTTCATATGAATGTATCTTTCACGATTGCCTGAGAAGCATTCTTCACTGGTATTTTTCTATGGGTACTCTCCAGCTGCCAATACTGAGCTTGGTGAGGTGAGATTCTCATAAGCTGTTGCAAGGCTCAGCCAGGCTGATTAGGTTGAACATAAGGTCTAAGGCCTTGGACATATTAACAATGTTTATTCTTCTGACATTCTGTAAGCCAAGGCAATACCAAAAACCGAGGCATCTTTGGATGTTTTTTTTACCAATTTAACAAACGCATATAGATAAACCAAACATTTTAAAGTGATTCCCAAGACCATAGACAAAAATTTGTAACCTGCACACCTGAAGAAACTGTTTGGAATATGCCAGAAAAAGTCCCATGACACATAGACCTACACTCTAGGTTTGATATCTCATTAGAGCGGACAATCAGTGAATCCTGAGATTCTCCAAGGCTGACACTGTAGGCCCAGAGCCCACGCGGGAGCACAGGACAGGCACACACTCCTGGCACGCGACCTCAGACTCCTGCAGAAAGAAACTTCGTTCGGACACAATTGCTGCTTCTCTTGCAAAAGGCTGTGTAGGTATGATAAAGGGACAGCCCCAAGAGCCTGGATGTGGACACCAGGCACCTCACAGACTGTATGAGCTCTCCAGCCTGCCATGGTAGGGGGAGGTTGGTTATGTTACAGGGGCTTCACTTTAGGAAGACTGGATTCTCTATGCACAGCAGTAGGGTAGTTACTCGTAGTCTAACATTTCATCCTGGTATGCCTAGGATGAAAAGACATAGCCACAGTAGAACCATCTCGCTTGGATATGACCAATACAAGGCAAAATATTAGCAGAGGTTCCTGTTTGTGCGTCTTCATATATAGACACCAAAGTGCTGACCAACTTGTATGATGAAGATAACACTTGGGAATTTGCCTCAAAATGATCTTTCAGTGACAGATCTGGCCAAGGAATCTCAAGCTGGTGCAAGAGGATCACTCATGAGTGCCTTTGCCCACTGTCTCAGCAAGAAACCAAATAGAAACACACTACCAGGGGAGGGTCAAGAACACGAAGCAAACTCTGAGCTCACTCTATCCCTGGGTGGTGGTTGAAGCCACTAATGACACATCCCCTGAAAACCCGCACACAGATTGTTTCCCAGATGTTTCAAGCTTATCTGCAGCATCCAGCAGTTCTCATACAGGTCACTCACAAAGGCTTACACACAATCATCTCAAGTCTGAAAATCCCATCGGATCTATCATCCTCAACAATAAAAAGCACATTAAAAAGTGAGATTAAAAGCCATAATAAATCTATAATTGTAAGGTAAAAAGCCAAGAAGTTGTTAAAATGGAAAATACTTATTTTCTTTTTAACATGACAGCATAATAGCAATGGACCAACATTTTTACTTTGAAGGGCTGTCCCAGCTCAGAAGAATAAAGTAAATCTTTGTGAACATTTTAATATTAATGAAACAATTCAGCAGCGCTCCAAAAGAAAGTATTTTTTTCTCTCATAATCACTGTGTGCACTTTACCCAAACTGTAGCATCTCATATTTGGAAAGTGTTGGCCAAGACAAAAAAAACAGATGACAAAAAATTGGTGGGTTTCTGGCACCTGTGACTACCTATGCCTATTCAGGGTAGAAGAAAAGAGAGTTCTTCAGATGTTTCAGAAATGCATATGGGGAAAGAAATCCTGAAAAGGAGGCAACCTTCCTGCAGGTATGTGGAAGTTTTGAAGTCCTTGGTTGAGATGTGAGGAAAGTGCTTCTTTTTTGATGATTTCTCAGAGGAACAAAGCACTGACTCATTCATTTTAGCTCAATCATTAAGAAATGACTAGATAATAATAAGGTTCCATCTCTTTGACAATGGATCCATTTTCAGACAGGCTATTAATTGAAAATGTGCTAAGTATTACTTTCTATTATCAATGCATTTTTTTAATGTAGTATTATAGTAGAATTACTACAAAATAGTAATATATATGTTACTTCAATACAGTAATATATATAAAATAGAAAACAATTCAAAAGAATCCTTTTTTAGCATGTTCCTAGTAGGAAGCTTTACTGTCAGAGGTGGATCAGACAGAATTACAACTGTTCAGATACAGTGAAAGGGAATGTAGAGAAATTCCCAAGAAGTGAAATGAAGGTGGCTTCTGGTAAGAGATGAATCTTTAGAAGAACTTCAGTTTTGTAGGTAGTTATCAAATGCTGTTTTACAGCAATGAAAGCAACTTGTGGACTGATCCTTACTAGCTGTTTTGTAGTCCCCAGAGCATATCCTCACTGCCTAAAAAGGACGTATTTGTAGCTGACATCTTCAGCTACAAGAAGAAGTAGGAAGGGAGAGGAGAAAGAATATGACAGCTGTTAATAAGTAGTCTGCACAACCATGAAACTAGGAGTCAGAGTAGAAGAAGACAAAAGGGAGAAGAAATGAGASACAACTGTGAAAATAAGAGAAAAGCAGAAAGAAATGCCATCCAAAGACTACTCAAGAGGGAGATTGCAAAAAAAAAGCTTTCACAATGAAGATAATAGATCTTAATTGCAGACAAATAATTCACTAAAACGAACCAGAGGTGGATATCTACCCATGAGAGGTTGATGTGATAGGCTGACCAAAGCTTCAGCAGAAGGGTGGCTGCCCACAGCAGACGTGCAATGCACATAGTCACTGCAAAGTCACAACTGAACACTGCATCCCAACGGGTATCGTGCTAAATTCATGCAGTGCAGCAGTGGTAGCTGCCCTTAGCAGTTCTCCTCCATTGAAGAGAGGGGTCATTAAATCTTAGAGGAATTATTATTATTGCTTTTATTATTATTGTAAGCTAGGAACAGAATCAGCAAGTTCAATTCCTTTCCCAGATCTCTGAGTCAAAACTGTTGCCTACTAGCACACCTGTCAACAAGCAGTACATTTAAATAAAAACAAGCATTGGTGTGGGTCTGTTGAGGCCTTTCCAAAGGCAATGAGATTTATTGGACTGAGAAGATCCTAGGGAACACAGAGAGGGAAAGAAACCCAGTTGGTATTTAGGCCAAAGGGTTTTCGTTGGTCGTTTTTATTTCTTGACTATATTTGATTCATATCCTCTTTGACAGAATGCTGCCAAGCTTTACAGACCCAAAATGGGACTTGCTTTTTTTGGTTAAAATTCCAGTAATACCTTGTACCCAGTATGTTAATTTTAGGGATAAATTGTTAAATACTCTCAGTTCCTTATTATCACTTGTTTCTGCTGCTAATAGAAAGCCCACAGCCAAGTAAATCAAAGTATCCAGCTGGAGGAGAAAAACAATTCACTCAAGAAATGGATTTCAGTTTCAGTTTTGCCAAGAAGCTTTTATAAACATTAAGGAACATAATGTTTATGAAAAATGTCTCGTCAGTGTCCTTTTAAATGCGCCACGCATATGGAGCATATACAAAATATTAAAAAGGAAATTAAATTCCTGTAGATCTTCCATGTCATGTGGGCATTTGGAAGCCACCCATGCCCCAGCTTCAGAGCACTCGGCAATACCTGTAAGCCCAGAAAGGATCCATTAAAAGAAAGGTTTCTATCTGCTATGTATGGAAGAGAAGCACATTTAGTTGAATATGTTTGGTTTGGGAAATCTGTTTTTGCCTGTTAAGTGGAGCTCTCCTTACACGTTAATAGAAAGATGAACCTAATGTTCATCGCCTCATGTGGTTTTGTGTGTCCCAGGAATACTACTACTACAGTCTACAACTACAAGGCTCCATCTGGCTGCTCAATTAGAGCGCAACGTGACAACTGATTGTTATGCACAAACAATTGATTAGATTTTTATGTCCCTCAACAAGCTGACTCAATTACAATGAGTATAATTTTTCTTTTCATTTTTTTTTCTTTTTGCTTTATAGCTTATAGTTTATTTTATTGTTTTCCAGTTCTGGCACTGAAGTCTGTGGACTATCAAATGCCCTTGCCAAGAGGAAGCTATACTGTTCTGGGAGCTTGATGTGCTGTGAAGGGCTTCTGGGCGGCTTGGCAGCAACTTTGCCAAAGCACAGTCGATTATGCTGTGTTCAGACAGATTTTTTGAGTAGTCTTGTTAACCCCCTCTCCAAAACAATTGGGAGATGAATATTAAAAATGAATTTGAGTTACTAACTGTTCATCTGTTCACAACTTGTAAGTTAGTCTGCTCTTCCATTTTTAAAGCTCTCCTTTTGAGATGAGGTGAGCCTAACCCTCAGCAGTACCGGTCTTTCCCATTTTGCACAGACTAGGAACGAGGTCCTAAGGGAAAGAGGCTAGCAGGAGCTTTGAACTTTGCAGACCTGTCACACTCAGTATCCAGACTGCCCCCCACATCTTCTGGAAGAATTGCTTTCCAGTAGTGTTCTTCACATTTCTATTGATGCCCTGAGAGAATAATTAGGGCCTCAGAGCTGAATTTTTCCCAGCATTATACTGATTTCCAGTGAGCTGAAGGGCAAATAAAGCTCCTTCTCTCCTGTGTAGCCTGTATTTGGGGGTGACATCCTTGTGTTTACAGAGATTGGAGACTGCTATACTTATTTTCCCAATGTCCAGGGTGTGTGTATATACAAAAACATCATCAAGAGTGCACTTTACCTGCTCAGGCCATTAAAACTCATCCTAAGTATGGGACGAAGAATGACAAAGAAGGAAGAAAAGATTATATTTGCTTATGACCTGCTAGAGACATTGCATTTTTCTTAAAACTGGAAACTTGGTTCAGATCCACAATTCATTTTATCCTGCGTAATTCAGAGGGGTTTCAACTCAAATCCATTAATGCTAAAAAGCACCAAAGTATAGTGGGGTTCTGTCCTCCTTCATGTCCTATACCCATCCTTCCAAATGTAAGTCTTCCCTATTTTAAAAGAGTTTATGAGTATAATTTCATTATGCAGAAATATGGTAACATCATTTCTCCCCACATTAGAAAGCAAATACCTCCTTTTCTTGTAGCTGAATGATGCTATTTGAGGAATTGTTAGGAAAAAGCATTTTGGTCACAGTCTCGTGTGTATGACATACACACATGCCAACAGCAAGAGGAATATCTTTCAGCATACTGAACCAGGAATGTAGCCCTCTGCTGCTTCCCCAYTTACCGCTCTGTATGAGTCAAGGGCCCTATACATCAGCTGTTGCCACAGGGGAAAGGTGGGAAGATAGTTGGTTCTCCCCACTCTGCAATTCAGTCCTATTGCTCTATAGGCTGGTTTTGAATTCCTCTTCTCAGGATTTCCTAATCATGTTTTCACTAATTACTCTTTGCAATAAAAAAAAAGAGGAGCCAGGGTGTTCCTCTTCGTTTCAAGGCTACCTTTGACCATCACCATTACCGCGCTGAGTTCTCTGGAATGAGCCTCGGCCACCACCATGAGCAGCACTCAGAAAGCCCAAAGGATGCTGCCTCTTTGGCCTCCTCGCTGAGCTCTCTTGAAATACAGCCAGACTTGCCAAGTCCTGCAGCTCTGTGATTAAACACGACACAATTTTAGGTCAGCATAGGGCTTTCTTTGTTAACTGATGCTGAAGATCACCGGCTTATTCAATCCCTTGATTCATTGATTCATAAGAAACAGTAATTAATGCACCTGTCTGGATGAAGAACAGTTCACCAAAGCATCTGGGAAGGGGGGAAGAAACTGAAATATTTTTATATTTAACAATAAAGTATTTTTCTCAATTAGCATTTTAATATGAAAATGAAGCATTATAATATGAGTTTCTCCAAAAGAAATCAATTCAAATAGCTTTTTTGGGGGGTTGTGGGTTTTTTTTTCCTTCAAGGAAAGGGAAAGGCGGACGACCTGAAGGCAGAGTTAATTTTGCAGGAGACTAAACCCCACTCAACACTTAGCCCTTTACCTGTGAACGAGCGTTGCGTAACTGGGACATTGCAGAGGGAATCGCAGCATCTGGAAGGTTTATACGGATGAACTGACCATAACCTTAGTTAAAAGCCAGAAAATTCTTAAAAAGCCAGATCTCTAAAGAGCTTAACTCTCAGTTGTGCTATGAAAGCACAGCATTCTTACAACAGAGTGGAATAACTACTGTTTCATGCCTGCCTTAGGCAGTAGCATAAGGATGCCAAGTACCAGTACGTTCTGATTATTATAAAGCCTGCTTTCTTCTTGCTGGTGTAGGTTAGGCTGATATATTAAGCCGCAAAGCCTATTCTACCCAGCCAGTGTTATTAGACTTGTTCCACTGGGAGGGAGACCCAAAGGTTTTGGTGTAACACAGAGTTATTCAGGCTGTACCCCTTTTTTTGCAAGTGACATTTTCATTCTGAGTCACACCAGCAGGCCTTATCAGCAACATCAGTCTCGCTGGCTTTTATTCCCATAGCCCCACAACACCTCCCAGCTAAGGGGCCATGATCTGGCTTCCCTTCTTCTGAGGTCCCCAGAGCTTTACAGCAGATCTATGCAAACCTACTGCAAAAAAAGCAGCAGCAGCTGAGAATTAAATTTGAGCATTTAAAACATGTAGCAGAAAGAACAGCTCAGACTTGGGAACAAAATAGATTTCTCCTGAAGAAACTGAAAAAGCTGGAAAAAGATATTCCCACATTACTAAAATCAAGTACCCTTTAGCAGCTAAGCTGTCTCCTAGCAGAAGGCCATGTGGCTGGTGTCTGCAGTCTCAGGGTTTAGTAATGAATGAACGTATGCATTTTTTCTCAGTAGCAATGGGTGAAAAGAAGTGAATCTGCCCTTCCTCTTGCGCGAGTCTACRCACACTTTGGAGCACAGACAAGGAGGAGTCCTTGCTCCAGCAAAGTCATTGGTTTCCACCAATGCAAYGGGGATTTCACTAGCAATGACTAATGCTAGAGGTGTGTAACTACTCTATGTCAATGAATAAATAGCCCAGCAATTAAATGGACTCAGGCCTCACGTACTTAGGAAAGCTGACACAGGATTACTGCTATTTGGAAGTGCAAATACACACTACAATATATACCACGTTAAAGTTCTCAGCAACAATGTTCTTCAGCTTTAATTATACTGCCAAAGCACCAATTTCACCAAAGGCTATAGGGGTAACAGTACCAGCATCACAACCTTTCACAAATAGTAACACCCTTCAAACCGGAGGGTTTTGCTGCAGTACACAGTTGAAATTTAATTTCTCCACCATATGAAAAATTGAAATACTTAAGTAATAACATTCAGCAACATCATCTGCCATCTGATAGTGCACAGAAACTGGGCAATTATGTTTCGCCTCGGGTGGCTAATAGGCCCATTTCAAATTTCAGGCATTATCAGATAATAACACTGCCTGCATCTGAGTATGTTATTATAATTATTAACTGTAAAGAAATGGGGAAGGGGGAGGGAGAAGGATTGTTTTTAATTATTTAATTTTGAAGTGCAATAAGATAAGTTCATTGGTCCCCATGAGCTAATATTCAGAGACCGAGTGCTGGCATCAATGCAAATTTAACTCAGTTCAAACTGACTTGTTTTCAGATTTATAAAACCTTATCATTGCTMTTTGGAATACGTAGGTCTCAGAGCAGTGAGACTTGCCTAGAAACATTACATGAGAATAAAAATGGTAACGCCAACAGAAACTCTGAGGAATCTTCCACTAGAAGCCAGTCTATTTCTGATATCACACTTAAAAACTGCGGTCAGTGTTTTAGATCCATTACTATATTTTAATTACTTAGCTTTCAAACTCTTCTTAGGATGTGGATATTCAGATTCAGGATGAAACAGAACCTAGATGAAATATCCTTCATACATTTATAAATGCCAAAATTTAGGGCCACAAATGTGTACAAGCTTAAAAATTGGAGAAATGGCTTTTGGGAATAGGGGCCCTTAGTCAAAGTTGCACTGGAGGCCAGCAGTTTGCTTTTTTGGCCTGGGTGAAAATATATAAAGGTAATATATAACAATTTTGACTGATTTCACATCCTCCATTTCTGTACCCATAGCAAAAATGACATAACACCAAGGTGAAATACAGCATTAGGCTTTCTAGATTTATAAATACTTCAGTGCATGGAAGAAATATTGAATAAATTCCTTCCTATAGAAAGGAATAGAAAATTCAATACATATAGAAAATTTAATAAATAAAATTATGTAGTGCAGAAATTAATATTAAGCTATTTAGAGGTCTCCACATCTCTCCATTTGCTGTGAATCTGTGATATTGGTATTTTTCAAAGCTCAAGGCTCAGAGATAGCATACAAAGTGCTTTTAATAATTGCTTTTTTAAAAAAGTAATTTTTCTAGCTTTCTGTAGGAAAAGCTTCAGAAATAGTGAGGTGAGTTTACACTTTTGGCCTAAACACAAGATGGCATAAAAAGGCTAACTAATGATTTAAACCCTTTTCATTATTTCATGTGAGACTGCTCTTTCCAACTCTCAAAGGTCATTTAGTGCACAAAAGGACTATCATGCATGAGAATTGAGTGCTGTGTGAAAAATACACTTAACAGAGTTCCACAAAAAACAGAGAATAAGAAGTAAAGGCAGTTAAAAACAAGTATTTGTCTAATCACCTGGAGGCAAACAATTCTGCATTTGAACAGCCACTGTGAGTCACATCAAGCCACCAGCATCATGCCTGCTCCAGTCCCATCGGCTTCTCAACCTCCTCATTAACCACTTCACAAGCCAACTTCATGCCTCTTCCACCATTGTACATCTRCATCTCTGATTGCACCACAAATAACTGCATTTTTCTGAAAAATGATGGAGAACTTAAGAATTTAGTTTTCCCAGGTGTCCTTTTCTCTAYGAATATTGCGGCTGTCTCATGAAAGATATTTTACAATTAGAAAAGCAAGAAAAACCTGCTGCCCTCTGCAGTGTTAGAGGGTGGCTGTGAAGGAAGATGCATTTCAGGGGACTCACGGCACTGGACAGCCGGGCACTGCTCCTCCAGATCACTCCAAAGCAGAGCTGTTCTACCTCCTTAAAGGTTGCTGCGCTGGCTAAAACACAGCACTTCACGTTTTTCCATTAACTAATCTTAACTACACATGTGGATTTAGTTGTAAGGGATAAGGCGATTAGATTGCAAGAAGGTCTCCGACTCAGCAGCAGCCGGTTTGATGAAGAACAGGTCTCCCTTCTGAACCTTCATGAGCTTTCACAAAACAGCCTCGCCAGCACTCATATAGCCAGTGCCAGCATTTTGCAGCTCCTCTGGTCCTGTGCTCTAGAAAACCGGGCAGTCGTCTCCATTGTTTCCCACCTGAGCTGCCTGCAAGGTTTCGCAATCTGGCCAGCCCAACCTGCGCAGCCAGATCATGTGCAAAGCGAGGCACTCGGTAAAGGGGAGGATTGATTCTCCCACGCGTCGATAGGAAACGAGGCACCCAACATATGCTTTATTTAGGCTTATGAGAACATTGGTAACAGACAGAGCTAAGCTGAAAAACATACTGAATTGTAATCTCCAGCATAAGGGTGCTGAGACTGTAACCGCCGGGGGGCAAGGACAGCCTTGCTTCCCCAGATCTGCATGGGAAGGGCTGGTGCAAAGCAGTCCTGCCCCTGACACAGCACCCGAGAATCGAGCATATGAGTGATATGTTTGTGGTTAGGTGTTGACTTTACGACTTTTTTAACTACCAGGGAATTTTTTGCAAAGGTCTTTTTTCAGGGCCTCGCCGCGTAGATATCAGTATGATATATGTAGTTATTTAATGCTTCAGCCTTTCAGTGCCACACAAGAGGTAAGTGGAAAGGCCATAGAAATTTTCCATTACCGCAGAGCAGTGCAGCTCAGCAAACACTTTTTTAAAAAGTATACTATTGATAGGCTATTTAGCAAATTCTGAATGGCAGGTTACTTGCTAGTTTGCAAGCACTCCATATATCAAGTATTAAGATATTCAACTTGATTTTCTCTGAAATAGAAGTAAATCCCATCACATCTTTAATAAAAAGAAAACAAAAGCTGAAATAAAACTATTTACTCTAGTGAAACAAATCTCTTCAGCTGTGGAAATCTTCCTTTCTCTCTCACTCCCCTCCTCCCCAATGTTTCGAAATGACACTGGCCCAAGATAGATACAGTAATCCAGTTTGTTCAGTGACCAAACACTCTCTCACGCCTGGAGGATCAACTCRAGATGCCTCACAGCCAGAACCAATGCGTGAAGCTGACATCCAAGCACCCTCTGAAGGCTGCAGTACCTGGGGTGCCTGAGATGCCATTATCTCTCCTGGTAAGTGGTGAATCTCAAGAGGTGGAATCGCTTTTTCCCCGGCCTGTTTTCAATGGCAACATGTCAGGTTTTAATTGCCTAAAAGTGTCTTAAATTTAAAACGCTTTTTCCCAGGTTCTTGGATAATTTAAATCCTTGACTAGTTCATTAAAAGGCCATTTGCGATGAGGCCAGCTGGCGCATCTCTCACTTAGCACGCTCAGCCGATCTAGGAATAGAAGTAAATAAACAGCATCCGCTCTGCCTCACACTGAGCGCAGGCATTTGTGGGTGCCCACAGCGGTGGCAGAGGGGCAGGAAGGGGTGTACTGTGGTTAAAGGGCTCAGTTCTTTCTTGAACAAATATAAGGTGAAATCCTGGCTTTAGTGAAGTCAGTGGCAAAATTCCCAAAGCTTTCAATGGGACCAGATTTTTCTCTCAATTAGTTCCAGAGGGTTCCTACAGGGTGGAGCCTTTGAAGGGGCAATGTAAATAGATAGCTGATCCATCAGGGTCCAATATAACTCATTGGAAAACATAAACCCAGTAATGCAATGCCATGTAGTAGATGTGTGCTTTGGCTAGATGCCTTCCTCAGTGTTTTGCATTTTCAACCTGTATTCTGTTTGTGTCTGTGTATTGCTTCAAAATGATACAGTATTAGATTAGATACAGTAGTGGAAACCTGATTTAAAGGAGCATTCAGGACATCAGTAAAAATCAGTTTCCTGATGAATGGAAATGACCCTTTAATAAAAATGGAAAAGACACATTTTCAAGACATTTGGAACTGACTTTGAGAGAGCAAGGTAATTGAGAGAGAGGTAGGAATAGCCTCTTGTACAGGTTCTGCTTTGTATACAAGATTCATCTAAGAACCTAATATTTTTAAATTTGGAAAATATTAATATTTTGCAAAGTTTTGGAAAAATTTCAGTTCACATCTAATGACTATATATATGTATATGTGTAAGCGGTACTCACAGACACCGCACTTGCTATTCAAATATATATATGTATATATATATGTATATATACACACACAGCAGTAATGAGACCCGTAATGCAGCCACCCATATTGTTCTTACATGGATGCACATATGCTGTGCACACTCACTTCACGAATGTTGCAGACCCTGATCACAGACATTTCACCAGCCAAGACTGCTTGCAAAATTCCAATTCTTAATATCAACCACTTCATTAGTAATTATGCTTGGCACTTACATAACCTTTTTCAGGTAACTGATACCTTCTGGATGCTGAGAGGTTTTCCTTTACAGAAAGGCCATACATTTGCGGTATCACAGTTTCTTGCCACAAGCTTGGCACTATACAGTGCTGAAAAGTTTTGCTCTGCAGTGCAGCCTAGTCTTGTGCTATACAAATGTTAGATGCTGCTGATAGATTAATGAATTTTTCAGGTATTTGAATTTTGGCTTTTAGGTGACTGGAAAGTGAAATCTGGGTGCAAGTTGCAGCTTACCAGAAGAGTTCGGTGGCGAAGCACAACTGTTCATTTCCAAATGCCTGGGTATTTGTATTTTCCTGATGTACTTCTTTCCATCACAGTTTAAATTAAGCAGTCTGTTTAGCTTCTTTTCACACATTTCCCAAGGAGATTGAAATAGGAAATGTGTCCTTTTAAACTCTCTTCTATTTTTTTAAAATCTATCTGCTTCCTTCCCCCCCTCCTTTTGAAAACTTTCCCCACCTTGGAAAGCGTGTTTGACAAAAGCAGTCTCTTTCTGCTTTCTTTTTGCTTTAACAGGTTAAATTTGCCTGGTTTGCCTTTTCTTGCTTTTTACTGTCACTTTGCTGTACAACAAAACAGTGAGAAAATGATCCACCTCTGTAAAGGTTGTTTGTTATTAAACTTAAYATCTATTTGAACTGCTGCTTCTTTTTCTTGAAGTCTCATGTTTGTCTTTAATTAAAAAGAAAGGATGCGCATGATGCATAGCTAGCTCCCTCTGATCTTTACTGTTTGATCCCATCCATTTGGATATAAATGTTTCTTCTTGTTCATTCAGACACTAAATCAATGCAACTAATCCAACACTACTGCAGTTTTCGTTTGTTTGTGGGATTTTTGTTTTCTTTTCTTTAAAGAATGTGTCGAAAAAGTGATATTAAGATAGTTGGGCCTCAAGACTTTAATATTTAAAACACAGAGCATAGCAAGGCAAGATCTGTTCTAGGCAATTCAGGATGTTTTGCAACACAATGCAAACATCTACACTAGGAAAGCATCAAACTCGAAGAGTTAAATACTGGAAGTGGGATTACTTGAAGCTGACCCTATCTTGCCCCCAGTGAAGGCAATACTAATACACCCAGAGGATTAGCAGCCTTAATACAGGCTAAGCGTATCCATGTCTGACTAGCTCCTCTTTCACGCTATGCTTCAGTCCATATTCCCAATCAGTTCAATTTACCATTGCATCCTTTTTTCAGACGTGAACTGGACCATAACTTACAGCCTTCTTTCTCCCCCAGATAATTACAGTCCTCTCAGAGACAATGTCTTTTCTGTTTTGGTTTTAAAATTTTCCAGTTAGATTTATAATACAAGATGAAATTACATTTCCATATCTTCTCCTGCTGGCTCTCCCAGCTTTCCTGCTCTGCAGCTTTACATGCTAAGCTCACAGCATTTCTTTTTAAGCCGGGTCTTGCTAATCTCCTCCATTCAGCCCTGTCATGTTCGGCCCCTCAGGGTAGATCACATTGGAATAGGGAAGAGAGGGGATCTGGTAAGTCATGAACAGAAGATATTTTGCACGTTTGCCTACTTTCTCTTTTTAAAAATATTTTCTTCAGATAGCTTAATGTCTTCTTCGTATTGCAAGTGTCTTTTGTGTCAGAGTCATTTATGAAATCCCTGCTGAAGAATTCTATCTTGAAAATTAGCCAGCTGGGGACTAGAATAGTTAGGAAATAATATCATTACAATGCAGTAATGTGTTAATAGTGCCRTTATAGCTTTGTAATTCCTACTGTTCTCATATCCCTGGCCTGCTATATGCTGATTTTTCCTCGCACTAAAGGAATTGCTATAGCAACATACCTTCAAACACGTATGATTAATATTTTATATGCCCATGACTGACTAGATATTTGTTCTAGACACAGCATATTGAAAAACAAGATGGAATACCTGCCAGGAATCCATAGAACAGAAACTGATTTATACTGGGAGAAAAATAAATCATAAATTGAATAAGTACAAGAGAAAATACAATTTCATAGATTCAGAATACAGGCAAGTTGATAAAATATACTGCAATGCTTTGATCTCTCTGGTATATCAGTGTTAGTCTAAAGAACACAGAATATCACAAGCCATTTTAGTGTTTTATAAAAAAATGTTATTTTTTCCGCATAGGAAAACAACTGCATCACTTTTTTTCACCTGCGGACAGATGCCTCAACCCCGCAGTCAGATTCTTCCTTAGATCCCAGGGAAGGTAAAGATGTCTCAGTTTGGGAAACCAAGAAGTGGTCACATTTTGCAAATGTAACCTCACATGCACCTTCAGGCCTACAGTCAAGAAGGCGTAAATGTTTGTGCTTCCTCTTAACTTCAGCTCTGCTTGGTATCATTCAGGATTTTGCATAACTGACTATAGCTGCCGTTCCTTGTCAGGACAGGCAATTAGAAGCATACGCTTTGCCTTTTTAGTCTCAAAAGCTAATTATACCGTTACGTACACCATTAACCGCATGGGATGATAGTTATTGGAGGCTGATTAAACTTCTTTTCAGAAGTCGCCCAGTTTGTATGACGCATCTAATGGCAGAATTCCCTTGTCTTCTAAGGAAAAAAGCACCAGGCTCTCTCCCAGTGTAGTTACAAATTTTATCTTCTAAAAGCTGAATAAAGAATAAAGCCAACTCATGCAGTGAATGAGGCAGTTGTCAAGAGCAAAACTGCCTTACTATGAATTAAAGTAGCCAAGGCTGACAGATTCAGGAGGAGGCCCACATGCCACAAACTCTCAATTTAAGTCTTTAAAACAGAGTGTTGGGTGTGTGTGAGCTTTTACCACGCAAAGGGTAAATTCCACCCTATGGATGGCTGGTGCAGGGCATGGTGAACAGCAAGGCTGAGCACCACTCAGGTCTGTGGATCTCTTGGCTTTCTGAGGCATTGATTTACCAGCCCACATACTTCAGTTCATTCCTGCCAAACCCCTTCAACGTGGGCTTTGTGCACACACAGAATGTGTTTGGCACAATACAGGAGTCAGAGGGTTTGTCATGCAAAACATGGAAGATAAATAGGGGGACAAAGTGCGCTTGGACTTCCAAAGGTAATGTCCAACTCAGACCGTGGAAAACACCACAGCTGTCAGGAAAAATGGTGAAAACTGATACTATAAAGTATAGGTTATAGGGAACATCACTGATATTGGAGAGGATCTTTAAGATTTCTAGAGCTGGGAATATTTTTCTGCTGCCAATTTCTTGATGTTACATGTGGTGCTTACATACAGTCCCCTGGCCCGTATTAACCTGACGGTGTGTGGGCATGACTCTTCTCAGCCTGTGATAAACACACCTTCTAGACATTTACAAAGAGAAACATCTCAGACAATCTGTCTTAAATGACACAGAGTCACTTATGTTGGCTACTTTCTAAAAGATCAGGTTTTTTAAAGGCATTGTCTTCCTGCTGTCAATCTCAGGGCTTGAGTGTCAAGGTAAGTTTTTCTGCCAGAAACACATGCCTTCCCACTTTATAGGGATAAGTATCCCAAGCATCTCTGGGTATCTCTGACCAATTAAATGGGCAGGTAGCTGCATGGGTGAGTTTGATTTATGACTGCCTATAAACAGCTGCTCATCCTTTTACCTGAACATCCACTTCTTATGCCCAAGTGCTCAGATCATTTAACAAAATCTCAGCTTGCTCTGTCTTAGGGGTTTTGGGGCTCAGAGCCTTTTGTAGGTTTTCAGCTTTGACACACCATTAGGCAAGGCTGCTGGAAAAAATGTCCTTAGCCTCTCTTTTTAAGTCAAAATTGCTAAACTCCAATTGTGACAAGCCTAAGGTTCAGACAGCCATTTGGTATCACACTGTTGCATAACTTGTGCTTCAGTTCCCTTCCTGGCAATGCTGACTCACACTTTCCAAATAACTGCCCATGGTCCTACACAAGCTCCATATCTTTCCATGCTTCATCCTGAGCATTTCCTCAATGTTCTCTGGCCATTTGTCCAAGACCTATAAAGCCTCCAGCTCACCCCAGTTCTTTTGAGAAGGAAAGGAGTRAAAAAACAGAGGGTCAAAAATCCCCTCCCTGTTCTCTTAAATAAGGAAAACTAGGTTGTCTGACAACCGTCACTTTAAACAGATGCAGTGTGACCCAATGGATGGAAGCCCGGATGGACCTAAATGAATGATAAGGAGCTTTCATCAGTGATGGGATGCAAAGAAATGAACTAAATTGTTGAGTAAGCTTTAATAGAAAGGTCAAAGTCTTTCTGACCATTACTGCTGGCTTCACTAGAAGACATGAAGCTTAATCCAAGAGCTTCTTCAGCACTGATCTTTACACGAGTGTTGATTGTCAGTTGCATTCTGACTTGGGGGAGCAAAGGGAAGAATGGGATAACACAGGCAGGTGATGAGCAGACAAAAACTCACCGTCCCCTCTGCAATCCACTCCCTCCTCCCATCGCATATCTCGCACCATCCATCCTCGCTGCAGAATCTGGGAGGCTGGAGAAATGACAGCTTCATCCTGTCATTTCAAGGTTATGTGCTTTTAAATCCACATGAACAAGGGCTCTCTTTTTCCCCAAAAATCAAAAAGGGGCTGAGGGAGGCAGAACTACAGTGAATTCTTTATCAGAGATTCAATCCCTGAAGAACAGAGGCACATTTCCTCTTTGGTTATATTTTATCACGATGTTATTTTAAAATATTCTAAGCCAAGTGCCTATTCCACGCCCATTTATCTGACTGCTATCTATATGCTGTCTACACATAATGATCAAGAGGATTATAATAGTGCTCTGTCATAGTTCCCCATCAAGAAGCTGTATTCTCGAACACATATGCCATTTCCAGCATCCCCTGTACCTGTATGAAAGAGTACAGCTGCCTAAGACAGTCCCTATTAAGACAATGGTTTGAAAGAGTTTAAATGTGTTTTTCTAGACTGTTCATATGTGGAGATTCCTTTTAATCTTAATTCTGACTTTGTGTTAGTTTAATAAGCAAATTCAAGGCTTGTAAAGATTTAAACTCACCTAGCTGAACTGAGTGTTTTGTTTGGGTTGGTTACTAGAAAGACATTTGATGAGAAAGATCTTACTCCTGAAAAAGAAATTGGATTTAGGAGGCCAGGTTCAAACCTGCAAAACAATGCATTTGATGAATGTTCAGATTTTATAGCTGCAAGGACAGAGAGCATCTTAATCGCCTCGCTCCAACACTTAGAGCAGGAACTTGCAACTCCCATCAACTGCAGATCGTCCCCTAGTGATTCTGCCCCTGCCAATTAAAAATATGCTTCTGACAGCAAAAATACATGCTAAAATCTGGAGCCATTTGTAAGGCTAGCAAGCATCCACCTTCTAGCTTCTCTGCATCAGTTTATCCAAGTCTCCAAATGTGCTCTCAAGAGAGCAGAACCTTCTTGAGATGCCACCGGTGGAGAAGCAAAACATAAGCGGGTTAGACCACCAGAATGGGAGTAGGTAGCCTTTAAAGTAACAGAAAATAGCATTGCATCAGCAATCCTGCCTCTCTCAAATGGGAAGTAATTTCAGACTACAAGTATGTTTCCAAGATATTGTATCTCCAGAATTATTCCAGTGGGAAGGTATGGTTAGAAATCAGAAGAAAGACTTTTTTAATCACCTTCTTTTGCTATACTCTAACTAAATGAGAAAGGACTGAATATTAACAATTGCAGAGAGCCTAGATAAATCAAAGATTCTGGACCATGTAAGATGATAGTTAAATACAACACCGGGAGACCCCTGGTGTAATGCAACTTTTCAATTTTTTCACACACTGAGACAGCCTAAGTTTTACTTACCTGAATCGAGAGACCAAAAACCCTGGAGAACATGAAGATACACTTTATTTCTCACTCAAGGTGGATATATTCCACCTGTGAACACAAAGGAAAATGGTCCTTGCCTTCTTCACGAAAATGAGTCTTCAGATCCCTGAACACTCGTATGATGGTGGAAGACCTGTGGGCCTGCATCTGCCAGAGAGGAGGGCAAATATGGACATGCTATATTTTGAAAAATT
Organism: Phoebastria nigripes; assembly: GCA_035582835.1. NCBI lineage: Eukaryota > Metazoa > Chordata > Aves > Procellariiformes > Diomedeidae > Phoebastria > Phoebastria nigripes. The sequence goes on along the minus strand of JAYKAV010002842.1, from coordinate 264,040 downwards.
GGAGGAAAAGTCACATATCCTGTATTGTGGCATTTGCTCTTTCTGGCTCAAGAAAAGGGAAGCAAGCCAGAGAAGAGTATATGGAATCTAATTTGATCTCCAAACATTTGAAAACTGTGGGATAGAGCAACTCGGCTAGATTACACAGAAATGTGTAGACATAGGATATGGCACTTACTAAATATGCACGGATGTTTGGTAACTGTTTCTGAAGCTTTGAAAAACTTTCCATTGTGGGAAAGCCATCTGGCGGGTCATCCACAGTTGCTCGATGAGAAACTCTTTATAAACGCAAAAGTTAAGGACTGCCCTGAGCCTGACTGATGAAGAACCAAAAGATACGTCTGCTGGCAGGGCCAAGTCCCAGACCTTTATCAGTTCCAGTTCAGAAGAGAACTGCTGGGAGAACAGTCAGACACCCCAGGAAGTCTCTGACAGGCTTCAGAAAGCCAGTGAGCAGTGAGGAAATGCTGTGATGGGGACAGTCGTCTTAAACTCTGAGCATGGATGACATTTGTACACACATACCTTGGTCATGCTATACATTTTAAGAACTGTCTTGGGAACAAGACGAGAAGGGAGTGCCTTTGTATGCAATAGAAAGTGCTCAAAACCTCATGTTTGGATATACAACAGCAACAAAGTGGGGTAGACTGTATGAGGAAAACAAATAGAAATGCTCTAGTAAGTTTTGTTTAAAATTTATTGAGGTTATTCAAAATACAATTTACAGTGTTTCGGTTTACAATATTTTCTGTGTACATTAAACATTTGCTTTAATAAGGAACTGTGTGGTACTTTAAAAATTGTCTGGAAACTATTAACACCTGTTTTTCTGAGCTGCATCCCCAACCCCTTGAGGTGTAAAGCTTTGACAACCCCCTGAAGAGCCGGGACTGTAAACAGTACCTCAGCTAAGAGTTAAGAGTGATAGGAAGAAGGGAATTTCAGGAGCTGTACAAAACATTGCCCACACCATTATATTAGTTCGGCAAAAGCAAACAGATATTTAAAGAGGAAATGCCTCACATCTGCTAGCCTACAGCTCAGTTGGTGTCCTTAATATTTCCTTGTGGATATGCTACATCAGCCCAAGTTCAGCATTACTGCAAAAGACCTCCTGATTTCCCCTTCCAGCCCTCCTTAGATCACCTTCCTTGATCACTACAGAAACCATCATTATCGTTGGCCTGCTGTTGAATCCTCTAGCTGCAGGACATCTTCCATTCAAGCTTTGTGCTGAGGTACCACATCTAGGCTCTGCCTTGATGCATGTTGTTAATATTTTCTGCTTAAAGGCTCTTAGAGGCTTTCCTTCACACCAGAAACTCTCATTCCYCATCTTGAATATTGCAGTGTTCCTTCCCTTACCCTTAACAAAAGCAGCCTCACCCCTCTAGAAAGCTGCTGTCCTTTCTCCTAGCTTGTTGTGTTGGCTGTATCAAACCTCTCTTCACCTTCTTCCAGTGGCTTCCCTCTCTATGACACCCTTGGTTTCACTTCCAAGGCCCTCCACAACTTACCCCCTCCTTGAAATCATCTTTTACAATCCAGTTAGCCCCTGATGCCAGCTTTTCTATGCCCATTCTGTATTTGAGCTTTCTCCATGCACTTTGATGAGCTCCTGAATAAATGTTCCCAAAGTCACCTTGGTATCTTCCTTCACATCTGTTTTCTCATTGCCTCAACTTTACTAACAACTCCCAGTTCTGCACTTGGGGATGCCCTTGGGAGTTTTGCTGCAAGCATGAACAGGAGCAAGAGAAAACCTCTGTTATGAAATGCTGGGATAGTGTTATAAACCTTAGCTGATGTTGTGGTTGCCATGTCATCAGTACGTTTGGTTGCATATTGTTTCTCTTTCTTCTAATGGAAAAAATGAGTAAAAGCTGTTTTGAATGGCGGGGGCGGGGGGGGTGGGGGTGGGGTGTTAAATTATGTGCAATTCAGTTTTAAGAATGACTGGAAGCAGTTCAGTGGAAACTAGTCTGAATCATAATCTTAAAACTGAACACCTCTTGTCCCTGAAATTCAAGGTTGAAGGAAAAGTTAAAGCTTCAAATCTCCTCGGGTTTTGATTCTGGGCTGCATTCAAAACCAGAAGGGGCTTATTTTTCCAAATGCAATTTGATGTGGCCTGGGATAACATAAATCTCACAGAAACATCTGGGAAGAGTTTTGCTGATAGAAAGAACATGGAAATATTGTTTCTTGAGAAAGCACAGCATTATAAAGTTAACATATAATTTTTCTAAAATCATTGCCACTCTGACATTAAAAATGTGGGCCGTTAGTCCAGAAGAAGAGCAGAGTAACTTTGAAAAGTTCTTTGCATCCCAATTATATCTTGCTGTTTTTATTTCTAAGAACATAAAAATACCTGCTGGGTAAAGCTAGTGATGTCCAACACTATCAAAAGGAGAGTGCAATATAGGGAAAACATGTGAGCTTTGCCACTTTTTGTGGTCTGTTCTACTCACACTCCCTGAGCATCCAGAAAGACTGTTTTAAGGACGTTCCAGGACACATTCATGACTACTCCACTTCGGATCTTAGTATAGATCTGCTGCCCATTAATTCCTCTAATTCTTTCCTGAACCTAGTGCTATTCTCTGCCTCCAGAGCTTCAAATGGCAACAGGTTGCAAAAGCTCATGACCCCCTGTGTAAAGACACCCTTTCATCTGTGTTAAACCAATCTCCTACTAACTACAAATGCTCTCAAGTCCAGTTGTCGTGGAGTGTGGCAAAGAGCAGTTCTGTATTTGCCTTATCCACTGGCTTTTACGATTTCATAAACCTTGATCACATCTCCCCTAACCCAGCCGTCTCTTCAAGCTGAACAGTCCCAAACTTTTAGTGTCCCAAACTTTTTAGTGTCTCCTGGTAAAGTAGCTGCTCCAACCACTTGAACATTTTGTTGCCCTCCTCCACACCAGCTGCACAATATCTTTCTTGAGATGTGGAGATCAGAAATATACACCGCATTCAAGATGTGAGCCCATCAAGCTTATATATAATTCCCTCCTTCTTCCTTCCTGACAATGTCCAACATTTTTTTGGCTGCCGCTGCATGCTGAGCTGATGATTTCAGCAACAACCAGGATCTCTTTCCTGAGCCGTAACTGCCATCTCTACGTTTAACACTGTGCAGTAGGCCCATTTAGATTATTTTATTTCCAGATGCATTTGTTCATCTTTATCTGCATTGGTACTCCTTTGCCACCTTTTTACCCTTGCACTTAGTTTTCTGAGGTCCTTCTGAAGTTCCTCGCCATTAGCATGGCGTTTGGCTGTCTGAGAGAGCTTAGGTCCAGCTGCAGCCTTGGAGATGCACTGCAAACTCCCAACACCACATCGTTGATGAAGGTGCTGAATAAAACTGGTTTCAGCACTGATCCTGAGGGAACAAACCGCTGACTCATATCCCTCCAGAAAAGTCACCTTTAAGGACAGCTATTTGCTTTCTGTCCTTTTACCAGGTTTCACTCCATAAACGACCCTTTCCTCCAAACCCATGGCAATTTAGTTTCCATAATAACCTCTGATGTGGAACCTTAACAACAACTTCCGGAAACTCCACATTATGTCCCCAGGGAAATCCTTTATCCGTGTGCTTATTGACATGCTCACTGACACCCTCTAAGAGCTTGAGCAGGCTACTGAGACAGGACTTCCCTTTGAAGAAGCCATGCACCTTTCCTAAAAGACCATGTTCTCAATGCTTTTACTCTTATTTTATAGACTATACTGTCTGAGCTGACTTAACAGTCTGTAGTTATTCCTGAAGACTTTCGAACCAGACTGTTGCACTAAACAATGATGCCTAATCTCCATAAAGCTTATTCTCAGTGTTTTATTCATATCCAGGAGATGGGTAAATGATGCAGGTTTCCCAAAGCAGTGGCTCTTGCTGAAAATTATTTTTATATGCTAAGTAAATAAGACAAAGGGAAGCCAGCTCCAACAAGTGATCGCACCCACTTAATTTCATTGCTAGGCAAAGAAAACAAAACCAAAATAAAYCTCAGGTGTGTTACAGCCTTACAGTTAAAATGCAATTAGCAGCATGATATGAACTCATCATTCTAACCAGGTTTCTCACCTTGTATATACAGCCCCCATATTTCTATAAAAGGTAGTCTTTTTTTCTATTTTAAGTCCTAATTAAGTCATGTTATTTGTTTTTCTTTCCCACTCCATTGTTTTCCCTTCACCCATCAATTTTTCTCTGCCTTCCATATCTCCTAGCTTCTCCATTTTTCCCACTAAAAAGCAGTAAAAATGCTAAATGATAACATTTAATAAAATACTTCCCTCTGTTACTAGAAGAAATCTACCCTCCACATTCATTTCAAAACCAAAGTGCTGAGAAAAACTAGTCAATTATTGAGAAAATATTATCCTTTCAATGGCAGTAAGAAAAAAATCTAAGCAATACGGAAAAATCCTTACTATTTCGAGTTCTTACAAATGCGCCTAATTTAAGGGAAGGAACATGTGATGTTCTAAATTTCCAAAGAAATAGATCTAACGTTGGACAAACATTCATGCACACATACTTACATAGGTTATAGTGAAGTTATATGAATCGATACTCTAACAGCTTGGCCAAACTACCCTGGCTGGCAAAAATAATGATGCGGTATCCAAGCCTGTCTTTTGGGGGTTCACTTCATGCTATTTATGTCTTGACATTTCACACCCCCCATGCAGTAGAAAGGTTATTAAGAGCACAGTACAAATACCCTGTATTCCCAAGAGCATATTTTAATCAGAAAGAAAAACAGTAACTGCAGACTTTAATAAGAAAGGGGCTCTGTGTGAGGGAAATATCACAAAGTCGTGCGGAAGAGTTTTGCTCCTGCCCATGGCCAGGCAGGCTCTCTGGTGCAAAAGGGAACAGACCATCACCTGCCACCAGCTGGAGCTGCCCTCTGGAGCCATGCACGGAGGCGCAGAGGAGACACGGCCCTTTCTCGCCCAGCTCCCATCATCTGCCTTTGCTCTGGAAAAAAAAAAAAAAAAAAGATTGTTGCTTTTCAGCTATGAGGAACACACATCTATGGTACTCTTGGGGTTCTTTAATTTTCTTAGTAAACGCTACTGGAAGTGTACCCTCCTGCCTCTTGTCCCTGCGTGCCTAGCAGCCAGCTGCCTGCTCGAGGTGGCAGCTGGAGTGAGGGGCTCCTCTCCGTACAGCAAAAACTCGCAGCCTCAGACGGGGCCAGAGAGGTGCTGGGGAGCCCTCACCATACAAGTGAGCTGGCAAAAAGCAAGAGTGAGAGGTCTAGGTGTGCAGAAGCATCCTCAGCCTCTTTGAGTAGCCTCTGTCTCCTGCACTAGAGCCACAGTAGCATGCAGGGATGTATTAACCCCTCTGTAAACCATCACAGGAGAACAAGAGGCAGTTATGGCGGATAGTAGAGAAGCTCAGCCAAAACCTATAAAACAGACAGTGCTTTCAAACAGGGGAGGCGGTGGGGGAATCACAGGAGCTTGTTGTGTATATAGGCAAAGGGAGCAGAAAGCCTAAGTGCTGGGTCCCGAGCACTCCTCTAGGCCAGCCGTGTGCCGCGTGCTCTCCCGTTGCGCTGTTACACGGACTTCAGCCTCTCGCATCGGAAACATGCTTCAGTCTCAGCATTATGTCCTGGCAGCAGCACTCCAAACATGCCCATAGCTGTGTAAGCAGCAAGGGGTAGAAGAGTTCATGCCATGAGGTTTTGGCAGGCTATTACACAAAAAGCAGGAGCAGTTAAAGGGATTACAGCTTTTTATCCACTTTTCTGCTATGGTAGGGGTATTGGAAGCATCAGGGGTTGGCTCCTCAGCTACTGAAGTTCATAATCTCATACATTAACTTCAACCTTCCTTATTGATCTCTTCACTTGCATCAACTCTAGAGCCAATGACTTGAACACGGATGGAGAAGGGGGAGCACTGAGATTACACCATGACTCCTAGCCTGAAGGATGGATCTATTTCCCCCGTATTTGATGTCTACTTCAGAATTTCCCAGCATAGCTGACTGGAAAGAACAAGTTGTGCGTGTCTGCAGTTTTGCCACTCTATTGCATTTGTTTCCAATTTTGTGACTTTTTGGTATTTTGCAGCTGAAAAAGATCTATTTATTGTTGTTGAAAATCTCACATTTCCAAGTGCAGCTCATCATCAGAGGGGATCTGCCTCAGGACTTCTGAACGCACGGCACTATCTGCTCATGATGCAGCCTATATTATCCTGTAAGYAGACACATGCTTCCTGCTGCTGAAATTCTCAAGATGTCTTTCTGCTGTGGCTTCTGCTGCAGTCTCACAGCTCTGGTCACTGTGAGATATATACCAACAGAGCTGACAGCCTCAAAAAGTTGTGTGTTACCTAGCAGCAGTACAAAACCCATAAAAATGTGCCTATGAAGTAGCAGCGTCACTCTCACTGCTTGACTGGAAATCACGATGAGATTGCTTTAGCCTAAGCCCAATCAGTGTCCAGTAAAAATGAAAAACAATGTTGTAATAAATCAGCTTGAACTCCACTCCCCAGGTATTCAGTGACATTGTGATGAATTTCTCCATTCACATGCAATCTGCTTCTCTCTTTGCCAAAGTTTCTCCACCATGTTTTCAAGCCCAAAGTCGTGGTCATCAATATTTGATTAATTTAACTGGGGATAGTTAAGATAACCTGGGGATGTTATTTAGCTGTAGAGCACCAGACATTAAAAACGAAGCTCTGCCTAGAGTGGCCATAGGTCAATCGTTACTCGGGTRGAAGATTCAACACAGAATTAAATGGTTTTCTACCTTTGCCTGATGTAGTTTTACATCAGCCCTAAAATAAGCCCTCCACGTAACCCCGCAATAATTACAGCATGCATTGTTTGCATTTGACTGAAGTATAATAACATTTAAACTTGAAAAAAGGCTGGACTTTTTAGTCTTTCATGGTACCTTATAGCAAAATGTTCTCTATCAGGACATTTTGCCCATGTACTACATAAAAAATATATAATATAAATGTGTAGTATAAATATTTATACCACATTCAGTTAACCTCAATCCATCATATATATTCAGCTTTAACTGTGTAAGTTTTGGGGGAAAAGTATAGCTTCCAGGGTAATTTTTCAGTAGCCCATGCATGTTACAGGATGGGTTTTACCGCCTTCTTCCCCTGTACCCCACAGGGAAAGAACACAGTGGTCAAGCCCAGAATTTATTATTCCAAAGCATTATTTATTATTAAAAGCCTAATTTGTTGATAACCGCATGCTAATCTTTCCTAAGTTACAGACAAACAAAACAGCGTCACTGATTTCAACACCACGAGGCATTATCCAAACTCTGTTGGAGATATTCCTGGGAGTTTTCATATCTTCAGTAGGTTTTGATGGTATCTTTGGCTGCACTCTAGCTGATCTCCTTATGTATTGATTACTGCCCTCCCAAATTAGATCACTGTTATAATACTTTTAATTATGAGAGTTTAAAATYAATTAGTTGCATTTAAATTTCTTTGTTCTCAAGGCTTCATTAAACAAATGGATAGAGCTCATTTCCAGTTAGCTGTAGAGGATGAGCGTACTGCCTTGCTTACATAGGCGGGGATGGATGCTTTCGTACTACTCTTGTTTCTCAGACTGCCCAGCTTTTATCCTGCACGTATAGGCATCCTCTCTMACTAACAATTGTCAGGTACCATGCCTGCAGAGGGCTAGAGAAATTCCGTAGCAAAATTTTGGTCGCTTTAGTTTGTTGAAAAATATTTTTGACAGGTCAATTAAAAAGATCACCAAAGAGATATGAATTTTATAAGTAACGCTGCATGGATCACATATAGTTACTTAATATATTAAATGTCATCTAATGTTGTAAATATTCTTAKCATAAAACTCCCACATACAGTGTTTCATGGGAACAATTAGAAATTACATCTGGGCCCCACAAAAAGCCTTCAAAGGCTTTTGTTCATTTTCACTTAAAAATATCCAATTAATACTTATCTCAGAACGTTTATTCTTCAATCTCTTTACAAAAGCCACATCTTGATGGACTAAAGGGGAACTCAAAATAACATAGTTGTTCAATAATATACCTACAAAAATAAATGTTTGGTTGAGTTGAATATGGGATGGGTACAAATGCACTCACAGAATAAACAATTTAACTTTTCTCCTTAAGAATGACCTTGCAAAACCAACTTTGCTCCAAGCAGTAATAACTGACTCATCATTATGACTACTTCAAAATTAAATGTGTCTCTGACTTTCCACACCATGCAAGTCATGGAAGGGAATAGACTCTATCTTGGTAACAAGCCAGCCAGCTCCACTCAAGGTCATCCAGTCAGGCAATGTTATTTTTGGTAGCTAAGCAAGGCCAAACCACAGCTATTTTCAAAGAAAGGAGACCTAATAAATTCAGGAGGTAAGGACTGGAAAGGAAAGCCAAGTCACCCAGATTGCTGGGAAGGAATGTGAACACAGTGCAGCTAGCTGCGGTTTGGAGGGACCCCCACTTCAGCTGCCCAGTGACATAAAAATTAGAAAACAGGAAGGACGAATTATAAATATTTCTCCTTTTATCAGCTCTATTGAAGGAAGGGCAGTACTTTTCAAGGGAAGGCATCAAGCAGGGGATATTATAAAATATTATAACTGCAGCACACAACACGAGATCCAAAAGTGAGGGGATTTTTCTTGGAGGGTGTGCAATTGCAGGACTGTTACCTGTCGCTCACCACCCTATGGGCTTTCCAAGCCCACCATGCATCACATGTGGCTCTTTATGGCCTCCCTGCAAGGCACGATCAGGGCCATTCCCCAGCCTCCTGGGAGCTGGCTGGTGCGTGGCTGCCCATGGTCACCTCTCTTGGGTATGGAGGGGCTGTGCCCTGCCGGGGAGCCCTGCCAGCCTTGCTGCCCCTCAGCTCCTGCCCCGCTCGCCCAGCGGGGCAGCCTGCCCTTGCTGCAGCCTGACAGACATATCTTACAACGTGGCAACATTCAAGAAAAGGTAGTATCCATTTTACATAAGCTATATATGGACTGGAGCCATCCAGACTTGGAAGAGAGCAGGCTTAAAGGGCCATTTGCATTCCTATCACAAGCACCCGATGTTTTTACCATTATTCCTTGCAACACTGGAGGACAAGAGCAGTGAGAAAGAAGCACTGCAGCACTATAGTGACAAGATGAAACTGTATTCAGGATAGACAGAGAAGCTGCTATCTGAAGCCTGAGGGTTTCAACTACAAAGCCAGTGTTAAGATTACGTTGATCAGATATTTTTCTACACAGAGAAGAGAAAAGGACAATCAAGCAAATTAGCAGAGGGAGGGAGGAGACAGTACATGTCTGGAAAATGTGCAGTAAACCACAGAACGCATTATAAATCGTATCTGTGTGTACGTTTGCTAAGCCAGCTGTGTATAATAGTTTAGATATGCTTTAGGGTTGTTTTGCACCAATAACTCTTTAAACATTATTCTGTTTTTACACTGAAAGTCTGTCCCTTCAGTGTACTGAAGCCCACCATTTCTTTGACAAAACCGTTCTAAATAAATAATTCACTGCTTTGACGCTTTTGGCTTAAGGAGAATGAAAACTATATTCTGTCAGTAAACGTTGCAAAGATTTCCATTTTCCAGCATTATAAATAACTTAACAGAGACATACAACAAGCAGTCGCTTCTGCGGTCACATCTGCATGCACATCTCCAATTAGTGTTGATGACGGTGTTATATGCATGCATGAAGAATGGAAAAACATCTAATTTCTTCAGTCTGACTCAATCAGTTGGGTTTGTTTGTTCAGGTTTAATAACCTGATGCTGCACAATCCTGAGATGCTATTTAACAGTCCTTGAAGAGGATCTCATATCATTATTAGACCGTCACATTACAGTTATGAACAGTTATTCAGAACCCAGCAAAAAGTGTCTGCAGTCCCACAGGGTTCATGCTAACTATTGGGATAGGCTGCTGAGGGAGAAGGAGGGAGTGAGAGAAAGAGAGACTACTATGAAAAGTTCACTGTCAGGGGCTGAGATAATCTTTGAGCTAGAGCATGGACTCCTGATATTCACTTTAACCTTAAGCTTTGTGCCATTTTCATTAAACCCACCATGCTTAAAACATTGCTGCAACATGATTGTTTCCATTTGACTTGTTAGCTTTCTAAGCTTCTTGACTTCTTGGTTAGCTTATATTGCATTCATTGGCAGCCTGAGTTGCTGTTGGAGACTCTTGTTCCCAAGCTGGACTTCCAAAGAAAAGGACCTGGATTTCACCCGGCTTACCTTTCCTGTGGAAAGGCAGTATAGTCACTGATGTCATCCCAAGAGCAAGGGATCAGAAAACAGCAAATTCAATCCTTTTGTCATCATGAATTATTTCCTTTTCCAGGTGAAGCAGTTGATGGCCATCCTGATCCTCCTCCTGCCCAAATGAACAAAGCCATGGCCCTGAATCCAGATTCAGAGCGAACTGGGGAGATCTGTTCCCTGCCACACTCCTACAAAGCACTGGTACCTAAAGAGCTTTCTGACACCACCCATCTCTCCTCCATAATGGGGAGAGATACCACTTTCTGCAAGATAGATACATGTAGACATCTAGGTATCTCAATAGATAGATACAGATACCTAGATATCTCAATATCTACATCTCTAGCTAAGTCTATCTGTATCTACCTACTATAGCTAGATATAGATAGATATTGATATAGATATCCAAATATCCTATCTATCTCCAAGTAGACAGTTAGACATCTAGCTAGCTAACTCTATATAGATATGTATATCTCACTATATATCTAAGTAGATAAAGGTATCCAGATCTAGATATCTAGATCTATATGGATATCTATCTAGAGTTATAGATATCCACCTATACAGATATCTGTAGATGTCTATCTATAGATAGATGTCTAGATAGATAGATAGATATAGAGACAGATAGATAATCTACATCTATATCTATATAGATCTGTGTCTATATCTATAGATGTATATCGCTTCCTGACCAGGTGGGTGTAGATCCTGGCACCAAGACTTGTAGTTCAAATATTTGCTGGTTGCTCTAATAATTTTTGCCCAGTTAAGGAAAGCAACATTCTCCCCAAACTAACAGTATGGACAAAAGAAAGTAATATTCCTAACTACCCATCATTTGATAAAGCCGTACTGCTGAAACAGCAGGAATCTGATTGGATTTCATCACAAGCCTCTCTGATTCTTCATTTTCTTGGAGATGTTTAATTTAGATTACTGTTAAAGTGAATTAAATTAGTATTAACCTTGTCTGTGAAAATGATGCTTCAGAAAAGTAAATGTATTTCTCTTGGCATGCATGAAAATGAAATGATAAATTGATATGTGCAAATCTCAATGCAAATGGAGCCCTTCTAAATGAGTAATTACCAAGGTGTAACTCTATTGATTGTTTGTAAATTGGGATCGTACTGGATGAATTCTTGAGAAATCAGTCTTTGGATATGCTCAGAGATGAGCCTATGATACTATTCTGGTTCCAAACTATACCTGGGTACAAATAAAGCATGGAAGGTCCCCATCATGTTAGGTGGGCATATATCTGAGCAAAACTGATGAGCTGACATGCAGATTATCAGATTGGCTTTGCATGAACTAGGTAGACTCCATTACCAGCTATATCTAGTCTAAATGATTAACTGGGTAGAAAGAAATGAGATAGAAAAACATTTAATAAAAACCAACAGTTCATTGGTAGCTATTAAACTGAGGTTAGCTTCCTAGGTTCCTACTGCTTTTTAGCAAATGGAGGGAAAAGAAATGTCTCATATTATTCTTGTTTGCTTAATTTTGCTAATTTTGCTGATGTTTATAATTTTACTGGGGCTGAAAAATGTATGTTAGTATCCAGAGTATCTCTGTTACAGCTGCAGTTAAGATGTACCCTGCTGAATTATTATCTGACTTGATTTTTCATGGGTACTGTCTGAACACCTGGCTTTTGATATTCGAAATAATTTCATATAAAGGCATTTCTTAGTGAACATGAAGCATCATCTGCCTGCCACATATTTGTTTACTACCTCCAACTCTATCCATTGTTCCGAAATAGAACAATTTATCTAACTATCTATCTATGGTAAAATTTCTATCACTGTGCCTCAGTCCTAAAGAAAGATAGGAGCAAATCTATAACACTGTAGGTTACATGATTACCTAAATGTCCAGCATATTATAAGAGGGAAAGGGCAAGCACAGACTTAGCTTATAGCTAATTCAAAACATGTTTGAATCTATAAATGGGATGTAACTAACAGATAAGTCTCACTGCACAGGAGGTCAGTTTTAGCCATGTGAACCGCGACATGGTAGTTAAAGTGACATTTTCCTAAAAGAATACCAATGACTGTCCTTACGTGCTCAGCCAACTCTGTAACTCTTTTAGGCGTGCTGATGAGTACTTCACAAATTCTGGTTATCTTCACATTGCATGGTAAAAGACAGATCAAGGCATGTTTGTCATACAAAAATGTGATTTCTTTTCATCATGCCAGGTTATATGCAGAAATCACAGCTGAACAATTCACATACTATGTTTCAATGGCATATTGTAGAGTCTGGCATTCCTGAAAATCCCTGGGAGTGCAAAAGCAAAGCAAGAATATCAAATAAAAACAGAAAATCCAACAGGTTTGGGTCATTCATCTCCCACAAAGTTATATGAGCATTATTTTTATGGCAAAGACCGACCTTGATAAGTCTTTGATGCACTGTTCACTTTCCATCACAGACCCTGTTGCAGCACTGTGTTTTGAAAGAATAATATTCACTTTGTGTTACCCTTGTTTCAGAAAGTCAGCCCTCACTGACACTTCTACTATGCTGATGGAGATAATATCAGTGCCTCGTATCATATTTTTTTTCTGCTATTCTTATAGTATAAAATGGTATTACCTACCAATCGATTCCATTTGGGTCATAAATATGCCTGGCATGGTAGGTATGAATTTCCTAAAGGTGCAGTAAACGATCTGTCTTACCAGAATAGGAAGAAGACATATATCAAAATTTTACAGATTACAGCAACAAGATCCTGGAATTATAATTTAATTTCTCCTGGGAAGCTTTTGTCCCAGAATTTAGGTGTAGAAGGACAGGAGCTTCCAATATTTGTTTTTCACCAGCTCAGAAGAGCTAGTTTTCCTTTGCCCTCTTCCCTCCTTATCAGTCCCAGACTGTTTTTCTCTGTACGTCCAATCTGGCCTTCTGAACCAGATTGGCTCCGATCTTCTCTGGCTGCTTGCTAGACAAGTGAAGCGGAGTGAAACAGAACAGGGATCAAAAGTCCTATAGTGTAAAAGAGGTGTAAAGCAAAGGGGAAGAAGATGGAGTCTGTAATGCTCCACCCTTCCTATACACATCACACTGCAGCATAGCACGTCACACCCGGGGTTGCATATGTATAATCATACCTCATGCAACACATATGTTATAAACTATTGGAATAACTCCACTGAGGACTATGCTACTCCCTTGCAAACAAACACATGCTCTTAAAAATCACCTGGACACACCACAAAATCTCTGGGCTGACTTGAAGTCAGTGTTTGAAAATAGCTGCCCTGCGTGGAAGAAACCCTCTTCGAAAGAGGGTGCTGTTGGAAAGTGGGCTTATGCATATTTGTTTTTAAAATGGAGCAGAATAACAACAGATACTACCAACAGATCCTGTTGAACTCAGAAAGAAAACAGCTTTATCTTTTTATAGAAGTGACAGTCGTTTAGTTCTCTAGTGAAGCTGTCAGGATGAAGGCTCAGTGGAGTTTGACTGAAGTATGTGAACTCTCTAATCTCCAGTTCAGCTATTTTCATAAGCTATTTTCCAATGAGTAGTCAAAATGCCAGTTACCTAAAACACTATTAGGAAAAAAAACCCTAGCCTTCCTATCCTCCTTGCAATAAAACCTTTTCTGTAAAGTCGCTCTCATTTTTAAGCTATGGATTCAGTCTATCAAGAGCACATTTTGTCTTTGGCTAGCTGCTGAAAAAATTCTAAATATAGGAGGGTAATATCATGTAGTTTTATGACTACATTATTTTATCCATATTTCACTTCATCTTTTTGGGACGCATCCATTTCTTTTGTTGCCATTGGACCCTGCATCCTCCATTGTTTATCAGAATAATTAGATCAAACAATAATTCAGATTTACTGGAGCTCTTACAGCTCATTCAACGGGTTCCCAAAGACTCTTGGAAATTGAACAAGTTCGTATTTTGCCTTTTCCTTTCCCACCAAGGCGTGTGCGAATTGCCTGGCAAACTCACAGTGCTGCACTGAACTGCCATTTGGCAGAAAGGAGTTTGATAGCTGACCACAATTCCCCTTTCTCTACGTGCCAGTGAAAGTGGGAGAGCTCGGGCATTGCTCAGTTTCTCCAGACAACCAAAAGGAACTGACTTTCACAATGCAGAGAGCCAAGTTTAGCCTGCCTTGTCAAGAACAGCGCTGTCCGCAAGGGTGGCTGGGTATGAAATTAAAGGGGGAAGTAACAAGGATGGCATAAGGCTCTGACCAGGATGCATGCAGGGGACCCTCCAGAGAGAGAAAGAAAGAGAAAGATTTAGTTTTCCAGCTGGTGATACATGCTCAGTTACACACTCCTGTGTGGAGGAGATGTCGTAAGGCATCAGCACAGGGAGCACAGTACCTCCATTGTGCTCAAAGCGCAGCGCTTCACCGGCTCTAGTGCTATCACGCTGTATCTCGTGATACCAGTGCGAGCAACCTGACAGTGCTGTGACTTATGTCAGCCCCATATACACGTTGTGGGCATGGTCTCCTGGAATACAGACCAGGCACCTGACACTACCTTAAGCTCTTCAAATAAATCTCTGGGTATCTGTGCCAAGGAACACACCACTGCACTTCTGCTATCATAATATTTCTGTTCTACTCCTGCATGGTCTAACACAAACATAGCCCAGATTACTACTACTGGTGGAAAGCTTCCAATCTGGAAAGAAAAGAGCAACTTTCTTGAAGGGTTAAAAGAAGGTCACACTGCTTCTTTGTAGTACTCTGCACCATATCAGAATGGAAACTTCTTGAAGGCCACCTACGCCTTTTTTTCTTTTTTTTTTTTTTAAGGAAAGTAGGTATCAGATCTGAAATGTTGAGGCTGAATTGTCAGTTTAAGATTTACATAAAGCAGATCTCTGGCAAGGCTGCACATCTCTTCAGCAAGACTTCTCTTGGGAAACAGAATTTTAGAAAAATATCTTGAAACTTGAGATATGTAAAATAAAGAAAGATTACTGTAAAATAACTGGCTCATGGAAAGCATCAGTTGTGTCCGAGGCAATCTGTAATGAACTCCGTGATGATCAAAATAAAAGAGTAAATCTGAACTACTCAGTGCTCATTTTATCATCTACGTCTTAATACATCACCGGTTAAATATGCGTGGTGACTCTGAGATGATCAGCTGCATAGGACCTGTGTCTCACCTCTCCAAAAAAAAGCCATGGCACTTCACCCCCAGCACACTGGAAAACAACCCATTCATCATTGCCATTGGGGCTGTAGTTACCTGACATTTTCCTGCTAGGGAGAGCAGGGGATTTTTCCAAGAGCTATTTGCTCGCTCACTGTTGCTGCATAGCATTGTTCTCCTTTGGTTGGTATGCTGTGCTCAGCACATAATAACCAGCGCACAGGGCACATGAGAACAGAAGCAGGAGAGGTTTCAAGACATAAAAGCAAATCTGTACCAGCAATAAACAAGAAACTAGCAACATTAGCTCAGCCAGAAAAAAAAAAGGAGATTGCAAGAGTCAGAATGAACCAGCAGATTGTACCTTTGCGATGGGTTGATGGCAGATACTCATGTTCTGATTTTTTTTTTCCCTTTCCCCGGGAGAGAGGATGTTGGCTCATAAGATTGCAATCAGTGTTGAACAACCAGAAAATTACAATGAAGTTGTATTTTTTTTGTTTCCATACTCTTTTTGGGATTGGCAAAATGTGCTCCATTTTAGACACGTTTCTGAAATGAACCACAGAACGTAATACGGACAACAGAGTGAGAAAGTTGGAGTAAAAGCGAAGGGAAAGGAAAGACATGCGGGTTAGAAAATGCACTACAGAGTCAGATAAGTATGCTATTAGCACGCCTGACCTGGGTATGTGTCCAAGGAGCTTTCTGGTGTGCTGTTGTTTTGATAAGCAGAACACACAGTAGGTTTGGGTTAAGAAAAAGCCAAATCAGCCAAAGGAAAGTGTCAGGTCCAGCATTTGTTAAACTTGGTCTAAAGCTGAACACCACTTGAGGAATGAACCTCTTATGGTTTTCATTAGGTCAACATATATGTAAGCCGATATGGAAGCACTTATCCCAAGTCCTAGAATGGCAATGTAGATCCAACAGTCCCCAGAGGGGGAGTGCAGAATCCAGCCTGACCAGCAAGGGCTTCCCCACAACAGCCTCATTTCCCATTCCTTCTCATTATAAAAATATATCAACTGCCTCCTAAAAGAATAATGAACAACTGGCCGCTGGTATAAAAATTAACACCAAATCACACACATGCCCATCTCTCTAGGCTATATACATTTTTCCCATAAGCAGAAACTCGAGAATCAGAGCAAATCTAAATTTTGCTCTCCCCTTACTCCATGCTAATAATGCCTCTATTTAAATCTCTTCACCCTTTTCCCAAGAGATTTCACAATAATAACTAACATTATGCTAAACCAGCCGATACAGAATGAAGTGTTCACACAATACATTTCTCACCCAGGTCCTCACAAGACAATTGGGTTGAATATCACAAGAGAATTTAGTTCTCACAAGAAAATTGGGCAAGATCCTAATGCTGGTGCTGCATCCAGGAACACACGGTTGCTAACAGGTAAGCAAGCAACTTTTTATTTTATAAAATGGTAACATAAAACATATACATAATGTTGTGCTTATGTGACTTTAGCTTGCCACAGGTACAGAAAGCATGCTCTTCACATGTGCCATCTGCAAGCATCCATCTTTCATGTTCTCACTGAAGAAACTTCACCACGATGAGCTGCTGAACATGGCACCAGTGGTGGAACGTGCTCAGCACTGCACAGAATATAGGGGAAAAAGAAAGAACTTTAGGAGAAAATTCTTCTGTTAACATACAACTTAGAAACCCTAGTTTTCTATGCTAAATAGAGAAGACAAGTATATTTCCTATACACCTAACTCCTACAGAATCAAAAATTCTTCAGAAAAATCCTTCTTCACAGAAGAAATTAGTCTCACGTGGGACACGCCCCCACACACCCATTCAAAATGATACCCTGGAGAATTAATCACACCCTCCCGCAAGGGACCACTCACCCATCCATCCCAGGCTCCGTGCGCCAATCCCAGCAACCATGAGGGGCACAGTAATAAAGCTGCTTTCAGGATGGCCCGAGGAAGGAATTAAAGAGACTTTTAGTGTGGCCAGGGTTGTGTTTTGCACATCCAGGATTTAGGATAGAGAATTATCCAGAATTGACATGATTTGGCACCATCAGGAGGGTAGTACAGACCCTAAGCAGGGACTGAGCTGAGAGTCTTGTGTAACCCATTGCTGCCTTAAGCAGAGTCAAATTTACACACTTTCAGTTGGGCTGAAACTTTGTGTCAAAACAGGTAACGCTGTTTTTGAATAAACAAATTCCTTCTTAAAACACACAAGTGATCAGATAAATTCTCAAAAAAAGAAAAAATTACCACGTCTTGCCACCGTGCCCAGACGACTGGCTATTTCTAGTTTTTGTATGCATAAACAATATCTGTACATGCAAGGATTTGGATATGGAACTGTAGGAACTCCCTTTGGAAACTTAGCTGAATGTTAACATAAATGTTAATGTATATTTTCAGGGTTTTTTTGATAACGTAAATGTTTCTTTTGTGTCTTTGAGGACATCAGGTATTGTTTGCATGATTTTGTATCAGCTTAGCATTTTCAAAAACAGAATCCAAACAAAAGAAAGTCCTGACTGTAAGTTAACTCTAAATATAAAAAGACATAAACACAACTAGAAGAAAAATCCCATGCTGCAGGACACAATTTTTCTGCAATCCGAGCCTCTTTTTCTAAACGGTTTCTTTTGTTTCCACAGATACTTCTTTTTTCTTTCTTGTGAAATATAAGTCATTAAATTATGCTCTTCTGATTCAGCAGGTCTCTCTGCTGAACTCTAGGAGCTCACATCCAGTGATTTACTTTTATCTTCTTTAATATTGATAGAGGTAAAGCCGGAGAGGGAAAGCTTTCTTAGCTACAGTGCTAATATTTAGCCAGAATTCACTTGGTAGCAACGCGGCTTTAGCCAGGGCTGCCGAGCAAGCAATAAACCCCTTAAATGGCTCGGGGACCACTGGGGCCAGTGCTGTGAAGAATTCATGAAGCAGGGCCTGCAAAGGCTGCTACCTTGATATTACTTTCAACGCCTGGAGCTTTCGAACTGCATCTGGCYGAGCCTCTTTCGTAATCCTTGACATGGATCCGTCCTCAAGAGCACGGCTGTGGACGAAGAGTTTGAGCTGGAGGTCCAAGCCGGAGCCGAAGGTCACTGCCGCCCCTCCGCGGCGGCCGGGCTGGTGCTTTCTGCCCATTTGACTCAGCAGAGGGGCCAGTTGCCAGCTGGTTTGGGAAGCCGAGCTGCTCTCCCCGTTGCAGCTCACAGCCAGCGAAGGAAGGAGAGGGGGAACAGGCGGGGAGGTGACATGAAAAACCGAATAACAACGAGGCTTCACGGAGCCCTGCTATTAAAAGACCAAGAGCACCCTCTGATATAGAGATGGGTTCTGCCAATATATTCAGCACATAACGATAAAATCCATTTCTTTCCCCATTTCCTACCTCCCTTTATTTATTTTTTTGCTTACAGGACTTGCCAGGACCCCTTACTGTGCTTCATTTCCATTACTCTTTCCAGTCTAGTTGCTTTAGTACCAAGAAGATTTCTTCACTTTTTTCTTTTTTTTTTTTTTTTGGTAATATAGTCTAGGGTATTTTTATTCCTTCACGCTTGATAGTAATTTTCTGCAGTCTCCCCTGTCCTCTGTGGCCATTTACAATGATTAGCAGTTTGCAAGAGGTAATGAGTTTCTATCTTTTCCTTCTCCCTCTCTCTCTTTCCCTCTCTGCTCCTTTTTTTGGCACAGTCTTTCAGTTATTCAAAATAAACAGACAACTGCATAATTAAGAACCTTAATGCCAACAGGATAATATAATTGAGCCTTCTAAATACTAAGGAAAGAGAGGGACAGCTTGATAAGTATTGCTACATTTTCTTTCAAGTCATGGGGTTGGGATTTTTTTTCTCCCCCACTTAATTTCTGTTTAGGAACAAGAGATTTTTGTGTTTGCAAGAAAGAGGAGATGAGTGATTTTAGATTTGCATTTTCTCTTCACTAGAGCCTGGCATTTTATTGAAAATAAAAAAAGGTTTCCATCTTACAAATGAAAGCATCTGTTTAAATAAAAAGCCACTTGAGAAAGAAATCATAAAAAATAATTATTATTATTTTTCCAAAGCAGGACTGAAATATCCAGAGGTCAGTAGAAAATGGCTAGCACTCATTTAAAGGTGTCCCTTTCATTTTTCTGAAGCCTCCATTTAAGCTGTGGATAAAAAAATTCCATTAAACGATTTGTCCTCGTTTCACATGAAATATCTTGACTCTTTCAAAAAACTGCAGAAGCCTTTTAAATACATCCATTTTCATGAAGCCTATTTATCAAAGTTTGTTGGCCATACGCAAAGCCACAGTCATTATCATCATTTTTTATTACACTGGTACTCAGAGACAGTAGCCAAGACTGTCTTCCCTGCGCCGGACGGGTGGCACCGGCGCAGGCTGTGGTGCAAGCAGGCTGGGGAGGCGAGCAGGAGCAGGGTGAGTGCTACAGGCAGTGCAGCCTCCTGCTTAGAGGTGCTAGCACCAGGGCACAGCCGAGATCCGTGCACATCTCACGGGTCCCAGGTCAGCGGTCTGCCCCCTGGACCAAACCAGTGCCTAGGAAGAGGCTTGGGTCTGGGGCTGGTGTCAGCATTCACACAGTCACACCAGGTTATATATCTACACAGTAATCACTGACATTTAAATTTAATGTGAGAGATGAAGAGACCAGGCTGTTCTGCTGATGTAGCAGCTGAGAGCAGAGGGTTACCACCTCTCCCGCCTGACCCTGGCTGCTGAGAAGACGAGGTTCCTGACTGTTGGCACTTGCTTCTGGTAGGAGCAGCACATCTCACAGAAAAAACACCATCTCGTGTCCTGGGGAAAGATTTCTCAAGCCAGTCAGACAATGACGTACCCCAGGGCTGTGCCCTCCCAGCACCCTGAGGAAGACACTGTGGGGTTACCTGCTGCAGCAAGTGCTCTGGTGAAGACCTTCCAGGGCTGCAAACAGAAATCTGCAGGGCTCGGTGCAACATCAGTCCTGTCACCCATTATAAAATGGTGACAACAGGTGTGACAATCTCACCCAAGGTGTCCTGCACTGGCAATTTGCTGTTCTCATGGCCATGATGAACCTTGCGAACACCTCCAAGATATCTGCTGGCCACGTTCAGGTCTCTTCATTTCCCTTAAGTTACTGGAAAAAAAACTTGCATTGTTTTTCATATATTATGAACAATTCTTTTTGGAGGGCAGAATATAAGAATAGACAGAAGAAAAAAAAAAAAGAAAAAAAAAAAGAAAAATTTGGAGATTGATTGTTCTCACTTAAATTCTGCCTCAATTTGACCTGAGAGGAACTAGAAACCTCATCTTTGGAGAAAAGTTCTGAGAAGCTATTCTCAGACATCTCCTCAGCCTTGGAAGTACCTGAAAGTAATTGATTTCTCCACTTTGACTACTGAGTTCCCTAGGCACCTGAGCAGAGACTCCCGAATGCCACTTCAGAGCCCAAACTGGCCTGGTACATTTGGATTTCTCATTAATTCATTCAGACATTTCAATCCAAAAGCCCATCATGACGGGCATACTTCTGCTACACTCCACCTTTGTGAAATAATTTCTTAAGTACAGCATTGACACAGGGAGC
Organism: Phoebastria nigripes; assembly: GCA_035582835.1. NCBI lineage: Eukaryota > Metazoa > Chordata > Aves > Procellariiformes > Diomedeidae > Phoebastria > Phoebastria nigripes. The sequence continues at coordinate 242,951 of JAYKAV010002842.1, read as the reverse complement.
TGGAAACCATTTTCAGGCTCTTCTCAGCCTGAGAGGACTTGATGTGATTGCTCCCATATCCCAAGAGGCAGCCAAGACTGAGCTGGGATCATTTCTTGCGATGCCTCATCTTTATGAGGCAAGTGAGAGACAGAGACTAAGAAAGGCAGAGCTTGACTCTGTGGTCTAGCTAGCAGTAGAGCCTTTGGTTTGAGGGGGTACCTGGTTTCTGGTCCCAGATGAAGAATTTGCTTATGCATTTTTGCATTGGAGAGTCACTGAAAAAAGTACCAAACAGCTGAGCAGCGCACAGCAAGTCTCAGAGTCCCACTCACTCCACTTCCACTCGGGTGCAGAGATCCAAGAAAAATGAGCTTTGTTTTGTGGGAAAAAAGATACATCTTTTTTTCTCAATAACCCAGTATTTCCTCAAAATTCATTTTCAGTAAGCTGTACTGATTTCACGTTGTATCTGATATTGCAGTCTTTCCCTTTTTCTTGTTGAGAAAACAGTATTTGAAAAGATCCTATGATCCTTTTGGAAAAGCATGCATAGCTGCTTCACGTTTCACCTGAAGACCAGCCAAGAACAGTTAGAGAAGGTCCTCTGTCCTGCTGCTCCTCAAAAAGCCCGAGTGAACCAGAAGACGCATTGAAGTCCTGTACGAGAGCTGTGCTTGGTGATGGCTCATGGGTTAGCCCAGGCCCAAGGCTGGTGCCAACAGGCAGCCCGAACTCAGCCAGCCTATTTTAGGAACAAAGGTTTAGCTCTCCAGACACAAGTCATGCTTTGGCCTCAGGGCCAGGGAAAAATCCCTGATCTATTTTCTTTACTAGTAAAAATGTAGCCAGGGAGACCGTTGTCCTAAGAATACCTAGTCAGCCTCAGCATACTTTATTTATTATTATTATTACCTGCCTCTTGTCTTAGTAGAAGACCGACTTTGACAGGATTTTTTGCAATAACAAAGTAGGTGGAATTTGACCCAAAAGGAACATTTACACGGGAGATCCCACACAAGCTGCTTTTGTTTTACAGAGCATACGGCCAGTGCAGCTCCGGTATTGCTTTCTCCACTGTTTATTTCTCCCTCAGTTCAATCTCATCCTCTACATTTTCCAGTTGTCATACTGAAGTAGTTTGGCAGAATTCACATGCCTATCAAGGTTTGGCCTGGCTCGTGTCACTCTACCACACTTACACGCCTGTATACGCTCTAGCGTTACAATAACAGAAACTTAACATACTGTAAATAAACCCTATTGTTTTTACCAATGTGCAAGCCTATTATCATTAGCCTTAACTTCACAGAGGGTGAACATGTTCTGACTTATGCAGCATGATTTTTCCATTCTCCCGCTGATTTCTCTCAATATTTTATTTTAAACTCTTTGTAGCTGAATATAGGCCAAACTTGGATACTTAAGCTGCTCACACAGAAACAATCTACTCAGTCCCAACTGTGAGCCCAGTCAGTCAAACTGCACAAGAACTGGAAAATGAAAGTGGTTGTATATTTTTTCAGTGAGAGCCCCAGATGGAAAGGAGCCCAATTTTCCCTTGCCACACTGCGGCTCAGGGGGCACGGTCCCTTCTGCAGGGAGCCTGCCGGGCTCCAGCTGAGCCCGGGTGGGGAGGTGCAGCCTTGGGGGGGAGATGGTGCCTGGCCCAGCCGACACCAAAAGGCAGATTCAAGGATCGTGTTGGTAGAAAGGGGCCATTTGGATGGCCTGATCCGTTCTCCCTCCTTTGGCTAGAGAGCAGATCGTGTGAAAGACCGAATTAGGCAGCATCTCTAAGTCACCTGTCCAAATGGCTGGTTTCGTTAACTGCCACAATCCCGTGCTTTCTGTTTTTTATGGTGTCACACCTTTCCTTCTGCTTTGTACCATGCTATACCGTAATCTATTGATTAGACCTCTGTTTCTCAAGAATCTTTTTCCCATTTTGGTATTTTGGAGTATGATTAAACAATTTCTTTTAGTTTCCTCTTATTTTCTTGTACAAAGGCAACAGGTTGAACCTCCTTAGGTATACCATGGGGAATTAGGTTACCTATTTTCCTGCATTTTTTCCACTGGATGACTATGGAATGGTACATAAAATACCCCATTCCAGGTCTCACTAGAATGAGCTAGAGGAAAAATAACTTTGTTTTCACTTTTTGGTATTCCCTGCTTTGGTTTCTGTGGGTCTAATTGGCTCTTGTACTTCCAACATCATACACGGACATCCTGTTCAATTGGTTCTTCTTTGAGCCCTTCTCAGAGGCATTGTTTTCAAAGTTATTAATTAATTTCAAATTTGGTAATTTATAAACAAYGCTAGCAATGATCAGATGCATTTATTTTCTGGAGTGAACTGAAGCAGCGATGAACTAAGATTTTCATAGTGCCTGGTTTTGTGTTACCACCATGATATAAAGTAACATTAAAAAAAGTTCATTTTGCAAAATGCTAAGTGCTCCAGTATCTTTGCACATGAATTTCTGGAAAAGGAGAAGAAATAACACTGTCATTTAAATAACTTACAGTTAGGAGTTTAGCACCTTGAAAAAAAAAAAGACATTTTCTTTTGAAGTCTTTCCTGCCAAGCATGAGTAAAACAACAGGTCTGCATTCAGACTCTGGCTCATGGGTATTCATTAACACAGATAAACAATGAAATGGTAAAGAAAGCATTACACAGCTTAAAGCCTGGTCTAGTATCAGATGAATAATAAATACATTAGTGTTGGCTGAGCAATGGTGAAATACATTTCTACATACCAGGAGATAATGAGCTCACTCTAGGAGCCTTGTGTATGCAAGGGGATTTCTGAAGAAACACATCTCAATATAATTGAGAATTTGTTATTGTTAATCCTAAGGCTTTGAATTTCCATCCCCCAGCTTTTTTTTCCTCTGGACTGTCCCAGCATACCCTGTGTTGCAGTAAATACATAGAAGTGAACCCAATACAGGCGAAAAAGGGAAATACAGAAAACACAGTGCCTGGAGAGAGGTGCTAGAGCCAGCTAAAACAATTGCCCAGTTGCCCTGCTACAACACAATGTGTTTAGGAGTGGTGAGATATTTTAGTAACAATTATTCTTTTTCTTTTTTTTTTTTCTTTTAGGCTTTTTTTAATGCTAAACCCTAGCCAACATATTTTAAACCTTACGGATGCCAAGTGACAAAATGTCTTCAGTCTTTTAGCACACACTCTTAGTAATCATAACAACATTTTTGTATTATTATAGGCAGTATTGGCAGTGTGTTCAATTGTGCATGGAATAAATAGCTTACATTAGCAGTTTGCCTTAAAATTCATGTGATGGTAACAGCCAGCTTAATTAAGTGCATCTTTCTGGGAAATCAGTAATAATAGTAATGAATGAACCTGCTGCTGACCTGCAGCAGCGAGAAGCCGTTCAGAACATTTCTGAGTTTGAAACTAGGGAACACCTACAGCTGCCTGGATTGTAACTACTCCGTAACACTGCCATTGGGAAAGGCAGCCAATACCACCAATATTCATCTTAGTTTGATAATTGTCCCTTTCTTCCTTACTGGCCACATAATGTTTGGGKTTTTTTTTCCTGCAGAAGGAAGCCTCGGGCAATTTATATCTCCCATGATCTTCCACTTTTTTCCACTGTTGGGATTTTCAATACAGTGTTTCAACCAGATGAAGGGGCTGTTGTGTGATTAGGTGTGTGAATTCTTCCACAAAAAACTATTTAAGAATAGTTCAGATATTATGTCCGGTTAACCAGAAGCAAGAAGCTTCCTTTTGGTTTCACAAAACTAAATGTGTCTATTCAGATCATACCAATCTAAAACATATCTGGGGGCAGGAGGAGTAAATACCTTCTGCAAGTGAATTGTCTCCAAGTTTACAAAAATTACTTTTCAATTAAGAAACAAAACAAAGAAGCTTTTAATTGGAAAATTCCCAGCTAGCTCTAGCATTGACAGATTGTGACTTCTGAGAAAAAGCCAAAGACAAACACAAAGACATAGGGCCTGGAAAACTTGCCTTGCAAGGAAAAATTGAAAAAGCTGAGGGCAAACATTTGACAAAGATGGAAAGACAAATAGATGTTTAAACATATTTGAACTGCATAAACATCAAGCACGGAGAGAATTTCTGTAGCTAGACACATGCTGTCATAGAACAGATTAAGGAGACTTATAATCATGGAGTGGCCTCACAAGAGAGCAAGTCGGAGAGGCAGAGTAGATTTTTATGGGTGACATCTATTTTACTAATAGTAGTAGAAAAATGGAAAAGGTTAAAAGTGCGCTACCTTAGTGTTTGGGACTTAGAGAGGGAAGCAGAAAACAAACTAAACAAATGGAAATACTGAAGAATATTGTTGATATTATATAGGAAATATAGGAAGAACTACAGAATATCCTGTATCCATGTTGGCAAGGAAATGTGCTGAACAACCTAACAGGGCATTTTCTGGTTCTTCATTTCTATAACTGTTCAGAGACCAGAGTATAAGGAACCTGAATACCATGCACGGGACACCATAGACACAGAAAAGACATTGTTGGCAGGCAGTGTGTTATCATTGGAGATAATTATTTAAATGAAAACTATTGCATTCTTCAAATAAAGTCCCAGGAAAAGACATGGGCAATAGCTAAAACCGGCTACAGTAAACAAGAAAAGGAATGGGGGAGAAAACAGTGTTTCATACCATGACCAGCCTCCATCAGCAGCTTCAACTCTTCCAAAGGGCACAGTCAAAAACAAAATGTACAGCAAAGAGAAGAGACATGGAGGGAAACCTTTCTTTTCCCTTCTTTTTCTCCTCATTAATTAGTAGAGTGTTGCATCCAACCTAAGCCAATGAAAGGAAGAACAGAGAGACAAGAAAAAGTATCTTGCACCCAACCTCTCTGAGATGATGGCTGGCTATGGAAGACTTCTATTTCCAAGGGAAAAAAAAAAATTTACATTTAGCAATATTAAGGATATAATTAAGAATCCCAACCATCAGAATTAAGATACTTTTTTCCTTCATCACAGGGTCAAAAGTTTAGCAAAGCTGGCTGTGCAAAGCTTGCCTGAAAACTTAAGTGAAAAAATTCTAGAAACCACAAGTAATAATCAACCATAAAGTGCAGGATTGATACCACTATGTGCTTTTACCCCAGATGGCCAGCAGCCAAATTTTGACTGAATTAAGACAAAGTCACTGGCTAAAGAAAAGTCTTTAAAATGTACATAAAACCATAAAGGATCCCAAAGGCTCAAAGTCTCAAAATCAGGAACCAGAAGTTAGAATATTTTCAGTAGTCCAGAGAGAACATTTCTAGGACTTTCTTCAAAATGCTTGGAGCCTATAGCCCAGCAAGCAAGCAAGGAGTCCAACAAGAGGTAAAGGAGGAGATGGAGCAAAAGATACTGAGGTTCAGCAGAGTCTTCTGTAGCGTTGCTGAGCTATGTTGGGTGCTGCACTGCTGATCTGATATAGTAGCAAAGCTTCCCCATAACTGTGCCACGGAGATAAAACAGAAAAATAAATATTTCCATGCACTTATCATGTTAGTTTTGCTTCAGATTAGGTCTCTGAGTGTTATTGTTACAGGGCCAGACCACAATACTCACACAATCTACACATAATCTTGCTGCCCAGAGTTAAGAAAAAACAGATCTGGATTTCATTTTTGTCAGTCTTGAGAGAGCTTCAAAAGTTTAAAAAGCAAAATAAAACCAACTAAACCCTCTTCACCTCCATATCCACCCCAAGGAGCTGTGGAAAGAGGTGGATTCTTGGGGAATTACACCGATAATCTGCTCTGCTCTGTTTCAGGGGTCCTTATCCAAGCCCTGGGGCCAGCAGCACAAACAGTGCCTTGTTCTCAGCAGCAGTGGCTGAATTCTCCTGCCATGTGGTGACACTGGTTCAGGGGAAAAAAAAGGGGAGGGGGAAGGGGAGAAGCCCTGCCGTTTCCATCAGTCAGACAGACAGCAAATTGAGGAAGGAGCAGAAGTTGTTTAGGACTGTCTAGCAAGTGACAACTGTTTGATTGGCAGAAAGCCACGACGAGCATGCTGTGCCTTTAAAATAGGTGTCTATCTGTAGCCTGGAATATATTCAAATCAGGTTGCATAAAAAGCTGTTCCAGCTACTTACAAGCTACTTGAGTAATTAAAAACAGAGAGCTGCCTTTGTCTCTCAGAACCTGCACAGAATAAAAAACAAGCAGAACAAAACAAAACAAAAAAAAGCAATTCCCAAGGTCAGTTCTAAGGTATTATCATCCTTTTCTGCATATAAAATTTATGTTTACATACACAGGGCGGTACAAAGTCACTTCTCTGCAACTCTTGATGAGATACGCTGCAGGAGGTGAGGGTACGTAATTTGGATTGTAAAATACATGCAGGGACAGATTAGCCGAGCTGCAACCGGGCAGGGTCAGAAGTGGGCAGGCAAACTATTATGCTCCAGCCTCCTGCTCATCTTGCCTTTTCCCTCAGATTCAGCTACGTTGGCCAAAAATATCATACACCGAGAGATCCAGTTTCTGAGTGTTCCTGGGGCACCTTAGTGTGGGGCCCAAATACACAGGCCTGAGGAACTGGCAATAACTGCATGCTGCCTGCCACACACCATCGTACTACGATTTGCACTGGGAACCTCTGAATGTACCCAAGGCACGGAGGTTGCCTCAGTCCACCCCAATGCTCTGCAAAGGTGTGCACCTGTGGAAGTGTATAAATGAATGCAGTGAAGGGTTTTCTGTCCCAGTCTGCTCTTTATTTGTATGTATGTCAAGAGGGCAAAAGAGCAGCATTGTTTCCGCAGAGGAAGCACTCACCCTCGGATCTCTAAAACAGCGGGGCTTTCAGCCAGCTACCATTGCCGTGCTTTGCTTCCAGACCACACCGAAAAGTGCCAGATGGGAGAGAGAATACAAGGCTGAATGTATAGTTAGGTGACGGGATATTAACTTTGACACAATTTGGAAACATGGAAAGAACTACAGTACAATATATCAAAGAGCATTAATATACACAATATACAATATATCAATACCATATATACATATGTAAGTACAACATATTGAATAATACTAATACAATACTTATAGTAAGAACTCCACCAGCTTCTTCAGCCAAGTTAGCACACTAGGGCTTTTTCACTGTCAGTGAACACATTCACAGAAAGTGCTAAGGTCTATTCAATAATAAATGAACCTTGCATGTTTGACAGAGAGCATTGTATGATATGCATCTGGTGATTTCTTCAGGGTACTCAGTGTTGCAGGGGTTACCAAACCCAGTAGTCCAATCAAGGCAAGCCTGCCACAGCTACATGCCCCCAGGTCCAGCCAGCAGCAAGGCTGAGCACGTATTCCCAAGAGGCACACACGTAAATACCCATATACAATACACACATGCACGTGACCGGCCACGCAGACCAGCACAGCCACACTCAGCACTCACACAAACACATACAGCACCAACGGCCCCTTCCTGTTCCCCTCTGGCTGGCCAGGCTATTCCCATACCCCTCCTTTTTGATCCCTCCCTTTCCCCACCTTTGGTGCCTCCCCTAAAAATCCCACAATATCTCTCATGTAATCCCAAAAGGCTCTTCCCTGCATCCCATAGTGAGTCCCATTCCCCTAGGGCAGCCTGTGGAGTGCCCCAGAGAGCCTGCCCACATACTCGTCTTCGCCGTGGGGCTGAAGGCTCCCCTGGGATGGCCCTAGGAGCAGCTGGGGCAGGGGGTTATCCAGGTTCTCCCTCATGTCCCTGTGCCTCTGTGCTCCTCAGTGTGGCTGGAGACGACCCTTTCATCACGCAACCTACCACTCCTGTTCCAGCTGGAACATTCTTTTTCATAAGTCTACACAAAACAATTAAACCAAACCCAGCCCACCTCTGATTTCTTCCTGGAAACACTAATAAATACCTTTAATAGATACAATTAAACCAAGACAGACAACTGATTTATCATTTTTCAATTCCATCTATTAATAAACAGCAGAGGGTTAACCTGATATTCAGGTAAGGTGGCTATCCATTCTTTGCAACTTTAGTTAAAATTCCTCCTAGCAAAATAGTCTGGACTGGAAAATGGGCTTAATCAAAATGGAAACCTTTTGTAATTAAGATGAAAAAGTTCTCTCTTGCTTTCACACTTCTCTCCCCTGGTGTTCCTCACTCCTCGGTTTGTCCATGAAGAAGGCCCTCAATTCATTGACTTTTTAACCTTTTTTTCAGTGTATTAGAAAAATAACTCCTCTATTTCCACTATTTTGTTCCAGGGAGTATTTTATTCTATAGAATTTCAGTTGATTTTATTTCATAAAATAACACTATCTTATTCTAGTGGATTAAAATATAGCAGTTTACCCCACTGAAAACTTTTTTTGGGAAACTTGGGAATATTTTATTAAATATTTTTCACCTAGTGTGTCATATACTTTTTAAATTTTCATATTTTACAGAAGTGTTTGCAAACACATATGCCATTTCCAAGTGGCTCTATTTGTTTGTAACATATTCAGAGATGATCAAAGCAATTTACAAATTTCAAGGCAGTTTTTATTCCAAATACTTTTTAAAGGATGTAGAAATACAATTTTAAATTTGATTGGAAAAATAGCCTCTCAAATGTACCGCATTTTACTAATATTCTACTAGATTGTTCATTGTATATCCACAAATAGTGTCATTTATTTTGCATGGCTTTTTGAATAGTTATAACTTGTCAACAGCCAGCAAAATTACCTTTATTCAATGATAAAGGCTACTCATTTTATTAAATATGTTTTCAGAGCATGTCTAAGCCATTTATGAAAAAGGACAATTTTTATAATATAGTATACAGTCTATGTTTGCAGTAATCTGTGATGCTTGATAATATAACTGTCATGTCCTGTAAATGCATTGTAAATTACTTGTAAGACATTCAAGTCACTGTACAATACTGACAGCACGTTTTTAAACATGTCAGTGACTCCTCATAACTTTTATACAAAATCCATAAGATTTGTTACCACCAAGGAAATAGGAACTAAACACTTACAGTGTCACAAGGTATATATGGGAAGGAAACAGAGACTAGAAGAGGCCAGACAGGCTAAACAGCAAATTATATAATCTGAAATACTCAGACGATCATTATTGCTGAAAAGGAACATCTTATCTTCTATGTTCATTCAGCTTATGTGGTCATCTCACAAGGGTTGCTGTGCTATAAGATGTACATACCGTGAGGTTATACAAACCTCATTTCACTCACACAATGAGGAGCGATGTGTACATCACTGCAAGGATAGCAAGAAATAATTCAGAGCCCCTGGAGAAATTAAAAAATGCACCCTGGAAAATGATCAGCTAATCTCTTAGCGGAGAAATAATCCAAAATATAGAAACACAGAGCAGAAGCATGGAAAAGAGCAAACAGAGCATGAATTTACAATACCCCAAACTCAGAAGAGGGGCCAGCATAGTTTAGATCTCCAGATACAGGACATCACGTCATGATCTTGATGAAGATCAATCTGCTGCAATATGCTGGGTGTGAAGCAGTTCTCTAACAGAAATATATCAGCTGACATATTGGAAAGAATTCTGATAAAGGCAAGAAAAAAAACGCAAGTAATTTTATCCACCAATCCAAACTGATCTACTCTCTCTATCCTGATGACCCATAGACCTCTCTTTCTGCTCCAGACTTGTCTCCTTTACAGGCTAAAATCTGGGCCTGTCTCTCTGACATTTCCTCACGGGTGTTCAGCTGTCAGCTGAAGTTCAGGGTGGTTAAAATAGAGCTGAGATTCCTCCTCCCCCACTTGGTTTCTCAACCTCTGTAGACAACGCCATTATTCTGCTTGTCACTCAGGTTTGCAGCATGGGTATCGTCTTTGGAGAGCAGTCCGAGTTGGCAGTTTCTGTCATTTTAAGCCAGCCTAAGTGTGAGCTGCCACAAAAAGCGTAACTCAATTTTCCTGGGTGAGGTTTGAGCTGGATCAGCTCCCCAACCCCGCTGGCAGCATGGCTCCATGAAAACTAATGGAATTGAGAGGAACATGCAGTGGGGTGTTCCTTTTGATGACAGCCTGTTCACCCTCCAAGTGATCGTATAGTCTGAGTCCCAGTGCTAACATCTGGATTTTTCTCTCCCCCAATGCAGCTGCAGAGATTAAATTCCCCTCATGCCACATCCAGCTCCTGCACTCTCCTTGAAAAACACCTGACCTTGAACAATGTAATCTGGCGCAGCTGAGATCTCTCCAGAATGCTACTGCAAACACCGCGCTCTGAAGCTGCTTTGACCACAGCTATCCATTCTTTACATCCTTCACAAGCTCCCTTCCTCTGTCACATCCAACATGGACTGCTTATTTTCACTTTCAGAAGGTCCTGACTTTACAACCATCCTGCTAATCACGTCAGCCACTGCTCAAACATCCGCTCTTTAGCTGGCTTAAACTTAACTCTTACCATATAATCAAAGCAAAAAGCTTCAGCTGCTTTTAACTGGAGTCTAGTCACTGGCCTCTGGATTGATCCCATTATTCTCCACCTGATAGTGTGGATGGAAAATGTACCCAGGAGTGTCTCCTGCTCCCTACTTTGTTCATCTGAAGCTCCAACAGGTAAAACGACTTCAGCCACAGTTCTTGTCCCTTGCAGGGAGTCCAGCCAAAGGACATTCCTCTCCCCTCAACCCAAGACTAACACACACGTAGACTGTGAGTTAAACTGTGTGCCAGTCAGTCTCATACCAATTGAAACCATTCCTCAACAGTGCCGCAGACTGGTCTTTTCTAAGAACTTGCTGTTTTAAAGTTCTCTGTATGTATTTATCTAAAGCCAGTCTGTTCGGTGTTTAAAGGCACGCCACCCAGACTCATCAGCATCTTACTGCAGAGAGAAGCAGCTCATGGTTAACACAATAGTATCACCACCTGTCACACCTTTAACGTGCAATAAGGTAAAAGGTTTGGACCCAGACTTACGGTGCTAAACATCAGAGCTCAGACTCAGTAAGTGAAAGGCATAGCTACCTTTCCCTGCATTCCCTTCATCATTCACACCAGAGTTCTCCTGCCTCAGATCATGGTAGGGAACAAGACCTTCATCTTGTCCTGCCTTTGCATTGCAGCTGGCATGTCTCCATTTAGGATCCCCGAGAGTTATAAGAACTGCAAGAGCAACATGGTTGGTGGGAAAGACGTCAACGGTTTTAAAAATAAACATAGTGGGTACAATACGAGTAGTGAATAGAGCACATTTTATCGGCTACTTAGTCATTAGCTGTTCCACCACAAGCATAGGAAATATATGTCCACTCTGTTATTATAGGAAATCCACTCTCAAAGTGATCTTTTTCCTGCTATAGCAAATATACGTGATAAAATGTCCAAGAATAATCACAAAGAGAGGAAAAGATTTTGAGATAGATACAATGAAAAAAAAAAAAGAAAGGAAGTAAACCTCATGCAGAATTATTTGTTAGGAAAAAATATGCATTAACAATACAATGTATCAGCCCACAGAATAATCTCTGGAGGGTATAGATGGAAATATCATCATTCAAGGTATTTGCATATAGACAGGACAAAGCACACCAGTACAGCAAGAATAAATCTGCTTTGGCATAGGAATGAATCATGTGCTCTTATGGTAGACCAGTGATGCAACATTAAAATTTGGACTAAAAAACTGAGCTCTGTTTTCTGATTCAACACTCAATCTAGTCTTAACAGCCCTTCCCCTTTCTAATTTCTATGATTTTCACTTCTTTTAAATATGCTGGTGTAGCAAGAGTATTTGAAATACAATGAAACAAAGATGGTGGAAGGTGGATCTAAAACAAGGGAAAAATAGGAATGACTCCACAAAGTTGCAGGTTCAAATGACAACCTGCACTTAATAGCACCTCCAGGAACTGCAGTCACTCTCTCTGCATATTTTACTGACTCACTTCAGCATCCGCCAAACTCTATGCAACTCTTTCTGGTAGCATTCACTTCAACTTTCTGCAAAACCTAGTTCCTACTAGGAATTCTCACTAAGGTCTCCCATGCAACACATGGGGCCAGCAACACTTTGCATGTTCAGTTAAGACACCTAGCTGTGCTGCAGAGGGTTAACCTCATCCCCCTGTCCTGTCCCAGATGCTCTGTGCTTCTCCAGGAGCACAAAGCAGACGGCTCAGCTGGAGAACACCTTGCCTTGCACATGCATGAGTCCCAGCGACATAAAATCTTCTTTTAGCCTCTATTGCAAGAGGCATTACCAAGAGGAAGGAATAGTAGCCAAAGAAAGGCCACACCTTGGTAATACTACACCCCTCTCCAGGACATCAGCCTCCTGGGAGCCATAGGTAATGAGGCATAAACAAGAGCTCTGAGGTTACTGCAAGGAAGCCAGGGACAAACATGGTTCCCAGATGGCCCTGGGAAGAGAGAGGCATAATAAAGCTAACTCTTCTTCCCCACAGCGACATACAGCTGAGCACAGCTCCAGATGGTTTGGAGAGTAACCTTTATACCTTCAGCTTGGATATATTCCTTCAGGTTTCAGTAGACAACTTGGATTTATTTGTATGTATGATTTTGTTTAAAAAAGACTTGATTATGAAAAAGTAATTATACCCAGCAAACTGTATAAAATCAATTAAAGCAAAGCAAGCTGAAAATTATCCCGAACATTTTTCTGCCTACTACCCTGTAGTGGTTAGCAGAGATACTTGGCATGCTCATGGTGGGCAGGACTATGAAGAAGGGAGCATCACCTTGCAAACAGTGAAGGAACATTTGATACTTCTACTCATGAAAATAAGCAAATTCACTACACTGACTGATCGCCAGGTCTTCCAAATTACATCAAAAAAATTCATACAAATGTTGGAGCAAAATTAAAAGCAGGAATTAAATTGAGCAATGTTAATTTAAACACTGCAAAAAGATGTGTTGCTGTTTGGTGTTGTAAATAAGCAGCTGAAAAGGTTCACCTTTCCTTTGCCCACAAGCTTTCAAGCCTCAGACTTTTAGGGTGGAAATCACTTGTGAAAGATACAGAAAAAGAAATATTTGGGTAGGTGCCATCCATTTCACAGAACCTTGATTTCTATGTTACATAAGAAAGAAATACTGCAGGAACAAACCTTGATGTCAGATGATGCAATTTCCTGACATAGGTGTGTGGGGAAAGCCAAGGTTCAGCCCTGAGACTGTACGTAGAGTCAGTGCTGGGATGATGTGCTACGTGATGTTGTAGCTGTTACTCTTCATTACTTCTCACCTGTCACTTAAAATACATTTAGTTAAGCAATTCCTGGATCGAACATCTTATTCCTTAGCACATGAGGACCTGCAATTAACTCCTACTTACCCACAACTGGATCCTCACATCCCAGCTGCAGGGGCACCTTCGCCTGGTCAGGTTTGCAGGTGTGAGTGCCACATAAACGTGGGCAAACTGCTCCCAGGCCAGCTCAGCTCTGCAGAGAGCACAGCGGCTTTGGCACAGCATGGCACCAGAATAGATGAATACTGCTTGATGTCCGCTATGCCCACGCAGAGCCAGGGCTGGTGTCTCCACATTGCATCACCAAAGCAGAGGGAACAGAGAAGAGATGCGCTGAGTGTGCACCTGGATGTAAATCCAGCTGGGCATGTGGGATCCACGCTGATGCCACCAGGAGCACTGTCTGCTTACCCTAGCATGCAGCATTTCGACTCGACCTGTTCTCGCCTTGCTGCCGTGCCCAGCCGGGGCGAGCTCCGTCCATTTGCATTGTGCCAAATCAAACGAGACCCCCCCCAGAAGCTGGGCCTTGCTGCAGACACATCCAAGGGGCTCTCTGGGAGCCAGCCCTGGTCTTTCATGACCAGAGCCAAGGACCTGGACCCAACATGTATGGCTGCACCCACCCTGCCTCTTCACAGAGACACTGAAGTGTTCCTACACTAAATCCCCAATGAAGCCCAGTGGCACCAACATGATCAACGTTTTGCCAGGCAGTCTCAGATCCCCACCGCCCCAGCAAACAGAAAGACCTCTCTCTTCCATAGACATGCACGTAGCCACAGCCATTAAAATTGATGTAAATATTGGATTAGAAGCCACAGTTTACAAGTGACAGATATTGATCTTATCTGCAGCAATACAAAATCACTGATTAATGAGTAGCACAACACATACCACTGCCTGCAGACTACAGAAATGGCATTTTTGACTGTTAAAGCCATGTCCTCCATCACGGAGTAACGAAGATATTTTTTTAACTAATACAGGGAAATAATTCAATATCAAATAATAAAAAAACTCGTGTGCCTAACTTTTACAAAACAAATATTCAAAGTCCGATTGGTGGAGTTTCTTCTTTTTCCTGCTGCCCTAGCTTATTTTTGCAAGTGGTTTTGCCATATAAACAGAAATCATCCTGAAAATTACACTAGAAGTCTTCTAATCCCAAATCCTTTCCAGGATAAATGGGTTTTTTCATGTTAGTTTAAATTAATTATTGTATATACATTATGTCAACCAAATTGCTTCAGAAAAGGAAGGAGAGGAAGTCTGCACTAGATTATGCCAGATTAATTTCAGTGTAACTCCTTCAATTTCAATAAGAACACTTCACACCACTATTACTAGGAGCAAAATGTGCCACAATGTCTGGCAGCTAATGGAAACTCAGTAGCTCTGGCAGATGCAGTGCCCAGATTTCAGCTTTCTTTGTATAATCTTGTAGGTTTTTCCCAGTGATTAAAGCAAGTACAGAGAGAATCCATCAATTTCCACCTCACTCTGGTTACTCTTAGGGATTATTACTTACTTTGAATGAAGTCCTTCCAAGGTCTCTTAAAGAAATATGGGGATTATAAGAGGTAATTTATTTTCAAGATTTTTCCTTTCTTAAAATTAAACATTGAGCTAGTTTACAGTCCAGTCACTCAGAAGAAAGTTAACACTATCTACGTACATTAGCCTCTTCTTAAAAAGAGGTCACCTGTTTTTGCTGATTATTTTCTCAATGAAAATCATTATTTATGTTAACAAAAGCTGATAGATTTTTCTGGAAAGGAAGGTACATTATCCAATACGAGATGAACATATAAACATGGTTAGTTTAATACCACTGAAAATGTAATGGTAAGAGAAACACACAAAAGAAATGACAAACGAAAATGGAATTTAATAAAATAATAAAAACTAATGTACTAGGCAAGCAATGAGAACTGATCCTTGAAGGAACAGGAGCAGGTCAGGAAGAAGTTAAGAGCCTCCAAGCAAGAAGCCTGAGAAAAGTTTCTACATGGTCAGGAGACCTTGTCAGGCAAAAGCATTTTGGGGAAAAAATCTCACAGCACACCTTATGAGATGYGAGTTGGATTGCTAAATAAGAATGTGATTTGGCTAAAGAGATCAAAATGGCTTTTCCTTCCATCTTCCCTTGAGAAGAAATTATGTTAAATAGCATTAAGGAAAAAAAACACCCCATACACAACAAAAAAACAAAACAAAACAACAACAACAAAAAAACACCAAACCAAACCAAACCCGCACAAGTCATGACAGTCAATAGGAAAAGCAGGTTATTAAGGGAGTGGAAACCTTTAAAACCAGGCAGAGAAATCATTGTGCTGGGAGTCACAGAGACTATTTATGTTTTCCTCAGTCACAGCTTACATTTTATTATTGTTGATCCCAGCACACTGAAAGTGTTCAGCTTTGGGACTTCAAAATATTAGAAAATATGACTGGCAGAGAACTGGGAGAGAGGAAAACCAGGGTCTGGGGAACTTAAAAACAAACCAAAAAAACCCCACCTGGAATTGTTGTATTCATTAGATGTATTTACTTGGCTGATTTACAGGAAGATGCAGGGAAGAGGGAGAGTAGTTACACCAAGCTTGGGACTGACCACAATTAATGAGTTGTGACCAAGACAGACATGAGCAGTTTCACAGCAAACAGATTTCCATTGTTCATTAAAAGTTAGAAAATGCTGCTGCTTAGAAAAATACCAGCTGTATCCAAGAAACTGTCAGCTGCTGTTATCAATATTGCCTCTCAAGTCTTGACCCATTGCCCAGAAGTCCACTGGGTGACCTTGATCTCAATGGCTTGTGGTGGTAAAGCAATATCTATAAATAATGCATTAAAAGTGTCCTTCCATGTTGGCAGACTCACATTTGTCAGGCATTTCCATACTATTCCAGGCCACTTTTTATGGTGTTCTTTTAATGTGCTATGCATTTTTCTTCAACTGCTTTAATACGGATTTATCCCTTCCTTAAATATATATTTTAATAGTGACTTCTTTCTTTATCAAATGTGGTCTGAAAAACAACAGTTGGTGAATACAGTGGGGGAGGGGCAAAAAACAGTTTAGGGATATCAGATAAAACGTTGGCAACTTTACTACTTTTTTTAATGGTGTTTATTGTGAGGGAGCAACKTGCATACTAATGGCATTTTTCATGCAATCTGATGCTTCAAAGTGCTTTACAAAGCAGTTAGTTACRTTCATAGGAATACAGAATATTATTACAGGCAATTAAGCATAAGCAGGGATGTGGCTTACCTGCTAAACTCAATAACCATCTCTTTATCATCAGATCATCAAAAATAGGCATAGGAGGTGCCACAGGTGGGCAACCTCTGCTTCAGTGCAGGATCACCAGCCCCCTAACCCAGCCTTCCCATCCACTCAAATCTCCCAGCAATGGACACTCTACACTCCTCCTTGGCACTCTACCTCTTTACTTAAACATTTCCCCTATTAAAGAGTTTTCCCAAGATCTAACATAAATCAAACTCTTCAACTTATTGAAGTCTGCTTTCTTGCAATTGATTTTCTTTAACCATCCTTTTCTAATTGCTGCCTTTCTCCTTTCTCTGTCACGTTCTCTGCAAGACTTTCTTGTCAGAATCAAATTTGGTAGATCTCCCCATTAATTCCTTTATTCCCCATCCATATGAAAAAGTTTATCCCAACGCAGTCTGATAACATTTTGAACAATCCCTACTGTCCAGCTGCAGTCTGTCCCTGACAGGTAGTTAAAAATCTCTGTTGACAGTCGGATGTTGGAGAATTTTGCCAGGTTAAATCCACATCCATCTGATCCTTCYGGTGTGATGGAAATTCCCTTGTTTTATTATAGATTTATGGTGGACAACTACCTATGAAAATATCCATGTTCTTTCCTCTTTTTTCCATGACCTTGAGGCTATCAAGAGGACTATTTTTCCTCACATCTTGGACTATTTTGGTGTAGGCATCCTTTTATTCACACCTCATTTCCTTCTTTTCTGCCAGTCAGTCCTTCCTAAACAAACTCCACCCATCTGTTTAAATGCTCAATTTTGTTTGTCTTTATTTAACTATGATTGTGTACTGGGACTTTTGGGGTTCTCCTGTTTTTTCTCAAATTGCCTATGGCTTCCTGTGAGCTTGTGAGGCCACCTCCACCTCCAAGCCCCACTTCCATGTCCTCCTCCTTGCAAGATTAGCAGATCTTGGGTCAAAGCCGCTCCCCTCCTGCTSAGAGCGATGAACCCCATCCCCATGCTTAACAACTCCTCTGGCAACCCCAGGCAGAGACTAGGGCAAAGCAGTGTCCTTCAGCAGCACAGACTTGCAAAGATGCCCCTTCACAAGATGCATCAGCCTGGATACTTAGTACAGGTATATATAAATTCAGAGAAGCATCTGATTTTCTATAATTGCCTTTTATCCCAATCCTGAAGAATGCAAGAGAGTAAAACCATATACTCAGAACGACATCCTTCATGGGGCTGAGGGACACAGAGAAAGAGGAACACAGGCCATCTTGAAGAAAATGCATCTCCAGCAAGCTCTCAAAGCTAAGCAACCTGATTCTAGGGGAATTCGGCTTTTAGCTTTCAAATTAGTATCATACATCTGAGAGAGCACTTTTGGAGCAGAGGTGTCCTCAAAACCCTACAGAGGGGCTGTGCCTCAAAGAGGCATGCTCCGACAGGCAGCCCTGGGAGACCAGCAGTGCTGTGGTGTCCCTTCGGCTCCTGCAGCTAAGAGATGTCCCGGAGGAGCCCCCAGGGTCAGCAGAAACAGGAGACTCACATCAGGCACTTGMTGAGTCTTCATCTTCCTGCTCTTAATAGTGGTCTCTTATAGCTGTGTTTCCAATCTTGAAATCAGGAGCTTACTCCTTTGATGCGCTTGATGCACTTTTTTTTTTTAAACACTATTTCAGGTTTTGAGGAAGATTTCAACGAATGCTGTGGGCACAAGGCACATTTCTTTCCCAGAAACCCAAAAAAAAAAAAAAAAAAATTTCTTAATAATGCACTGTTATAGACAAATTCCTTTAGTGCCTAGAAACCAAGACAAATTTGGAGTACCTTAGCAGCTGGGATGTGTTTCCCACCAACCTGCTAAAGTCTTTTGAAGGGTAAAAGCGTCAAGGGCCAAGACGTGGAAAGAGTCATTCCAGTGAGACACTAACCAGTGCCTTCTGGCAAAGGACAAGTGACAGTGACACAGTCCAGGACTGTAGGAATCCCCATGTTGTCACAATCTATAAACAAGAAGTTTTGGGAAAGTTTCCAGGATTCCTTGCCACTTCCATATCAGCCKCACAAGTTGCCAGGAGAGACTTCTCTGCTTTTTCCAGTGCCTATCAACACACAACATGTGTCCCAGCTTCTTTGCCATGTGAAATTGTGAGAGTAATTGCTCAGTCTTATACCCCATGGACTGTTTTGTGTAAGCGTGACATGAACCACTGTCTCAGCTGGTAAAATGTCATGAGGATTACGTAAAGGGCAGTAGATAACACATAAATTCTACAAACACCCAGGACAATACTGGCTAACCAAGAGCTCCTTCTGGGTGGGGAAGAAGATGGTCCCAAGATTAAGTGAGCTGTATTTTTTTCAGATTTGTGTGCCTTTTAGCAAGTGTTTAACCATACGCTATAARCATGATCTTTCAATAAGAGCAAATCTATTAATTGACTTTTCTAGGCTCTGCTTCCTATAACAGAACAAAGGTCTTCATTGTATGATACAAGTGCATCTGTTGGTAGTAAACAGGACATCAGGTAGACATTGAGTCATAGAGCCATGATAAACATGACATAATTATCAGCATAGTTCTTAAGCTAATTACTATCCTGGATAGAGCCATTTTACCTTGCATCATGAACAACAATCCTGACCTGCTGTCGCACCATATCAGACAGGAATTTTTCCCAACCTTAAATAAGTATTTATTCAACTAACATGCTTTAAACAAACACTCGTACAACCTGCTCACACCAAAGAATCACACACATTCAATCTCACTGTCAGAGAATGTGAAAATTTGACATTAGAGAAATTTTAGTCAAAAAGAAATTTTAAATCATAACCAATATTACAGTATTTTTAAACCACAAGTTAACTCAGATATTGAAACAACTCACAAACTACGCTAAGTATTTGGAATTGACCTTAAAAAATTAAAATCCATGTTTCCAGCAACTCGACCTTCTTCACCTCAGCTAAAATGTAATGACATAGAAATGCAGGCACAATTTTAGCTATAATACTACTGCTGTTTCACTACTAGTTATGCTTGCAGTAGCAGCAGAGCCCATGGACTGAGAGTGGTATGTAAAGTATATTTTATTTTCTAAAGCATAATGAACAAGAGTGAATACAGTTCTTTAGTTCTGACCTCTAAACGAGCACCCACACTGGTGAGTATGATGCATCTAGTCTTCTGAGGCCACAAATTTTGTTCAGCTGAACAGTCTAATAGAGGACTTGGAGATTAGTTGTGTGTGCAAGAACTCCTCACACACATGTACTTATATAACAAAGTCATACATACAATACACTCACATTACAAAAAAGGGCTTTATGCTCCTCTATGCCTGTACCCAGCCAAATAAAAGTGCACTGTCACTACTGCAGCTACCAGATTAAAAGACAAGAGTAGTCTGGGCTTTTTTCCCAAAGAGTTAGTCCCAACCAAATATAAACCCACTGGCCTTGGGCCCTAAGGGGCACTGGGGAAACACGAGTGCCTGATGCAGCTGCTTGGTGCTGCTGCCGGGCAGGCAGGTCAGTATGGGCAGGGGCCCCGAGGCAGCGAGAGAGCCTGGCCCCTCAGTGCAGCATCCTCAGCCTCACCCAGACAAGGGACCCTCCGAGCCCGAGCGTCCCGAAGGATCTTTGTTCTCAAAGAGATCATGCTGCAGTACAAAGCCTCCACAATTTCTTCTTTTGTTTCTACCCATATGGGTGCTGTATGTCGAAAGCAGTATTCCCCAGGCTATTGCCCTTTTCTTGTTTCTCTCATGCTTCACACAAGCAAGATTAGCAGATCTTGGACAGCTTGGTGATAAGTTACAGCTGGGAAATAACCCTGATTCACTGGCCTAGCACTATAGGTCCCCTTCTTAGCTTCAAATAGTCTCCATGACACATAGGTAACAAATATGGTCACTGAGAGTCTGTTTTCAAATTTCAGGTTCAGCTTTTTCAAAAACTTGGTAGCTCTCATCCAAACTCAGTAAACTTACAGSCACACATGAGTAGAGGGTGTGCTGGTTTTGGCTGGGGTAGAGTTAATTTTCTTCATAGAAGCTACTATGGGGCTATGTTTTGGATTTGTGCTGGAAACAGCGTTGATAATACAGGGATGTTTTCGTTATTGCTGAGCAGTGCTTACACAGAGTCAAGGCCTTTTCTGCTTCTCACMCCACCCCACCAGMGARKAGGCTGGGGGTGCACAAGAAKYTGGGAGGGGACACAGCCAGGACAGCTGACCCCARCTGACCAAAGGGATATTCCATACCATATGACGTCATGCTCAGCATATAAAGCTGGGGGAAGAAGAAGGAAGGGGGGAATGTTYGGAGKGATGGYRTTTGTCTTCCCAAGTCACCGTTAGGCATGGTGGAGCCCTGTTTTCCTGGAGATGGTTGAACACCTGCCTGCCGATGGGAAGTAGTGAATGAATTCCTTGTTTTGCTTTGCTTGTGCGTGAGGCTTTTGCTTTTCCTATTAAACTGTCTTTATCTCAACCCACGAGTTTTCTCACTTTTACTCTTCCGATTCTCTCCCCCATCCCACCGTGGGGGAGTGAGTGAGCAGSTGYATGATGCTTAGTTGCTGCCYGGGGTTAAACCACGACAGAGGGCTACATGCAGTCTTGAGAGCTGAAGTTATTTTTGACAGTCCCTCTCCCCAGTTACGTTTTTTTATCTGTATTGTTTTAGAGAGGCCAAGGGACTCATTAAGAGAAATTCTTTCTCTGGCTTTCCTTCCTGCCATGCTCAACCTCCAGCCTTTGCACTGCCCCACAAGGATGAGCACCACAGCCAAGCAAACCCAAGAGCATTTTTCTTTTAAACCTCTATGTTTCTCCCGATGCGTGCACTCCTGTGCTTGTCTGCTGCAGAAGGTTTAGGGCATCACACTCACCATATGCGACTGGCCACAGTGGGGATGAGGACATGGCCAGCAGCTGGCAGGAAAAGTGACATTCTCTTACACTGATGTGATGTTTAATCCTGGGCTCAATGAAATGTATGGCATGATATTTGTTAACTAGCTGAGCCATTCTACAACAGCAGAAATTGGCTGCAGCTGTRACAGACTGTGAACCGGTCCAGGAAACTGGCTGGGGGGTTTCTGAGAAAGAAAATCACCACCAAATTTTAACATCTTCCAAATAAGCAGTTGTCTTCCTTTACCAAGTGTTCCTACCACAAAGTTTCATCGGCAGAGCAGGCAACGCAGCCCATTCCTGGCTGACTGGTTCCCACAGATTAGTGGGGGAGGAGAGAATTAGCCATTCCTGCACTGCAGTGCAGAAGCTTGTGACAAAGGAGACTGGGGGCYACCACTGGGGAGGGACACTGGGGAGCCTGCAAGCCTAAAGGTGGCCTGTCCCAGCTCCTACTCTCCGTTTTCTGTGACTCCAGGAGGGTCAGACTCGGCTATTAGCATTCTGCTTCCTAATTATAAGAAAAGCCTAGGCATAAACATACATGCACACACACACATATATATTTACATTCACACACGGCTACATACATATATGTGTATMTATATAGGCACCACAGAGAGATATGAGGAAGCTGTGCAGAATTCAGCATATCACAGCTTTTCTGTTCAAGCCGCGTACAGCAGAAGGATGATTTTTTTTTTTTACCTTGCTGTTCTAGACAGGAGCGGTCTGGGGGAGGGGAAAGATGCCCAGGGGCTACTTCGTAAAGCTGTGGTGTTGCTGCCATCTAGTGAGGTGCCTCCGCCCAGGGACACTAACACCCACCACCCCCCCTGCGCCGGTGCTCCCCGGCCAGGGAAGCCGGAGGCGCGRCGGGAGGGAAGGCTCCCTCCCGCGGGGACCCTCACCAGCAAGAGCCAGGCTGGGAAGGGTAGGTCTTGGTCGCCTGCCCCGAAACGAAATAGCAGGGGTTAACGAGGCGCCTCTGCACGCTTTCAGTGCGGGGCTGGGTGGGAGAAAGGGGGAACCTTTGTGTTTGCTTTTTCCAGGTAACACAGGGAGCATCGTGCCCCTCTGAAATCAAACGGGCAGTTTTAAAGCTCAGCTGTCCCACATGGGATATAGCAAAAGTGCTTGTTTCCCGTAGTGAAGCCAGCAATACAGCCAGATTACAGCCTGTATGAAAGTGGTTTATAGGATGGTTCAGAGAGGCTAATGCCTGAACATTATCACTTCAAAGAAAATACACAATATATACATATAAGGCTGTATATGAAGCCATCGGTCCAGGCTATACTAGCGATTAAATTATGAACATGACACTAATTTGTGCACTGCATATGAATCATCATGGGAGACCCCAACACCTGGGAGCGCAGTCTGTGGTCTGACAAAGGRAGCAATGAAATGCAGCTTCTTTCCACCAAGCACTTTAATGGGAGAAAGAGAGCCTTCCTACCCACAAGACAGCTCTCGTTCCCAACCTATAGCCAGTTCCTAGGGATTTAGATCACTCCACATTAGGCAGGAATAAAAAGCAGAACCTGAGACAATAAAATGCAAAGTGCACAGAGCTACCACCTTTACTTGGAAAAAGCCATGCGATTCATATATCTTATCCTAGCACTGGAGGAACAGAGCATCCCAGGACAGAGGAACCAGTCTTGGAGGGGCTCCATGTCATATCACACAAGCAGGCTGTAATCTTGCGAAGCTACCCCATCTACACCACCTCCTTGTGGCCCATTGCCACTTCCCTAAGCTGCCTCCTGGACTCACGTCGCACTGCAGGGGTAGACGGGAGGGTTTAGAAAGAAGTCCAAATATACACGTGTGGGAAAGGGAAGGAATGAATGACAGCAAAGTGTGTTAAGTTAGGAAGGGGGTTCATTTTAAAGCTATTGAATTAAAGTTCCAGAGGAAAGTAGGAGGCCTGGGCATTTGAGGTGCTTGCTTGGGAGTTCTGCTTCAACCCGCGGCACATCAAAGCAGTTCCTCCACAGGGAGCCCAAGACACATGGTTATCTTGTGATGCAGACATTTGGCATATTTTCCTAAATATGTTGAAAGACCTAAAGATGATACTGTAAAATCTAGTTTGCTAAAATGTCTGAGAAGTGATGGAAAAAGAAAGCACTTTAAGTGGTTTCTTAGTTATTAGCCATGGCTCATCATCTTTGAGACTTAAAATGCCAGCTCTTCCAGGACTGTTTGTAACCCGGATCAAAGTATAAGCCATTCAGCAGTCTTTACTTCTGTTCTTGCTTTATGGATTCCCCACTGACTGACTTGATTGCTCATAGGTCTGAACCATGCAGAAATGACTGGTTTAAAGGTATGTCTTTTGGTTTGCACTGGGATAATGGTTCTTCTAAGAAAATACTCTTTTTCTGTTTCATTCCTTTTTTCTCAGGTTCATCTAGATTCTGGGAATAAGAGTGTTCTTACACTGTCAAAGTTTTTTTTTTTAAAATATGGATTCACTCTTGTGCTCTGATCCTGCAACAGCTTATAAAGATTTAGTTTCATGCCCTTAGCCTAGTACACATTAACTTGATGGCAAGATTAAACAGCTATGTAGACCTTTGCAGGACTTGGGACTGCATTTTGTAAGTAAGTTGAGGATCTAAGGCAGTGTTGCTATGATATCATAGAAAAATATCTGTGAGTACCATGTTTGGCCAGCTACCTTCTAGCCAAGGAAAGTGTCTGCAAATCGTGACATTTTCACTGACAGTWATCAGCCTTTTCCTCTGGAAAGGTATAATAAAAATCCATAGTCTAATATTCAAGCTTCCCCTGAATCAGCCAGTCAAGCAACAGTCTCTATTCTATCCAACACGAGTGAGAAATCGCACCCCTCCCTGAATAAGAAACTATAGGTGCTAAACACTTGAAGCAAACTATTTCCAAACCTTTATCAGGCTAAAACCTATATGCTGAGTACAGATGGCACTCACCCAGAGGAGAATAAAACAACCTCTAAAACCTGGGCTAAGTTGCGATTTTTTTAAAAAGCAAGAAAAGGGGACAGCTTTCAGAGCAAAAAGTTGAGGCAGCACTTCTGCCAGATCCCTGGAATAGGTGGACCCAAATTACAGATGAAATATGAACAAAACTTTGTCCTCAAAATAAATATGATGGTTGCATCACCCTCTCCCGTAATGGGACTGTCACTAGGCAGAGGGTAAACTAGTGGGGTGCTGGAGTGAGCAAAGGAGGAAAATCGTTGGTAGAAGGATGAGACTGTCAGACAGAAATGGCCTATTTCCATCAGTGCTGTGAGGAATCAGGTCTGGCAAAGCAAAGGATCTGGTTAAGCCTCAGTGAGAAAAGAAAACTAGGTGCCCATTTGGCTTTCTAGGGACCTTCACAGCTCCTTCACTAGTTTTCTTCCCTTCTCTCCCTTTCCCACCAAGCCATACTCACGTTGAACCACAAGCTATTCCACGCACAGTTTATCGCCTATAAAAGAGCCACAACCAACACACATATCGCACAGGAGAGGCGGGGATTTAATTCAGCATTACGAAGAATTTATACCTGAAGCCTAAGTGCAAAGAGATTAAATCTGAGGCCTGTCAAGATACTGCTGCTGTTTGTTGTGCCACACCAAGCAATAGCACTATTGTTAATCTTTGCCACGGGAGGGACGTATTATAGTTTATAACATTATGAGCAAGTCTCGCATGCTTTCTAAAAGGAGGAGAGCCAAAAACAGCAGAGGAAAACAGAGAAGTGGGGCAGTGAAAAGAATAAACCAAATGAAAGGAAAGAAACACGCACCTAAGAGCCATCTTATCCTGCTATATCTGTCCTCCCCTCTAGACACCCCTATGGAGCTATTTTAGTAAGGTTGGCTATTTATTACATTGTAAGCTCTGCCACTTGATTTATTGGGCCTTGGTTGCCTCAAGGAGCAAGAAAATCTCTCTCCCTTCTTGGCTCAGAACAGAAGAAAGTTTTATTACCATCTCCATGGCGCACCCTGGCCCTTTCTTAGGGATGCTATTTCTGGCGCAGACTGATTGAAAAGTGCTGCTGTCCCCCACACGCCTGCCGGTTTGACACTTTTTGACATTTCTAAACAACTCGTGCTCTACCTGCCAACTCCCCATTGCTTTCTAAACCTTTTTAATCCTGAAGAATGCAAACTAATCTACTGAGAGAAGAGAAAGAAGCCGGTCCTGGGAAGCAGAGCTGGAAATGTCAGAGTGGTAGAAATGATAAATATACCTACTAGGGAAAGAGAGCCAGTACGGGGGGGGGGGGGGCTGTTACGAGACGTCGCTAGCGCTGTGGCCTGTTACTGTTATCTACTGTAAAGAAACACATAGTATGTTATTAAGCAGAACTGTGTAGTAACTTCTTAAAAAAAGAATCGTTTGGAGGCAAGCACAAAGCATGCTTAATCAAGTGGAATAAAACAGTGGTCCCTGAGGGAGATTTAAACTACTGAGACCCAAGTATGGCTARTAAAAGTTTGCAATTCAAGAGAGTTTCCAAAAGCTTTTATTGTTATTATTGTTCTGTCACGCCTGATCTTTTGAATGGAAAGGTCAAAGAGCCAATCGTGTGCTAACCTGATTGTTTTATTTTCCACAGAGCACTCCATGTATTCAGAGAACATCAGTGCCCCAAAACACCCCCTCTTCCCTCTTCTCACTTTCCACCCTATACAATTACATTTCAGCAGGTCTCCTCATTTCAGAAAGAAAGAGACAAAGTTTCTCTTCTAACTATAACACCATAAAACTATAGACTCCAGATTTTGAACCGAGCCTCCTTTCATATTACTTTATTTTCTTTCATCCACAATATTGCATTTAAAAGAAATGGCCTCTGTCATTTCTTTGCAGTCACAGTTCTTTGCAGAAACAAGGCTACCTTCAGTCAGGTAACCGGGCGTCTAAAGACAAGGCTTTCCATCAAGGTTGCAGGTAGCAAAATGCAAACGTGATTTACCCTCAAACACCCAGCACTACCAGCAGGAAGCCCAATTTGAAAAAACTGAGCTGTAATACACAGTGGGGACAACGGTTCTGAGCATTTCTAAGTCATACCTTCCCAGGTGCCTGGTGGTCTTAATCCATTACTCTAATATGCCGGAGGCAGCAGCATTCCCTTCAGACTTAAACATTTCCCGTTGACTGTGCCTGGCTGGAGCTGGCTGCTCAGCACCCTTCCACCCCAAGCACAGCTATACCCCACCCCAGCATGGTTCCTCCCCAGTGCACAGCCGGTCTGCCCACCTCAGCGTCGGTCTTTTGCAGCCATTCCACATATCTTCTGAAAAAAATCATACCTCATCTCCCAAGCCTTATTTATACAGGCAAGACTGTCAGAAATCGGGAGCTGAGTTTTTAAAACTTCACTCTAAGGGCTCACAGAAGGTGTGCAGCGTTCAGAAAACCTGCTCCTCATTTGAATGTAATTGGGGTGATATTAAGGCTGCCTAAATACCACCTAAGTTTCATTGCTGTTTCAAGAYGCCAGAGGCACCTAACTGGTAAAAGCCAGAAGTTCAAGGATACGAGCAGAAATTAGGCTGTTCAGTTCTGACCATAAGGCAGAGTATTCGGAGATCAGACAGTCTGGCACTATTTTTTTTTTTATTCCTACTGTACAGTAGAAGGATGGATTAGACATTGACATTTCAACATAATTATCCTCAAAAATAACTTAGGAAATGCATCACCAAGAAAATAAAACTGTTTCATTTTAGTGCAAGATTCACCACTTCTCTAGCTTCACGGACAATACACCAGCAAAGAGCAAAACTCAGCCTTCACCCAGTTTCTTTGTTCCTACTAAAGGGCAAGATTAAGAAGAAATATAAAGACAGCAACAATGACAATCTATACAGTAAATACTTCAGATGACATCCTGGGTTAGCTTTAAAATGGAATTTATGTGTATTTTCTTTGATATTTGACAGCATATATTCCAGTACAACACGGAGGCTCCCTGCTATGAAGTATCAGCTTATGAGAAAAACTTCTAGAAGAAAGTGAAGAGAAAAACATTAAGGAACAAGAAACTAATTATAAGCTTCATGCCGTCTGTGTCCATCAAAATCTTGACTTTCTCTTACACTCTCCTCTGTGACAGATTACTTCTGATGCAAAATCTAGAACACTGCCATTGAAAACTCCTGTACAAATCAAAATAAAGTCCAAAGACCTAACTTCAGTGACCATCCATTTTATACACCCCAAACAGAGGTATCTATCTGACTGCTCTGTGTGGTGCAGGACTATACGCACAGTGGCCACCTGGCCTGGAAGGAGTTTGACACTGGAGCAGAAGCAGCAATGAAGTGTGTTAGGAGTGCTGCTTACCGTTGCAAATATTAGTAATTCAGCTGCATTAAGCTGAAACTCACTGGATTCATTAGAAACCCAAAATGTATAGTACCAAACAGAACTCTGCGTTCCCGGCCTGTAAGATTAATAAGCACTATGAAGTTGCACTAGGCATCGCAGGTTAACTAAGGAAGAACAGCACAGAGAAGGAAGCAACTCAGGGGAAAAACAATTAAAGAACAAGAAYGCATTCAAAGAATTTATCCCGATCCACAGGATTTGCAAAACTCCCCCTTTTGCGAAGCATCCAACATACACTCATCCTACTTATACATTCAAACAGTGGGACTTGGATGGACTTTCAGTCTCAAGTTGCCTTTCAGCACACCAACGAATTTTACCCATGCACCCAGTAACACAGGACCTGCTGAAAACTAGCTTAAACCTCCAAGGGCTAAAAGAGGCATGCACAGTTTCACTGCAGGCACAGTAGTGAACACAGGAACTGAACCTGGAGGTTTACAGCACAAGGCTCAGTTGTCAGCTCCATCAGTGGCATGTAACGTCACCCCAGAGACATCCTCCCTTCTTGTCCATCCTTCCTGATTTAGGAGCATCAGTTCGTCAAAGGAAGATTGTCTCCTCCCATGTCTGGCACAGCGCAGCTCTGATATCAAGGGACTGGTGCGATATAAATATCAACAATGGAGGTACCTACCATCACTCTGTAAGGCAATCCTCACAGCTCTTGAGGTTAGGATGACTTCTCCCTCAGACAGGCAGTATACTCTTAATCTGKATCCTATTGCTGTGAAACGCACATTTCCTTTGAGAAGAAGAAAATACACCTTCAGCAAATCTAGAGATATCAGACTGTCATTTGGAGGAAGCAGGTGTGTTACAGAATGTCTTGAGATAACTTCCTCCAGCAGAGCTTACCAGAGGCGTCCCTAAGTGAGGGACAGGAAAAAAAATGCTCCCCCATAGGTAACCTTTTAAAAGGGCATCCTGGCAGTGAGCAATCATTTGACTTTTGGAGATCCCTGAGTCCCACAGCCAAAATCCCTCTGCTTATTCTTCCCAGACAGACAACTCAGAAACATAAAAGAGCACTTTCGTTATAAACAGTAGGGGTAAAAGCCTGGTTTTAATCCTTGCCGAAGTCAAGTGGTGAAACTCCCCTCAACTTCTCAAAGGCATTTCTAAGTTGCAGATATTTTAAGTTTCTGAATTTTTTTGAACTTTTCCTTCTGAAATGTAGGTTTGAAAATATCTATGAAAATTTTATATGTCAGTGTAATGGCCACAATTACTTGTGTACTATATAATAAACACAGTAATTTGTTATTATATCATAGTGAGTTACCCTCACTATTTCCCCCCTCCTAAAGGCCAGAGAGTATGCAGTTTGGAGACAAAACTTCCATTTCAATTTTCATGTTATTGAAAATTGCTGGTCTCCTGGGCTCATTTTGGCTCTGAATTTAGAAAATTGAAATTCTTACTTCTCTGCCCATACACCCTGTATGATTTGAGACAGATTCCAGAGTCCCTGATACTTTTTTATGCTACATATATAGCAGAACTGCAGAACTGAGTTTCTCAGCTCATCTGTCCTCTTTTGTCCAGATCAATACACTGAAGTCACAACTACCACAGCCCCTTTCCCAACTTCAGATAGTTGCAGATTATGTGGCCTAGAAAATCCATCTCACTCACATCACCGTGACATGAGAAATTTAGACTCAAAGAGGCAGTCCACTGCGTATCCGTGGTAAGATTTACACCTCATAAGGGTTAAGACATTGAATATTCTTTACCTATGAATTCCTTCAATTTATCCTTCACTCACTGAGCTTTACAAGTGCTTTCTCTCTTATTAATCATTATTAATTACCCTTGAAGCAAATGTTCCTTTTATTTCACCTTTATTTCCATTGTAATCACCCCTTGTACAACAGCAGCCTCTTATTTTTTCATGCTTGGTACACATATATTGGAAAACGGGTTTACCTACAGAGTCACACAGACTATCACAATTTATAAGTGTGTTTAATTCTTTGGAACCAAACTGAGCACTAACTGCCTTGAGCTGTTTGGTGGGAAATTAGATTTGTGCTAAACAGCTTAATGCTCTGGGGAGTGCAGAATAAACTAGATGTGGCAATTTTATGAATTTCAGAACTTCAAAATTACTATATTTTTATCATTATCACCAAGCTTGGATGTCATTATCTAAGATTTTTTTTCTACATATCATTGTCCCAGAATGGATTTAAATAAATAAATGCGGGGTACAAAACATCTCTAATTTAAAACACTTTACACTTAAAATATGGAATGAAAGAAAGAAAGACTACTTGGGAGCAGTTTGATTTAAATCTTACCTTTTAGATAAAACTACATCAGTAAATGTGATGTGCTTTCAGATGGGCAAGCTAGAAGCAAAAACTAAATTGAAAACATGGAAAAACACGTCTATCTTACTCCTTTTCCAAACTGCAGCAGAAGCCAGATCTCCTAAATCCATTCTTTTCTGACACTACCCAGGTCACATCAGAGAAGGGGAAAGAGACAAAGAAAAGATGCTAAAATTATTTATGCTCAACCATTTAAATGGGCATTCCAGCTGACACCACACTAATTCTGAATAACAGTCACTCTTGTATGGACAAGAGTTCCTTATTCAAATTCCCAAATGGTGTTAATATAATATGATAATGCAACTCAATTAGCTATTTCAGCAAGACTTGATATTAGCAAATCTTTTATTGCATGATGAAGTGCCATCTCCATTATGAAATTTCATAAAATACATTTATCGTGGCAAAAAATATATATTTACAATAGAAGGACAATAGAAATTGTTAATGAGATGATGAAGCTTCTGGAGCAGTAATTATGTGGCTAAAAGTCTGTGATTGTCACACAGTGCTTCCAAGGCAGGTCCCTGCAAGTGAGATCCATATTGCAATGTTTTGTGTTAAATTCACTGCTGATTCTGCCTCTTACCCTTCTCAGAATTGATAATTTTTTTGTCCTTAGCAATGCTGTGGAAAGATAAAATACACAATGGAGGAAGGAGGAATCTGGACTTGCAAACTAACTCAGCATGACTGCTGAGTTATGAAAATATAGGAACCTATCTTTGTGCTGAAAGTAGCAGAGTTTGAATATTTCTGTATTGCTTTATTCTGATGAACAGGCAAGTCAAGCTTGACCCATCTGTCCAGTTGCTGTTGCCAGATATTAGCAAAAAAAAAAAAAAAAGGGGGGGGGGGGAAATTACTTTGAAAAACGTGTTAAAATTTAACTTCCTTTTTTGGTGGAATTATCCAAAAAGCTACTCGATTAGGTCTTTTTTTTAATGATATACCAATGAGTAAAGAATAATATCTGCAAAGGCTTCACAAAGTCCTCATAGGACTTTCTACATTTTAGAGTCCTTGCCAATGAACATGTTTTCAAATAACTGGAATTTTTAATAGGATTAGCTGTCACTGGGATTCATGTCATAAAGCAGAATTAGACTTGAGCCTGCTGTGACAGGGAGTGAGGAAGAACTGGGACAGAAAGACAAAAGTAAGAATAAGCTGGGGTATCTAATATATCATAGTTAAATGAATAGATCTGGAGATCCATATAAACCTGAAAATCTAAATAACAATGAGAAAAAACCTTGTCCTACTACGGTTTCAAAAAATTATATATACACCATAAAAATCTGAGCCTGTACAAACCTGGACTTCTAACTCAGTGTCTTTCTTGGGAAGAGATTTGAAGAGCCAGATGCTGTCCTCATACAGGGTGACTAATTATGGAGACTAATATACTAAAGCTTTAATAAGGGCTATTGGCAAGTAATTACCTCCGTTAGTATTTGTATACTTACATCATTGTAAATTGTTGTTAAATTATGCCCTTTTCTGTCAAATGCATATCTACTAGGGCAGTGGTTTTCATAAAGCCAATTTTAAATTTTGGRCAAGGTAGACACAGTCTATTGAAAAGCAGAAACATTTAATGAAACCAAGAACAGTACCTGTACTGTGTATGCAGATTGAAATCTTCAATCCATCCAAGTTGTTGAGCAGCCAGGAGTTAAAACAGATTAAATGGATTTCATTCTGCAGTGTATAATGGAAGTAATTTCTTCCCTGCAACCAGTAAGTCTCCAAAGGTTTTCATTAACTTCCCTTCACTGCTGATAAGACCTAGAAGAAGAAAACTTGTCCAGCTGATGATAAAAACAGTTGGGCTGTCTTTCTGGTTGTTTATTATTATTACTTCTATTGCTTTTGTTGTTCTTGTAGTTATTATTATTTTAAGCATATGATTTTTGTTAGCATATTTATTAGTACACAATATAATTTAATAAATTAATATTATACATCACAATATTTGGATAAAATTAAATAATCATATTACTAACACATGATTAGGAAGGGGTACAAAAAAAATTAAAAAAACCCCAATGTTTATCAATATAGCTTGAATTTCAATGTTTGGAAGGGCAAGTGGGAAGAACAGACATCTGTACAGCTGCAGCCACCACCACCCAATATGAATCATTCCTGTTCGAATTCTTACGCCCTTTCTGTGGTTTCAGCACTTTGGTGAATCTCTCTCTGACATCAGTAATACTGTTCATTAAGCAGTATATAATCCAGTTAAAAAGATCAGGGAAGACCAATTAGACTAACAGAGAGAAAAAAAACCAACACAACCGCGTAGATCATTTTAAGTCTTCATTTGGGCTATTTTAGTGACATTATGCAAGTCTGCAGAGGTGGGCAACAGCAAAAATTCATCATTTCCAGTAACAGAAATAATTTTTCATTTTTGAGATTTAATCTTTTTACATCTCTATACATATTTAACTCTAAGTAGTTTTTAAACTAATAAACATATGTATTGTACACAATGTTTTCTATGTAGCTTTAGCTCAGGCTTGGTTTTACAGGTATCTTCAGATTAGATTTCACTGTTTCTATGGTACTTCAGTAAATCCACCTTTCTAAATAGAAGTTTGAATAAAAGGCCTTTGCCATGGGACTCTTCAAGGTGAAGCAGACTAAGACGACCATCTTTTTGTCTTATGTTTCTCTGACCCCAGATCAGTGCAATGGTACATGGCAGTTCCCTCTAAGGAGAAGAATCTAGAAAGCAACACTGGGCACCTGTCACAAAAGTCTCACTCAGGTATTGCTAGGATAGGTCCAATATAACAAAAAAATCAGGGACTGAGGTTTTAGTAGAAACATTTTCTTTTTTTTAATCTCTCAGAAGGAATTCTCTGTTCCACGTAGTTTTGTCTTTATACCGTGGGAACCATCTGGATTGCTGTGTTTTCATACCATCTGTATGTGATCATTGAAACAAGCACAGAAGTCCCACAGCCCAAATGCTGTGCACTTCTGGAGCCCTCCTGAAATAATGAACTAATGCTTGAGCTAAAGAAGTGTCTGAGACTTAAGATCACTCCCCATGGTCCAGTGCTGAAGACAGCAAAAACACAACTACAAAAATTTGAGAGATAAATAAATGCCAGTTATGTATAAAAAATATTCAGATATTGAGGATATTTTCTTAATGGTATTTACAAAGACACCTAGCAGGATTTGAGATATTGCTAAGTGCCACTGGATTTCAGTTGGAAAGGAACAGCCAAGGCAGTATCTTTGTTAACAAGTAGCACATCCCCACAGGAATAGATTTATAGGCCAAAACCATTGATGCTGAAGACCTGACATCCGCACTACATGAATTTCAGGGAAAGTTTATATCGAGTTAACTCCAGTCTGGCCTTGTGTATTGAAAACCCGTTGAAGTTCAACTTCTGGGTGAAACTCCTGGAAAGATTTAGCCTGCACCCTCTGGGGCTGCTCCCCGATGCAAATCCAAGCACAGCAACGTGGGCAGCTGGGAGATTCACTTCAAAAGCACAGTCAGGGCAAAGCAAGCAACTCCTAACGTGGACACACCAAACTTGCCCTGGCACTTCAGTAGCTCCTAGTTGATCAGTCCTCTGTGACCATAGGAAGACGAATGCCTTTGTGAATTCACCCCTGAATCTTAGTCTAGCCTTCCTGAATTCAAAGGAAAAGTAAAATTTTAGGTATCCTCTCAGATTACTTCCTAGGTAATGCCAGAGTGTGCACATATTATATAGGTCATGGCATGAAACATGAAAACAAGGGTTTCATGAACTGCCATGGGGTCAGCCCTGAAAAAAAAAATATAAACAAATGTTTTAAATCATTGATGTAACAAAAAAAAAAAAAAAAAAAAAAAAGAAAAAGAAATGAATGTACATTATTTCAAGAAATATTTTTTAACAAAAACTACTATTTTCCTCATCAGTTACGCTTAATGGTTAATTTTGACCATCCTACACATCACAATCTCAAGCAAACAAAAGCAATGGACATGGGGGCAGCATGCAAAATGCTTTGTCTGGAGAAGAGATGGGGATTTGGGTAATATTCAGAGAGAACTTTTTTCCCCTCGTTTCCTCAACTTTTTTCCAGAAAAGAGAGGGGAGTCATTTCTAATGCACTCAGAAGAAATCTGGCTGTCTTTGCAGTCAGGGGTATACTTAAAAACATATGTAAATACCTATGGATAGACAAGAGTGCCTGGAATAAGTCATCTAACTCCTGCGCATGTGAGGAGCCCAACTCAGGAGGCACTTTTGGGGATGCTCCCAGAGTCTTAAACGCTCATTTAAGTTGTTGGTTACTTGGATCATGAGTGCTGCAGTCAGTCTGTTCTGGAGGAAGGAATCCCTGGAGAGAAAACACCATTTTGATTAATTTCCCCGTTAATCACAGCACTTCAGAACACACAGGGCCCGTCACACACAACTGAACAGGTCCTCCTCTGGGA
Source organism: Phoebastria nigripes (assembly GCA_035582835.1). Taxonomy (NCBI): domain Eukaryota; kingdom Metazoa; phylum Chordata; class Aves; order Procellariiformes; family Diomedeidae; genus Phoebastria; species Phoebastria nigripes. Next base: position 208,315 of record JAYKAV010002842.1, on the reverse strand, counting down.
GCACACCACCTACTCAGTACCCCTTCAGTYTTCAGTCCTCTGTCTTTAGGGGATGTCGGGTCTTCCCAAGAGTTCCTGCTGGACTGGCTTCACTTAAACCAGTGCTTATTGAAACAGCCTTCAGGTTTGCTCTAGGAACTCAATGGGTTTGCCTACATACCTTTAGTGGAAGAAACTTGGCTTTAAAGTTTTTTTTCCTCTCTCCTTCATTTATCATTCAGAATCTCTGGCTCCTTATGAACAAAGGAGAATATATATAACTGCATTCAGTTTATGAGATGTGTTTGAGTATTAATCATTTCATATATGTCAAAACACATTTTGGAAGCTGGCCAAAACCATATATAAATTTCTGTAATTTTAAAGGGTAACAGCAGCGAACTACTCAACACAGTGCTACAGCAATGTGTTTCTCACATATTTCTTCCTCAAGATCCTGATTTAAATWCAAGTTTATCAATAAAAAAGGACTACCAAAACAGCTTTGAAATTTTAATTTCCTTTTGAAATAAAGGTCTTTTCTAGATAGAGCTGGTGTTGCTTGCCTCTGAATGCTCCCTACTTTCATTATACAGAGTTTTTTCTTACAGCTGCTAAATCCTATTTTCACAAGAGAAAAAAAAATAAAAAAGCAATTTTGCACCTCTAATCATCAAAGCAGCGTAATTTAGGCCTTTATTGTGTCAGTCATGAATTGTCTTTCTTGTGAGCTCACAATGTCATAATATTCTTTTTGATTAATGAGGATCCTACAATTACAGGGTAGGAACCGTCATGCTGTACTGCAGAGCCTGTCTAAAGGCAAAAATTACAGTTAATGCTAATGCATTACCAAAGAGTTAGGGGTGGAATTATTACTGTCAGTGAATCGAAAGGGTCTGCACCCACAAGACTGATAGCTTTTGTCGTTTCTGGAATGCAATTCTGGGTGGCCAATGAACTTTCACATGGGACCTCGCGAATTCCCACTCCTGCTTTTTGCACACTTAATGACGTTGCACGCATYATCTGGAATACCTCTGCCCACCTATGCTGGCAGATGGGGTCAGAAGCCTTTGAGCACGAAACAAAAGGGGCCTAGCAAAAGCTAGCCTGACTAAATGGAAGTCTATCACACCAATAATAACCAGTTTCAGGCTTCACAGTACAATCAGCCTCTATCATGCAGGTTAGCAGCAATGAAGGGCAAGGCATGTGGAGGCAGGCAGAGGACTTCATCTTACAAAAACAGTGTCAAAAGGCAAAACCAAATCAAATCAATAACTATTCAAATCAATCCTTGTATTGTTACAGGCTATTTGCTTCCCTGTTAGTTGCTAACAATGCATTTTCCCAACTGTAATCACCAAAAAAAAGCAATTTCACAAACCAGTATACCTCATGGTACGGCCAAGATACTTATTTTGTACCCATGTGTCCAGACACTGATCCCTGCTGTAGAAACACCAGGATGTTTTCTAGAAGTGTCTCTATGACTTAGATAACTTAATCCCATGACTAAATGAGAGAGGGACCTGAAAATTTTACATGCTGCTTAAGTACTTTTCAAGTTTTGTTTTCAGCAATTTTAGAGAGAGTACTCCAAGCTTTCTACTGTTTATTATTTTTCCACATCACTCAGTAGTACAAGTATATACTAAAAATCAAAACCATAGGACTCGAAATCTGAAAACCAATTTTTCCCTTTAGAAAATAAATACTCAGGATGGGAATGATTAAATAATGAGCGGCACAAGTGATGTCAAAACCAAAGTCTCTTTGATGCTGCACATTCAGAACACACTATCATCTTCCTTGAATCCTCCTCTTTTGTCACATCTCCTTATTTAATTTTGCTCTGGTAGGATGTATCGTGTTTGAACAACTCAAGTGGGGAGGCTCATTCCAACTTCCAATATGTCAATGCCATTAACTGAACACATGTTTTGCAGTGGAAGAGACTGGCTGATGTAACAGCTCAGTCATTATTCAGCAGACAGACATCCAGCTGAAAGCCATTAACCCAGAGAAAACAAATTACTGCTCTCAGGCTTTGCCCCTCCAAGTTTATGCTGCCTGCAAAGAAAAGCATTTAGCCCCACACCACAGTCCCCTTCTACGTGAAGACCTTTCTTTACAAAAAAGCATCCCCTTCAGATTTACAGATTATTTTAAATATTTCTCTTAACTTGGAAAGGCAACACAGATTTAGGGAAATGGTTCTAGAAAGTAGGAGAAAACAGAAGCAAATAATAGGTTAGGCACGAGCAAATATTACGCCATTTTCTACCACCTAAGGGGCTTCAAGCAGTAGAGAGGGGGAGAAGGAACAAAAACATTTTGGCCTATCACGAGCTTTTGAAGTTCTGGTTAAAAGTAACAGTCTATGATAAGCAGGAGGTCAGGAGACTACCTGATTCAGTAGCATTTCACAGTTTTAATTTCTATGACATTTTTAATATTAGCCACAATATTTAAGTACATTTAGTGATCTAATGATAATCTTAATCAAATATCAAGCTTGTTAGGTAAATAAAAGATTCAACTTTACAATATGCTGATGTTGCCAACATCAGTGAGAGTTTAGCACCTAGCTGAACTGGTCCTAAGATTATGGTAGACTGCTCCATTTTACATGCCAAACTTACCAGAGGAAAAGTTCACACTAAGAACTCCCAACAACTCAGTATCTTCCATGCAACAAATGAATCCTATATATGGTGAAATATTAATAGATTTTTCCATTGGATTTCTTTTCTCAGGAAAAGTTTCATGCAAATGGCACTTAGGAAGTTGAATAATCATCTATATTCCTTTATGTCATTTGGTAATACAAACTACGGTTTTGAAAATGTAAATTGATATGTTGATTTTTCAAAACTCTTCAAATCTATTTCTTTCAGAACAAAGAAAATCAGAGAGAAAAAGGTATTTGAAGAGCAGGAATGAACATAGGGGCTTCATAGCGAGTGAGGCTTGTAGGCTATCTGTTTCAGAGCCCCAGTTCTGATAACTGGTAGTAATGAATGTTTAGAGAAAAGTACAAGAAATGAACATGACTAGTAAGCACCTTCATGCCTGCCTGTCCTCTAAATTTTGCTGATCAGCAGGTTAAGAGTTCCTGAGCCAAAAGTTGTATTCAGGGCAATGGTCAGCAGCTGTCGGTAGATCAAGTCTCCATGAACTTGTCTGTCCTCTTTTTGAATCCATTTTGAGGAAGGATTCATGCAGCAAAACCAATAAGCAATAAGCATACATTTTGGGGCAGACCACCAGCAAATGCCAATCATCACTTCACTCAATTCAGTACAGCCCTCCAGTCTCTCACCAGCCAAGCACCTGACTTTTTTTTTTTTTTTTTAATTCCAGATGGCTTTGGGACAGAAGATGCAGATGAGGTGTCCCCACCCTGTCAGTAACATTTCTGTATCAAGATTACCTTTGACAACTTCCATTGACATAAAACCATTGGCTTTGGGAAAAAGCGCTAGGTGCCATGACCTTGGGAAATACAGCCTTTCTTCCAGTGTTAGCTAAAGTGACAACACAGACTCCTATTTCCTCTGTTAATCTTAATCCAATTGTCATTTGCATCTAGGAGTTAACAATACAAGCATTAGAAAGGACTCGCAAAACCATCTCTAAAGGCACTCTTAGAAGCCACTTCTCAGCTAACAATGGCTTCCTGTTTCCACTGATGTAGTGGAAATCCCTTGTGATTTGCAACAGAGCAGGTCTGCAGTGGGCAACAGCTCACCTCTGCTTAGTGAGGAGAAGTGATCCATGTCCATCCTGTTCTTGGCCTCTACATTCATCATCCTCATTCCACAACACAGATGTTCATCCTTATGAACCGACATCGCATTCCCTCCCTTTGCACAAAGGACTGAGCGCAACAGCATGAACTTTTTTTATTTCAGCCCCCTGTTGTTGCAGACAATCATCCTGAACAATCCCATGCAGAAGTTTATCAAGCTTCATCTTCAAAAAATTTCAACGATCTCATTCCTCTATTCTTCTGAAGGCTGTTCCACAACCTTCTGCAGGCTGCTTGCTATTCCAGATGGTTAGAAACAGTCTTCTAATTATCAGCCTGGATTTATTCATGGGATCCATTTGTTCTTCTGCCAGTATTGTTCTGCAGTAACAAATTTTAGTCACTACTGAGTTGGGTTTGGATCAGCAAGTTGTAACCTAAAGATAAAAGGATCATTGTATTGCATTTGTTTATGAACTAATTCCCCCTATAGTTATTTTAATAGAAAATATGCAGTGAAGTGCTGAGAAATATAAATGAATGTCATTGGCAGTTAAAATGATAGCTTACAAAGTTACATGACAATTAACAGGCTTCCTAAATTATAGTTCATGCTTTAAATGATTAATATCTAATTATCTATATATGTATAGCTCTATAAGCTAATTATCTGTAGCTTGTTAAATACGTAAGTGTTCTACAAAAGCTTCAGCCATTAATAATAGAGTAATTAAAAATTTATCAATAATGTGCTTTGAGTTAATTACATAGAAAATATATTTGTCACATCTATTAACCCGATGAACTGATTTGGCTTGTTAGAAGAAGCCTTTGTATTCTGCTGGTGTATTTTGTAGTACCTGAGCCTTCTGCTGAACTTAACCTTCGTCGTTTCTGGGAGCCGCAGTCGCCTGCTCCTGCTCCGCACCCAACACTCGCCTGTTCTGATTTTCCACTGCAAGCAGCCATCCCTCACCCTGCTGCCCACCTTCTCCTCTTAGGCAATCTCCATTCACTTTCTTCACCTTCCTGTGCTGCTGTTGGATGGGTTCATGGCAAACAGCCAGACAGGGCCCTCTCCTAACGTACATAAGGGAAAGTCAGGCCATAGAGCAACCACAAATGCTGCCACCGTCCCAAAAGTATACCCTCCCGCGCCGACACAGGCAGTGGAAGCAGAGGTCTGCACCAGAGGGTGGCAGGGAGTGGCTGCTCAGGAAGCTTAAACTCTGTTTTCTGGCATGGGTAAAGCAGGCAGCTTGCTACCTCCAGCACTGCTGCCACTTCCAAGAGTTAGAGCTATTTGCTTCTGTTTGATTTTGTTGCATGTGGCCTTTAAAACAAGTATGCGAGGTCAAACAGTCATCGAGTAAGGCACAGGGAGCTGGAGCTGGTCAGGAGACAAAACCTGCAGCACTCATCCCAAATAATGACTTTGTCAGACAAAGATTCCTCCAGTCCTCAGGGCAGGAAAAAGAAATCGGTACCAAACAGATTAAACAGCATGTACTTTTGATCCTCCCACAGCTGCTTAGATACTCGAAGCACAAAAAGTAATGAGTAGTATTGTCCAGTACATGGTTGGACCCAGATTATACTTTGGCTCTGCAAGGCCACTGCACTAGGGTCCTAGTTGTCACTGCAAGTTGATGGGCTACTCGATGTGTCACAAGTACACAGCCAATCCTTAATAATCCTTAAAGTTTTAGTTTTTTCCTTACAAAACAGATTTCCACACAACTCTTGCCTCTTTGCTAAAACTGTCTCTTTGTCCAAAGCTGTCTCTAAAAGGCATGCCTGAATAGTCTACTGCTAATAAATGTACATGGGCACATACATACAAAAGCTGCTCCTTCAAACATAGTACCTATTTCTCCACACATGAGCAGAAGGGGAAAGGACAGGCTTGCTTAAAGCTTGAATCCATTATAGCTTAGTGGCTGGAACCATTCCTGTGAAAGAGAAATAAACTCCGCTCTCAGTAATCTTTGTATTTTTGCTTTACAGGTTATACAAGATTTTTGCTTCCCCAGAAAACACTTAAAAAAAACCCAAATAAACAAACAATTCTGCCACAGTTTCCCTGTGATCCTCTCCAATACCTGTTGGAGACAATAAGAATGATTTTGCTTTGCCTTAAATTAAACCAAAATCTCCAAAGATGACAGGGACAGTATTGAATAAAAAGGATATATAAAAATAGTATTTCCCTTAACTCTGAATTGCATTAGTAGTGGGCCAGTATTTTCTTTCTTTCAAACATTCACTCTTGAAACAGGATAATGTTCCTAAAGGTATATTTGTATATACATAGCTATCTATAATTTTGTCACAGACAAGTAATAACATAAATAATACCAAGATAAATAATAACAGCTCACTGAAGTTAACGGTTTGGTCATTTTCTGAATAATTTTTACAGTTTATTTTGTAATATTTTTTGCCAAGAATATATCACTTAATTCCAACTTCAAGTCCAACATTTGAGTAAGTTTTGCACAGTCTCTCACAAAAAAACCACACCACCTCTCTATGTTTTAAATTTGCTCTTGCTGGAGACAGCAAGGAGAAAGCGCGGACTGCTGCATACCCATGAGAAGAAAGGCTGATCCAGAGTTTTTGCATTTCCACTGGGATAAAAGAGAAGTAGCCTCAGTGGTACAGAATTTAGGAAAATAGATTAAATTGCCCTTTTTTTTCTCCCCCCTCCCCCGATCCATAAAAAGATTCTGTGTGTGGTTTATTTTGCTTTAAAAAAAAAAAAAAAAAAATCTGCTCCCAGTGAGAGCCTGGATTGTAAATGCAGTATTTCGATTGGAAGATTAGTTAGCTTTCATGGGAATTAGCAGAGAGTCCCATCATTCACAGCTGACTTGGACAATAAAATCTGTTTTCTGTCATTAATCTGGCACCAACTGGCTGACTGGTCACCTACAGCGAGCTGTGAGAGATGGGAAGTGGGGAACAGTCATGTTTATTCACCAGATAGTACTGTGGAAAACAAACAAAAAATTATCTTGGGAAAACTGTGGGCCACAGAGAAGTTCTTGTCCATTCAATGCAGGGTGCAAGTTTATTAACGTGATTCCTCAGAGCACTTTTCTTACCCACAGTTCAGGGAAGGAAGCTATTTCCTTCTTATAGGAGGAAGGAACGAAAACCAAATATACAGAAGATTGATAAAAGTACGAAGCATAAGCACTGACAAGTCTTTGAGGAACTACTTACTCATTAATAGTATTTACTTAGCAATAACAGATGTTTGAACGTCAGCTTTTCAGTGTTTTAATACAGAATCTACTTTAATGTCATTACAGCAAGTCCTCAGCATGGCTGTAGACCAGATTTCTGGATTTAGAGCCACACCTCTGCTCATTTTACTCCATGTAAAGTAACTCATTTTACTCCAGGTAGACTACCTGAGAAGATGCCTACTAGTTGGGGAAAGGACTTCAAAACTGGTCTGAATTTAGGCATTGTTGCCCAAGCACAGGCAGCTTTGTCAGTTTGAAATTTCCAGTCCTGAATGCTGTAAGCAAGCTCAGACACAGCTAGCTCAGAAAACGTGTTTGCTCGGCAGCACAGGAGTTGTTGTGCAATACCCTGGGCAAATCTCAGAAGGCAGAGTTTGGGTGAGGTTGTTAAAGCTGGCTAAAAGCGAGTAAAATTAACACTGGGTTTTTGGGACGGCAAACCAGTGTCAGATTCCACCGGAGCCTGGTCAACTGAGCTCCACTTGACACCAACTGGTTTTCTGGTAGAAAAGTAGAAACACGTGCCAGTCGCTCCATTTATAGATTTCTGATTTTGGAGATGGAAAAAAGCTGCCAAACCAGAAGAAATAAAAAGCTCTGTACCTGTGGAGCTTGGTCGGTTCTTCAGCCACCTCCATGATTACACAGCTGTGGGTGCTGAGACTCAGCTAAACCTTTCACAGGACTCCTCCAAATCCATATCGAAAGCAACTGACTGGTCACGTATCTAGAGAAAAGCAGAATATGCAACAGGGAGTGCAATTTTACATCCTACATTTCAGGGCGTTCTGCTGTAGTGTGTACTCCTCAGCAACATTACCATGGGCTGAAAAAGGTGGAGATGTCCTCCAAGCTCAGCAGCAGCCAAGATACTGTGTATTTTCCCTGCAGTAAAAGATGCCACTCAACTCTGGGCAGTTGCRCTTAGCAGGAGCTAAGAGCCTAGGGGAAATCTCCCCTGTCTGTGTGAGGCACTCTCCACCTTTCTCTCTTTGATTTGAATGAGTAATTTTTGCCAAAAGGGAGAGAGAAGAGCTGCTCGCAATGAGTAATGGTGTCTGCCAGCTGAGCCTTGAACATAAAAGAGGCTGTGAGTCCAGGACCCTCACCACTCACAGACACTAAATACCCCCAGCTGGCTAACAGGAGCTATTTTGCTTCCCTAGCAGGCATCATCTCTGGGGTTAGTCTATTCCAGGGTCCTCACAGGAGCAACAGCTCCCACCTGAGCTCCTCGTGGTTTTCTATGGGCCTGGCTTCTCCCACAGAAAGCTCATGACTAACGACTGGTTTTCAAGTTACCGCTCAAGACCTTTGCCTGCAAAAAGACTTAAAGTGGTTTCCTGCTAACTTAGTTTAAATAGGAGATGGGTATTAAACTGTGGCATTTATGACTGATTTTGTTCACCATACCTGTAAAGCCTTGCAATAAAGCTACTTGCTAACAGCATTTTTTTTTCTGTCCATCTCTGAAAAGAGTTCATTATTAGCATGCACTTGATAGGTTAATTTTTCAGTTCTGCATGATTAATTGGAGCACTCTGAAGTAAACATCCTATACAACAGCAACTTACTCAATGTGTGTGGTGGTGTGTGTTTAGTCCATTTCTTTCTAAAATATACATATGCACAGGAACATTAGCCCAAATTTTTTTTGTAAAAACAAATCCATTTAGAAGTTAGAGTGCTCCATTTTAAGCAAGTCAAAGTTGAAAACAGGATACAGTGAATATATCACCAAGGTACCAATTAACACAATTTTTTTCCTCTAGGAAATATATTTGTTCTCTTGGAGACTGAACTTTCACTGAAACAAAATACATTAGTGAGAAAACAACCTTGCACTGCAGTCTTTTTGGAACTTACAGGCTATGTTACAGTAAAGAAAAATTAAGAATTTTAAGCTGAAGAAAAATACCATCTCAGTTTAAAAAAAAAAAAAAAAAAGGAACAGAGCAGTACAGAGTATGGAGTGAGCCCTATTCACTGGCTTGGCACAAGGATATATCAAAGGTAGGAAAAGCTGCATTTTTTGAGAACTGTAATTAAGTACCAAGAATCAAAACAATACTTGGCTTCATAGAAACAGTCTATTACAGTAATAATGCTACACTCTTGTGCAGTATTTTTTATCTTTAGATCTCAAGGCTATTTATAGTAAATGCATGTTCAGTAGTTACAAAATGCACAAAGCTTGCTTATAAAACACTTTAAAAAGGTGCTCCTCACCCTCTTAAACACACTTAGATAAAAAGATGACCCATAAGGCCTAATTTGGCACTTGATTGCTCTGGCACGTGGAAGAATTGCCCAAATTAATCCCACTGAGAATGCAAGTGAACCTGAACAACTGAATGGCCCAATCCTGTTTACATAACATTAAAAGGATATAGAATTAAAAACCTGCTCCAAGTCCACTGAAATTAATGGAAAACTTTCCTTTTTCTTCCCACCCTAGGCAGGAAGGTGAAATACTTACCAAAGCTATTGGTGTTGGGGATACACAATTTCCCTTCTACCATTGCACATGTTTAGAAGTTAGGAAGACAGATGTGGAAGTAAGGCAAGCAATCAGATCCCTGGAATTAATAAGGCTTCCATGGAAAAAAAGATCTTTCAACTGTGGGACATGCAGCCAGTGCCAAGAGCTACTGAAATAAATGCGTAAAGACATAGGTAAGATGGGAAGAATGTGAGCACATCTGTGCCAATGCAGAGGCAAAGCTGTAAGTGCATTAACCAGAAGAAAACACTTCCAAGAGGTATCACAGCAATACTGAGAACCAACAGTTCCACTACTAACCTCACATACCTTTGAAGGTCAGTCTATAGTAAGAAGCAGCTTCAGGCCACACATTAAGTTTCTGCAAGTTCCTTCAATACATGTGTTGTACCATGCAAAGGAAAGAAGAGGAAAGACTGCCACTAATCCTATTTTCCTCCTCCTTTGGCTGCCACCCTTCAGACAAGGGCATATGCACAGTGGCTGGTGCCTTGGTCTTCCACGTGTCTAGCTATGGCGGTGTGCTGTGGCCAGTAACACATTCAAGACGACCCAGGCAGACTTGCATAATTTATCTAAGACTAAATTTAGCTAACACTACCACGGGGGAGTTCCCATCTCAGGGATCAACTCTCTGAGGAGAGAAAGACTTTATAATATCTAACAGGGCATCCAAGCAGAAGGACAGATGTTGCTAACTTTCAGACTGTTCCTTAATATTCTGATAGTGTATTTGTGGGCACATTATAAATACTTTTTAGATTTTATTAGACAGAACTTACCACAAAGGCATAAAAAAAAAATATTAATGTTATCTTATAGTCAAAACAGCCTGATGCCAACTGGAATCCCACATCTATCCTCTAACTGGTCAAACCAAAGGTGTCTTCTATTACTGATTTCCTGAGCCATTTGCTCCAAGTTTTGATGTCAAGTGGAAGGTAGGTCCACCCAAAGTTTGCAGAATTATTTGGGATTTAGATTAAAGCCTTCCAGCAACTACATAGAAGTTGTTGAGGTTCAAAATCTTGGCCCATAAGCCAAACAAGTTCTTGGAATTTAATTCTGTTGGAAAGCTTTTAGTCAGGAAGACTGGAAGACTGATAATCTTTATGAAGAGAACTGGTAAATTAACCCTACAAAACAAATGGACTTAATGTGAAGTATGTTTCATGTGTGATTAACTGTGCAAGCAAATCTATCATTGACTTAATAAGAGAAGGGTGAGCCTATAAACTAGAAAATTAATGAAAAAAGTAATGGTTCTTAATAAGTGGATCTTCCTGCTTTGGGAACAATGTTGCTGATTTTTTTTTTCTTTCTTTTTACAAATAAAGCTTGGGGTTGCAACCTAGCAAATTCCTTAATCATGCAAGTAACCACAATATCCATTATGTATAGCGCAGTGCATATTTGATCAATAGCACTGTTTTTGTTAATGCTATATCAACTAAATAACTAGAAAAAAAAATCCTTCACATTTTGTGGGTATTTTCAGTTGCTGAGTCAGAAAACAAAATAAGGTCCAACATCTGCATTTATTTTTGTTCAGTAAAGCTTGCATCTCCCTTCAGGGCTGAGAGCAAGCAAACTGCTGCTAACCATGATAATTACACAGTACTCAGCATGGTGAGTAGAATAACATTGTAATTGTCCAAGGGTTTGAACAATTTGGACTGATTTTGTATAGTGTATAATTTACAGTAAAGATTCAGAATGTGTTTTCTTTGCTCCAGGAACACTTTCATCCTTTAGCTCTGGATCATTATGCATGGAGACAAGCATCCACAATCAAATTCAGTCCAGATGAAGAACATCTGCAAAAATAGAATAATTTATTTTATTGACATTTACATTTACATAATTTTATCTGGGTCTGATTCTGCTTGTGTTGGTCAAGGTAATATAAAATAACCAAGACCCCACGGAGTCATTCAGACAAAATAAAAATATGCAAACTCTTGAAATGTTACCGCAATCATAATAAATTAGTGACAGTGACTGAACCAGGGTGAAAGGACTCAAGAAAATATTAATGAGCTCTGTGCTTAYGTATGGTTTATTTTCCTTCATGAGGCCAGGGCAAGACTTGGTCATATGCAGTTACATATTAAGACCCTCATTCTGCAAAAATCTAAGTGCTTATTTTTAGACGCAGAAGAGTCACTGTGAAGCAACTGCAACTAATAACAATCGAGAACCGTTATGGATCAGGGCCCATATAATTTCTGAGTATTAGCTGTGGCGGTGCATAGCAATGGGAACAAGTACCAGAGCAATCTTCATTGCCGCTGTGTGTAAAGCAGCCACATGACCTAGAAGTGTTTTTACTTTTCTCAGAAAGAAATGAACAGTTCAGCACTGTGAATGTACAGTATCATCCTTTATGAGACACAGACAAAAATATTTACAAAAATAATCAGAAGTCTTAATGGTGCTCTGTTTTCTATGGCTTTTAAAGATCTATTTTTTGTGAAATTGTTTTAATTGGGGAAGGAAAGGAAGAAACTGAGCCAGGGGGAGGAGAGGGGAGAAGGAAGGGGAAARGGAATACCTACAAATAAGTTTTCATTTACCTAAATCCAAATTCCCAGCAAATTACAACCCATATATTTCCAATATTAATGATTTTTTTCAAATTAGTGCAGATTCTATAAAAAATAATAATTAAGGTTTTTTTTTTTTACCCCCAACTAAAAGGTTTCAAAAATTAAAAGGTTTCAAAAAATTTCTTGAACAGTTGTGTTCCTGACTTGAAACAGGGGACTTTCCCTCTCAGAGATTCCACTCCATTCTCATATCAGAGAGAGAGAGAGACACTAAAACCAGTAGGATTTTTTTTTTTTTCTTTAATGTTTCATGGCTGCCATCTATAAAATGGGAATAAGAAACACCTACCCCACAGGACTTCAATGGGAATTATATAACCAGTATTTACGGAGCACTTTGAAGAAAGGATTAAAGTAAACATAAATATTCCCAATATAACTTGTTGCAAAGTTATATTCTCTAGTAGAGAATTAGGACTGTTTCTAAATCACGGGATTCTTGCCAAGAGGACCTTTCTAACTCTATTGAACTCATTGCTATTAAAGAACATAAAGGGGTGATGTCTCTTATCATGCCAGTTGCCAGCTTTTATAATACCACCTCATTACAGCTGTAGGTTAAGAACTAGATCCAATATCTGCATTCCTGAAAATTAGGTAGTAGAAATATGTAATAGATGGTTCAAAAATTTCTACATTAAATGCCTTCCAAAGTTTCTATGTTTAAGGCAATATCTTAATTGTACTACGTAAAACTGAGCAAAATTTTTCACTTTTTTAAATTACAATTTATTCTAGCAGCTAGAGTAATTGTAAAACAATTTGACTTTGCATACTGGATTTTATATAACCGACCTTCAGCTGGATCACACAAAGTCCTTCAATAGTACGATTCATAATATAATTTTTGACAAGCTTCCTATCAAAATGAACTTCATAGTAGTTACTGGACATAATGTATCAATGACATATGACTGACATTTTATGCTTGGATAGCTTTATGCTATATGACGAAAGGAAGGAGAAAAATGGGGTTTGTATATAAAGAAGTATCCTTCTTCTCAATGTCAACAAACGTTAATCAGATCTGGAAAGCAGGCCTGTGAGCTATTGAGGCTAGGTGACCTTAACATTCAGAAACAGATTTTTCAGTTAATTCAATATTCATCCTTATGATGCATTTAACACTGTGATGTTGCAAGTCAAAACTTCAGACAAATCTCAGTTTCCAACAGTTGGTCTAATACACTTAAAAGCAGATGCTGCCAAATTAAAGAACAAATAATAAAAAGTAAGAAGACAGAAGAAAATAAGGGCTATTGGCTACATGAGGTTTTCTCCACATTATTATAGTTCTGGGGAAATGGTTCACTTCTTTCACTACTTTCATCACTGTCCACAGCTCTAAAAGGAGGTGATGAAGGACTATAAACAGAAGACAACCATTTGGGTTTCTTTCCAAACTACCCTCGGTCGCTGTGACATTGATTTCAGCGCTACCTCCTGGAGTGAAAACCCAAAGCACAGATGCAAAACTAAATGGTCCCAAATTGGCTGCTGCACTCAGCAGCATTGCTTATCCAACACACATTAGGCATAAGACTTCCCGAATTACATCAGATCCATAGCATTTACTCAGCAGGAGGTTAAAAACTCCTCCCTAAGAAAGGAGAGCAAGATCAAATGAAAGACGGCAATCTGATCTAGGCACAAAACATCTCAGGAGACCCACTGCCAATGGGGACATGAGCATCGCACCTTAGCTTGTCATAAGCACTAATATTAAGAATGTCACCATAGGCCACATTCTCCTCTGCTATTGCTAAGCTATTAGATTTACCTATTTATAGGTATATATAATATATTTGCATATTCAAACATGATCTGCGTAAAATCAGTCTCTGCTTTATAGCCCACAGGACTTCACATTACCTTGCTCCCTTTGCAAGTCTTTGGAAGAACAAAGGTAGGAATGCAACAGGGACACCAAAGTAACCTAATCTTTCTGAGAAGCCCGTCAAAACCTTCACACTGTCTTTGGTACCACGGTTCAGTTCCATGGGAGCAGCGATGCTGGCCCTGTGGTAGCTCCTGGCCCCAGGTGTATATTTCGCAGAGCTGTGCAGCAGTCCAGGCGGAAGAAGCAGACTCTGCTCTCAACCAGCAAAGCACGTCATCTCAAGAAAGAACGTGTTCATAAACAAGCTGCCAAACTGGACTCCTCACACCCACCCTTTCTTTAATAAAAGGAGTAATTTTAGTTTACTGAATACACTCTAGCCTGGTGCATCCAGGATGCCGGGCTCCCTCTCTATCCTGGGAGATGCAATGTACAGTTCTCATAATGAAGGAACACACCACAAGTGTGGAAGACAGAAAGTGGGAGCGAACATCTCCCTCCCACTGAATGGAAGTATTTAATCAAGGTGTTTCTGGGCACAACAGGAAACCAAATTTTAAGTAGCCCAAGGCTTACCTTAATACAAATAAGATAACTAACATAAAATAGAGGATCTTATAAATATCATTTGCCTCCATGGCTGCAGAGGCAACTGAGTAGGATTTAGGGAATTTGTATTTCAGGTACCTAAAATCCTATGTTAGATCTTAAAAAAAATTAATTTAGGTTCTGATTTGAAACCTCTAATGATTCTCAAATCGATTCCAGTGAAGAGAGTAAGAATCAGAAAACCTGGAAAGTAAATTTCCCAGAGCTTCTCAGGTTCTGTCCACCTCCCACAGGTTTTCTGGCAGGAGGATATGGCTCTATATTTGCCTGGCATTTCCATGCTCTTTAGCAACACTGAAGTTCCTTTTGCTTGAGAAAATTCTAATCACAAATTGAAGAGAGTCCACAGGGTTAAAAAAAAGCACCCACTGAGTTCTTACTTAAAAACATACTGAAGTTCAGGAGGGTTGGGATCTGGCCCAGAAAACTTGATTGCAAAACAGGATTGTATTTATGTCAGCTTTGCAGAAACCAACATTTCAAATTCTGATAGAAGACCTTCATATCTAGGTTGTACATTAAGCAGTCTGTTGCCTGAAAAATTATGCCAGTTAAAAAGAAAACTGTTTTCTTAATTATCTCAACCCTTTCTAACCCACACAGTCTTTTTTTTTTTTAATGAGGCTCAACCTGTGGGGTTCAGTGTGTGTTTATTTTCTGAGAAAGGGGGAGGAGAAAGACTAGGGTTTTTTAATATGTGATGAAAATGATGGATCTGTGAGGGGGGTTTTCGGAAGAGTTTTGGGATACATGCAACAAAGTAGCTCCCAAAGGACAGAAGGAAATTTCTCACAGAGAGATTTTTCCTGTCAACTTTTTTTCCAGGATATGATTTTTCTGGTAGAGTTAAATAACCCTTTAATGTGGATGTTCAGTAATGGAAAGTTTAACACTTAGCTAGATCACCGCTACATTGAAAGGCTATGTTGGGTCAGATACTCAGCTGCTGTAAGTCAGCATAACTCCACTGAAAACACTTATTCTAACAGAACTTCACTGTTTTACAGTAGCCAAAAGCCTGGATACAAATCTTGCAGAAACAAAACATCCACTTAAAATAACCCTCCTCTTCATTCCTACCAAAGCCTCAATTTATGGGTGCTTTGAATACACAGTAGGAAGTCAGTACCTCTTTGCCTTCCTCATTTGTGAAACCCCATTATTTTTGGTGCAGTTTACTTTTAGTGAAAGTAAGCTGGCTTGAGGCAATTAGCTTTGAAACCATTTTGGTAAACAACCTTCTCCTCCATCATCTTCCTGCCACAGTTATCTTTTTCCTGTTTCATACATCGGTAGCAGGTGCACCGTGCCAATCCCACCTGTCCACTTCCCTAGACACAAACCTTCTGAGATTCAGATATGTGTTTCAGCAGGGAAATTGAAAGTAATAGTGACATTAGCTTCGGGGGGGGGGGGGAGAAGAAGAAGCGTGAAGCATGCAGAAACTAGTTTTGAACTATTTTTTTCAAGAAGCTACAAACAGGCTGTTCAACAAGTGACCAGCTGAAGCCACGGAAGTGCTACACATTGATCCCTGGCAGAGAAAAACCTCACTTGCTGTGTTAAAACCCATTTCTTCTTACGTCTCTCCAGAAACCACAAATGAGCTATTAGAAATAGCACAGCTCTCCATGGCAAGAACAAAGGGTACCACAGGCTGCTCCTCAGCATCTCATTTTCTCCCTTCAGAAGCATTTGATGCAGGTCTGAAAGCTCAGTTTGGGATGGCCTTCGTTTCAAGAATCTGTCGTATGTTGTATTATTCACTGGTGTGTTCTGTAATGCCAGGCTACAATGCAAGGAGGGTATTTCACATTCACATGAAAGCAACAGAAGCTAAACTTTGCCTTTTAAGCTTTTGTTCTATAGCTGCAAAGTTTTGTTTTGAAGTGGTTACTCAAATATGAATCAAAGGGGAAAGTACACTGGGCACTGGAGCTAATGAACATGAATCCACAACACTGTACAGTAAAATGAGGATTCTGATTTATATACATTTCTTGTTGCTAGCTCCATTTCCAACTCCAGATTCAAGTGCCTAGTGTGCCTTAGAGCCATGATTCTTAAAGTGTAAGTTGAAATAAATATTTTAAAAAAAAAAAAAAAAGATCTTTGTTGCCTTTCAACCAGGCACAACTGGTTGCACGCAGCACTGAGCAGGAGAGGCTCCAGCCAAGGCTCTACAGAAAGCTCTTGAGGACAAACAGCAGATTGCACCAGACAAGTCAATTCTTTTGACAGAAGTAACACATATAAAAAGAGAGTAACAAAAAGCCTCATCCACAGGCCACCAAAAGCAATGGAGCCTTAACTAACCTATGGATTATGCTTTATGGATTAACGTGGATTATTACAAATAAGGCTTGCTTTTACTCACAAATAAACTTGGAAGGTATTTGTGCCAAATTTTCATATATTGACTTCCTCTTTCAATAGAGTTTTGGGGAAAAAAGAAAAAGAAAAATATTAATTTACCTATTCATTCTCATTGTCAAACATTAAGGTTAAAGCCTTTCAGAGCAACATTTTTCAGTGCTGAACATTTTTATATATTCCAATGACTTCTTAGAAGTGTTGTTATTATCTTTCCATTATAGCTGTCCTCCTTCCTTAAGGTAATTTATATATGTACTTGACTGTAATTGGAAGGGAGACCCGTATGCAGCAGGTTGTAAGTAATCCAACATTTCAGCATTTTCATAATTGCTGGAGACATAGCTCAACTCAACCGCTTTTTCAGTAAGACTGAAGTAGTTGAAACTAGGCAGATATTATGAGCCAAACTGCTATACAGCACAAGTGCCCCAATCTGTTTGAATCTTAAGTTTCACTAAGTGAGAAGCAAAGAGGCTAGATTATGCATACAACGTGGTCACAATATGTACATTACCAGTAAGGAATTTCATCTGGGAGGCCCTTGTCACAAAGTGTATGAGATGCTTTTCACATTGGATAATCTAAGGAAAATATGTGGGGGCACAGCAGGGAACATCCTCTTAACTAACAGTGGAAAGAGAAGAAAAAGAGATAGTGTTACACCTAATGGTTAAAATATTTGATTTGCCTATAATGGTAGCCTTGCCTTTTCATTTCATTTTAATTTTTATTGATTTTGTATGTACAACAACTGTTCTTAGAACCATCCAAGAGCATAAGTAATTAAAGTTAAAACTTTACCTTTAAAAACTTCAAAGAATTGAAATTTGCAACTCATACTTTTAGTGCTTTGATCATTTTAAATAATCTTTACACTCATTCTCCAAGAACTCCAGTATATCAGTTTTCTACCAGAAAAACATCTGTCAATCTATAGTTAGAGAGTAATGTGGGAGATCCTATGGCAATTCGCTAGGACTATTTCCAGCATTAAATTATTTTCTTTAACTTGACTTCAGTTCTTCTATGATCAAAAATACCCAGCTTATCAGGAAAAATCTATTTTCAGAGCTTCAGTATTTCTAATGTCACCCAGGCAAATACCAAAATTACAGAGTGGTAGACAGGACATCTCCCACGGKTTCAGTCCTGTTGTACTTAATTGTGCAGTGGCCAGTGGTATTCTCAGTATGCATCGGAAATGTGGATAAATACCACTGACATTACTAATGCATTCTAGATTTATACATATAGCTGAGAATAGAATTAGACAACAAATGCTTTTCTGAGATTGTTCAACTTTAATTTATCAAAGCAGACATTTTCACTCCCTCTAATCGTCTTGTCTCACTGATGTTTCTCAAGCAGGCAATTTATGCTATTATTCACACGTTTAAGACTTCCAGCAACTCAGTAAATATCTATTCCTTCAGTGATAAATTGTGCTAAGAAAAAACAGCATGGCAATATGAAAAACAATTCCCAATACTATGATGTTTCATTAGAAAGAAATTGCTTCATTTTTTCTTACAAAATAATCAAGAGAAAATGAAGACAGTAAACATCCTAAGGAATGCAAAACGTAGAACTGACACAGCCTAGCATAATTTGGTTAAAAAGTTATGATGGAAATGCAAACTGGAAGAGACATATTCACCACAAGAAATTCACAGATGAACAGTGATTGCTCCCTAAAGACTTCAGACAGGAAGGCAAAGGTAGAAGGACACGTTTACAGGAGGATACATATGATGAAGAGGGAAAGACAAATAAATTATACAGCAAATAAAGCAGATCCTCTTTGTCCCACATCTAAAGTATCACACTGTGTGAAATTACAGCTAACAGCCATGAAGTCCAGAAAATGAGTTCCATATATAGGATAGAAAAAAAGATTTGCCAACCTTTACAGAAATTCACATCACAGAATTGGCCACATCAACTTATTAGAAGGAAACTTAATCCATTAAACAGAGTTGCAACAAACAGCATTTAGGAAGAAAAGTATAGTTCCACTCCGTTGTTCTCCCAGGCCAGTCCTCAGCACGATAAAACATTATGCCAAGAAAGAAACAACCCATGCTGGGGATCCCACTATCCTCCATCAGGACATAAGTAACTCCCACTGCATGTGCATGTTGCAGGGAGAATATTCTTGCTCACTTTTGGACACAGACTTAGGTGGAGTCCCCACATGGACTTAAGTAAATTTTATAGATAGCTCTTGAGCTGAAATAGTTTTGAGGTGGCAAAAGCATGTCCTACTCAGTTAAGATAAATACCTAAAACCTAAAGGTCAGGACCACATCAAACACAGATAGCAAGTATATTCTTCGTTGTTTCTGTCTCTTGAGCATCCAAAGACCCCAAAGCCCCCCAAAGGCTTCTGAGTGGTGGACAAGAAGTGCGACACCTGTGGAATAGAACAAACTGGAGAGAAACTTCTGCACATCCATTTCCAGATCAGCAAGGTTTCAAAATGCCACCAGTGAAAACATCATCAAAATTAACAGGCCAGATTCAATTTTCTGGAGATCAGGAAATGCTAAAATATGCTGCACTAGAAGCAGTAAATACAAGTAGATAATACAAGTGGTAAATACGAGTAAACTAAAGCCAGTATTTTTCAACTTTCATTTGAAGGACCACCTAAGCTTTTGAAAGGAAACCACAGACCATCTTAAGCAGTATTGTCATGTTGCTTCTCATTTCTACGCAAAATTAGGCCCTGCTTTGAGTGTTCAATTATTACTTTCTCTATTTTTAACTTGTGGTTATATATGAGCCTATAAATTTCCTGGGAGATTTTTTTCTTGACATCATAGTCAAGTTATAATGCCTTACAGACCACAGTACACAAAGAATGCTGCCTTAGACAAAGAGAGGCCGTAAACTTTATGACAAACTTTGTGTGTGATTGCTATGGATGACAACATTCAGCATTTTTTTCTTAATAACAGCCTTTAAAAACATCTGTATAGATGGAATAAATTTGGTGTTTATGTAAGCAGTAACAGCAAGACTTGAGCACAATTAGGACAGGGGAAATGCATTATTTTTACCTTCCACACAAAAGGAATGTCAGAATATCATATATACAAGAGGTATTATATGAATTATACTTTCATTATTTTCAACTGAACCGTAAGGCTATGTATGTGTATCTTTTTCCTCCTCAGTCCTTAGGTCTTTGAGGTTGCCACTGCTGCTGTCATTTGAAATACAAATGTTATTCCAGATCTAGGATCTCAGTCCCTTGTTGGAGGAAGTATTTTGGAAGTTTTCAACACACTTACCTGGCAGGGACATTCTTAATCAAATGAAGCTGACAGATAACAGGTGTGTGGGGAATTGGAAATTCTTTCAGTGCCCAGAGAACTTTACATTTCCCACCTCTGGTTCCTGTATTGCAGTTCTCCACGCTAGTGTTGCACCACATCTAAGGAAGGGAAATGATGCTATTTTTGCATAGAAATCTGCATCCTTCTAACTTTCAGCTTCACATTTCTCTGAAGAAAGAATGGCTCACGTGATTTGATTCTACAGGCAGCTGAGTAAAATCTTTTCTGTCATGCTTCATTGTGAATGACAATGCTTATAATATCTCTGTAAGATGTAATTTTTTCATGTCAATAGAAAGTTGATATTCATAATCTAAGCAATAATTATCCTTTGTAAATGCCCTTGGTTTTGGCTGCCACTCTAATTATGGCGGTTTCAATTCACCATCTCCAGTCTACAGAGAAAAAAAATGCAGCTATTTACTCCAAAGGAGAGGGGAGAAAGGAAATTTTTGTTGTATGGGGAAAAAACCTAAAAAGCTGGGGGGGGGTTAATACTATTAACCTAGTGCTTCAGGTTTTTCCCCTCTTTGAATTTATTCCTATTGTTCTGAAAAAACAAAAATGTATTTGCATCAAAGAGGGGGACATTCCAACTCCTCCATACACCATTTCATTTCTTTGTTGCACTTTTTGCTGTTTAATTGCAGAGGGTGGGCTGGATAACTTCCTCTTTGAGTAGATTCTTTACTGAAAATAGCTTACCTGCTTGGAGAAAGGCAATTAACTTTGATTTATAAGCCCTAACTAAAAGGCATGGCATCACATTGTTCTGTATGTGTATAAGAACCCATCCGTACAGAATATGGGGCAGGGGGTGGGAAGGGATTTCCTTTTAACTTCTGTCGAACAACTGACCTAAAGCCTGAGGACTCTAACTTGATATTTTTAGCATTACACATGCATGTAGCTTTGTCTTGTCTTCTTACATTGTTAGGCTTATGGCTCCAGGGAAAGCATACTCTGCTTATTATCCAGCTGCTAAGATGTACCCGCAGCTACACGTTATTTGCAAGCAGGCTTAACTCCTGCTTTTCTATCTATTTTATTTATTGCCATGATTTATTAGGAAGTAGACTTTTACACCCACTCAGAATACCTGTGCAAACTAAAAGCCATTTCAATCCAGCAAACATGATAGGCAAGGGGACTCTACTGCAAGAAGTGGCCTTCTGCTGACCTACAACAGAAGATCCCACAGTCAGAAGCGTCTTCCATACCCCTGCCTCTCCCCAGCAGGCAGCTTCCAAGGATGCTGTCACAACGGCTTTGGCAAACCTTCTAATCCTCCGTTGTTTGTCCTTTGTTAGAAAAGCAAAAGCTCTAAAAGAAACACAAAATTCATACAGTGTACACAGAGAGAAAAAAAATCCAGTCTTTCATCCATCATATAGATTGCAGTCCAAAGGTTCACTTGGTATAACAAAGCATACAAGGCAAGATATCCTGATCAGTCACCTCTTTAAGATTAACTGCAAGTACATCTCCTGCTGTTTCTCTGATACGAAACCACCACAAACCTTCCTCTTTTCCTGATAGTGTATCTCAAATGGCAGATGAGGGGAAAACTTACCAGAAATATGAGAAAAAGTAAACAGTGTGAATATCGTAATTCTCTGATAGGCCACATTGGTAGCTTTTCACAAAATAGCAGCTACCTCTTCTAGGAGTGCCTACCTGTGCTTAAACGGGTCCCGTTCCAGAGCAGAGTTAACCATCTATAAAGATGGAGCAATCGTAATAATTAGTAAAACAGTACTTAAGTGAAGTGATAAGGTCAGAACTGAAGCTCATCTTCAATGTAGAAATGCATTATGTTTAATTTCGTCATATAATGAATGTCAAAATATATAATCCACAAATTGGATATTTATATTCAGACCTTTAGCCAAAAGCACAAGAACTGTGTTTCAAAAAGGTGGTGCTCCTGAGGTTTTCTTCACACCCCAACTTGGAAGAGGAGTGGAGATGTCTGAAATACTCAGTTAAAAACCCTGCAAACTATTTTCTTCCMCTGGGAAGTGCCAACACCATACCCAGACTCTGGATCAGCCTCCAAATTTTATTTACTTCTCCTGTGCAAAGCAATTTCACCTGATCACAACAAAGATTCCAGCATCTGCCCCCAAACCCTTACTTTATTAGCKCTCTCAGCTCAGCCACCTTCCAGCAAGCAAATAGCTGGTCAGTAATCAGTCCCTTTGGTGGGTTTGCTAGTTGTAAGAAAGGCCATAATGTGGGAGATTTGCCCAGCAAAACATACCCCACAACCCTTCCTCTGCCTTGTCTGATTCTGATTTGCACCCGATGCTCCTACTGCTGTTGATTAACTGATCTTTTTTCTGTATGCAGTCACTTGTTGTTCATTACCATAACTATATATTTCAGTCTCCTGAGGGAAGATAACTTGACAGCGTGGTGCTGTGTGTCACGGCTTATCCACATGGCACACTCAGGAAAATTCATCTGAATTATCCTTTCAAGTGGATTAGTTGAACCACATTAAAAGCCTAGAATAAATGCGACCTGAATTTGGTTTAGTTTAATTTGTTGCAGAAACAAATTAAGCTAAATTAAATTAGGCCACTTTTTTTCTAAATATGTGGCTCACAGGGCTGTAATATGGTTTACCTAAGGTACTTTAAGTTTATACCTCTGTAGCCTGCACAGGCAAACCTTTACAATCCAAGAATAAGTGTCTAAGACAATTTTCCTATACATGCAAGTTCAGGAACAGGGCGGGTTACTTGATGAAACAAATSAGAGCAGCCACAGTACCATTCTCAATTTTCCATCCACAAACTGCTCCCTGAACCCTCTGTACAGCCATACTGTGGACTGAGTTCCCAAATTCTACATGCCTGTCTTTGACCTCCACCTTCTGAGAGACTCTTCTCCTGGAAAAAGATACAAATCAAAACAAACGAGCTTCAGAAATGAGGGGAGAAAGCTGGCACAAACTGAAGGAGTGGAATGCAGCCAGAAAGTAGACACAGGTAAAAGAAACACTCTGTCATTTCAATGGAAAGCAAAAACAGGGGGATCCTCTCTGTGCTATTTTAGTTAGCACTGAACTAACCAGAGGGTACGACGTGGTGAAGGAAGACAGGGGTTAGAGGAATAACATTAGTTATCTTCATACGTATTTTTCAAGTTAACAAATATACTCCTGTATGAAACACATGAGGCGGCCTGGGAAGAGCTCCAATAAGCAGCAGGCAGGGAGCCAGCTTTGGCTTGAGACATTTGCTGAAATGAAAAAGAAAAAAAAAAAAAAGCCCTCAGCTGAGATCAGAATCCTTAATGCACTTGAGAGCAATGATGTCAATGCCCAAGTTCATTACAGACAAGAACAAGTCCCCACTGGTGAGAAGGGCTCAGATGCAAAATATCTTTTCCAATGACAAAGTCATCAAAAGCCAAAAGCATTCTTCTTGTGACCCCAATGCTTTTTGAAGAAAAGGTGCTGGGCTGCAGGGGGAGCTGTACACCCATCATTTTGGTGCAGCAGTTGATGAGGGAAAGATGTTCCTCCAAATTATAGTGACATCTCGGAGATGCGTTCTCTATAGGAGCAGCAATACACAGACTCCATAGGGCTCAGTGGAGCCTTCCATATTGCTGGCTATATTTCTGTCTGCATTTATTCTGTAGGTTTTCCAGCAGCTCTCTGCTTGCTATGTTGAAACTGTGCTCCCTGACACTACAGTTTTGTCTCGTATGCAGGTACTGTTTA
This sequence comes from Phoebastria nigripes, assembly GCA_035582835.1. Classification (NCBI taxonomy): domain Eukaryota; kingdom Metazoa; phylum Chordata; class Aves; order Procellariiformes; family Diomedeidae; genus Phoebastria; species Phoebastria nigripes. The sequence continues at coordinate 184,311 of JAYKAV010002842.1, read as the reverse complement.
ATCTGAACTGATGCAGTACTTCCATTCTTATTTAGCACAGAAGATTTGTCCTTCCAAGGTGAAGAGCTGAGCACTGAAACAACAACATGGTTTAAAAAACTTATTAACTAATGACTACACCTTCTTCCAAACTGCAACAAAATGCTTCTATCGGCACAAAGAATGCCCAGACGAGTATCTGCTTAATTTGCCATCAGTACCAAGGAGATAAAAAGTCTAAAGAATGCTTTATGGCCAATCACTTCAAAAGAAGTTTAATTTTATAGTATTCATATGGCCAACATACGACTGGTAAGTAATGTTACGACAGCAGTGCACGAATATTACAGATATTTGGAATCTGAAAAGGTTTCACGATGACCTGTGAGTCTGTAGAACATGCAGTGTGCCTGCTAATTTTGTTAATCTAAATTGAAGCTTGATTTAAATAAAAATGGAGCAGAGAAGCCAGCTTAAAAAAGGCAGCATGTATTCCATTTAATAGATAATTAAGCAGACTGGATGTATTTGATTCAGTAAATTCTGGTGCAGATATGCTTTTCCTGCAATACACAAGGAATGTAAGGTAGGATGTAAGCTATGGGAGGAATATAAGCTATGAATAGGAAATGGAAACAACCATTATGGTCATTCCTACATAAATTCATGGTGATTTATGACTTAGATATATTCATCCAAAGAAAAAGACTGGTTTATTAGCAGTGGAGGCTATTTCAGGTGATCAGCACTACAGCCACAATCTTAACATGCAAGTGCTTGGATACTGCACTGATGATAACTAATATAAAAACCTGGTTGCAACAACATTCATCAAAGTGAGCTGTCTTGACAAGACCTCTGAAATCCTGTGCTTCAGCTGAGAAAAAAAAAAACTTGCTCTTTCCTGGGTTATGCTAAAGCATAAAAACAGCAGTTTGACCATATATTTTCAGCCAAATGTTGCTAGACATGAAAGCTAATAATTTAGCCATTTTCTGGCAATCTGCTTTGAGCCAGGCGTAACAGGAGGCTGAAAGCAATTGTGTGATTATATCAGGAAAAACACATGAGTAAATACTCTAGAAAAATTATTAATGGAGTAGAAGAGGCATTACAGCTGGACTGTTTCTGAAAGCTTATTTGTCAAGGTCTCTGCCTTGCCCAGTTGTTCTTTAAAGTCACTCAGCAAGACTCTGTTTTGACCAGAGATCGCAGAAGACTAATTTACAGACCATTTTTTCTCCTTTCATCTCAAAAGCAATTTTCCAGGTTAGTTTAGTCCCAGTACTGTTAAAATCATTTGTTTAGAGAATAGACGATGCAGAACATGTAAAGAAGCTGACTATTAAACATAAATATGAATCAACATGAGCAGATCAAGCAATTTTAAAAAGGAATTAGCAGTGCAAACATATGACATACACATTTAAATATGAGAACATAGAGATAACTTTTTAATATGGTTTACATGTATGTGGTGAAGGGAATGTACAGTGACAAAGAAACATAAATATCCCCTCACCTCCATCAAACAGTACCTTCCAGAGGCTGATGAGTAAAAATCTATGAGGGCATCTCAGCCTCAAATTTGGTTGCTTGGTGGAAGTATCACCTCTTTGGCTTGTACACACTTGGGCGTATCAGTCATTGTAGTATGGACCTGCAGAAACCACAGCTTACTTCTAGTCCAAAGAGAGATGGAGAAACTACTTTGGTTTCTTAACTATTAGCCTTGAAAATACCATCTTGGGGTTCTTCATCATGCCTTGGGTTTGGGGAAGAAGAATACACCACAGCCCAAAAATAAAATTCAGATTTTATATGTTCCAATTAACTGAGAGCAATAGCAACACAAGTTGGTGCTATACTGTGTTTCTTCAAGAGAAAGCTAATTGTTTTGAATAAGACTTCCAATAGTTTGCAGCAATAGAGCATTAAAGTAGCATATGTAGCATATGTGCCCTAGGAACTGATCAATGCTGCTCTGATGAGCAGCAAAGGGCCATATCCTTACATGACTCCACCAGCAACTGCCTGAAAAATGAGCAGAAAAAGAAAGTATTGCCTTACCATATGAGAAAGTTCAAAGGCTGTTCCTACTTCCCAGGTATTTCGAGAACCACAGAAAAATAAATCTGTAAGAGAAGAAAAATGTTCTAGTTAGCATGAGTAATGAGACTTTTTTTTTGTTTTATATGTAGACCATATATTTCTACCAAAAATCCGGGATATTTTCAGGACTAGTTTTTGGTACAACAGCATAGAAGAAATACATGGGAAAATATTTTAAGGTTCTCCTGTTTGAGGTTGAGAGAGAAGTAACATACTAGTTTGCCTATCAACTTCAATCAGCTTCTGTCTAGGCACATGCATTGTGCTTATCACCAGGGTATCTTGGCAGTTATTCCAGCCATATGTCCATATGTGACATTCTCACAACTTTGCATACAAATGCTGTAATTTCATGCACAATTTATGAACTTGCATTTAACAGTGTGAGCCAGCAATGTTCTCTTTATTAAAGTGGGACGGAAACACTGCCACAGCTTTTACCTCGTGCATGCATGTGCATCTATCTTCCTTTCACCATTCATTCACACCTGGGCTGTGAGGATAGCCGGGGACAAGGTGGTTGTCCACAACTATACCTCATTTTAGCCAGAAGAATCTCTGGTTACGTGCTAATCCTGCTCTCTCTGTGAGAGTTTGGACAGTGGGAGCGGTAGAGAAGGGGAGCAAATAGCAATCAAGCTAAATGAAGAGAGTTTCTTCCATCTCTCTTCTAAACATGTTCCATACATTGCTCCATTGTTGGAGGTACCTGCTGCCTGAGTACCTACCCATTAGTTCTCTGAGCCCAGCTCTTTCGACACCAACCATAGCCTTTAAAGCTGAAGAAACTCCTGCTCTCCCTCAGGCCACCACAACTCACCCTTTGTATGGTAGGAATTGGTTTCAGTTGCTTCAAAAACATACATGTTGCTAATGAAAGCTTCTAGTCTTCTGCCAGGCCTCCTCACACCTGCAGCAGTGGCTCCTGATCTTACTTGTCATTGTAAAGCTTCCAAACCCCGAGACTTGTCACCTCTTTGCCGGGAAGTGACAAAAACCTGACCAACCAACCAACCACACACTTATACAAATGTGCCAGCCTGGTGAGCAGTCCCTCCTTGCTGCAAGATCCATATCGCTAGTCAACTACTGCTGCTGTATTGGGGGAAATTGGGGAAGATTACAGACACGTCCTCCCTGTCCCTCTGGTGAGTGACAAATCAGGGAATGAGGCTCAGAGCCTCATGGTTAATTTACCGCTGAGGAGGGTGAAGTGGCTCCCAGAGACTGCTCTTTTATTAGTATCCCAGACCTTGCCACGCTGCCATTTACTGTGGCTTGGCAGGTGCTCTGCAGCTGCTGCTGCTCCACATCAGGAAGCAAATATTCTGCCTTTTGTGTCCCAGATGAAGAAAATGTAGCCTATGAGACATAATAAGAGATTCCCTGTGGCCTCTGCAGAAACTAGGAATGCCGTAATGGTACACCAGTTAATACACAGGGAGAGAGAAAGAGCAATAGAGCACTGAAAAAAAGACTCCATGCATCTAATATATTTCTGAAAAATGATCGCTTTCCCACAAGATGTATGGAAACAACTGCCTTAACTGACTGCATAATGCCCCTTCACACAGACAAGGCCAATCTGCCTGACGGATGACACTAAGCCCAGAAATGCACGAGCGCTCTCCTTGGGCCACGAAGCAATAATGTCTCCGCGCTAGAGTTACTGCCACTATTAAGACTAGGTGCAGGGTATTAATTATATTCTCAGCAGAAACAGAAGTAAAGGCTGTGGCATAGCAGCATAATAGTATTGAGACTGTCATTTCCCAGTCCAAACTCCTCTAATTAAGTCCCAGCTGAGGTGTCCTGTTCAGGTCTATGGTCTTGATTTCAAAGTAAAGGGGGGAAATAAATAAATAAAAGCAAACAGTTTAATTCCTCTCCAAGTAAGGAAGGCCAGATGTTTGGACGGATTTGTGGGTATTTTTATTTGAGGAGGTTGGTTGATTGTTTTTATCTAGTAATTGTCCACTGTCCTATTTTGAAATTAATTGACAGCATTCGCACGGTAGAACCTAACCGACCCTGAAGTCCACCAGGACTTGGTACCTTTTAGCCTTCCTTTGCACATTATAACTCAAGACCTGCTGAAGAACGAGAGCACAGGAGAAATCCTGCCATAATCTTGCTCTACTTCTCCATATACTGATGATACCTAATATTCAACAAAGGACTATTATACCCCAGTCCTAACACTAGGACTTGGTATCATGGCACCTTACGTGGCTATTTATACTTCCAGTTCCCAGAGTGGTGTATGTAAATTTCATGAACAATTCTACACATCTTTTGTGGTTTTCCTTTCTTTTTTTTTTAATGGTACAAGTGATCTACAAATTTCTGCTACTTGATATTTTTAATGAAACTTTGTTCCCTGTAAAAAAGAAAAAAGGGTCTCCAAAGGTAAATTTGGCAAAATCTTAAATTTAATTTTTTTAAATCTACATACTCAATGAAATTTCAAACTAAAGGTTTTAAACCTACTTCAGTTTACTTTGCTTCAAGAGGAAGACGTTAGCAAACCCACTCCTCTYTATTCTTCCATTTGCCAATAGACTACTTGAAAACAAAAAAATAGAGATGAAATTACAAAGGTGAGCACAATTGAAAAGGAAGAAATCACAATGTTTGGAGGGGAGACACTCCCTTTTCTTTCTAATTTCTTGAGTAGACAGCCCATTCATGAGTCTACCTTGCTGTTTGTTTCCTTTTTTAATTTAAAATAGTTTTCTTATAGGTTTATATATTTAATTCTCTTGGGGAGGGGTTATTGAAGAAATCATTAGTCAATGGTTTATACAATTGTAATTTCATTTTCCCAGGTTATTAAAAACTAATAGCATGCCATTTAATTAGACTAGATGATGAGAATCCACTTAAAATTTAGAAACAGACTTACAAACTGCCTATCTTCTTCCTCACTACCAAGCAAGACTTTATAATAAATCATTATTCCTTATAACTGAATTCAGTAATTACAAAGGACCTCATTCTTCATTATATTCACCATAGCTATACCTATTTCCATAAGTTATCTCATTTATTTGTATCAAGAGTACTATTAAATATAGCATTAATTTATCAGAGCAGGGTATGGAAAGAAGCCCTTAGAGGACATTATCGGTAATGTTCTGAAACAAAGGTTTTTGCTTATCCAAAGAATAAGCCTCTGCAAGAGCCCACAGTATTAACTCTCACACCACAGCATGGCAATGCTCTAGAGCCCTGAGCAAGGGGACAGGGTACGAGGCGAAAGAGCCGTTCAGTGGCCACGTCCTTTCCAAGTGCATTTCCTGTGCTGAGCCTTGAACTTAGATGACAATTACTGTCAGCTGGAACATAGACCTCTTTCCCTAAGGAAATGAACTGAGACCTCCAATTTATTTCACATAGCCTATTTAAGAGCCATTGGATAATAATGGCCTTCAGTCACTGCCAATTCACGGTGAATTTAAAATAGTGACTTAGAGGGGAAAAGCTCTATGTCATAACCCCCTAGGCACACGATCCCCTCTATCATGCCATTTATTAGGCAGCTTGGCCCTGGCACCACATTTATTTATACCATAATATTTCATGCTGTATAGTCCGAGGTTAATAAAGCCTCCTTAAAAGCTGCTGGTAGACCCCATAAAGCTCTCCAAGATTTCATTTTACAATAATGGCAAAGAACCTCACAATTTATTTTTCCCCATCCAATCTCAAAGGCCCTACAGCAAATGCTAAAATGGGGGAGAGAAGGGGGGAAAAAAAAGCGCTATCTGTTGAGGAAAAGTCAAAAGTAGCACTGGTCTCCAGGCCACCATTAGCTATGGAACCATTTGCCGTGCATAAAAAGTTGGCTAAATGTGTCTTTCTTCTCTTACTCACTGAGAGATAACAGTGTACGGAGAAGAGAGAGTATAATCCTTCCAAAAACATAACAGGAAAAAAGTTATCTTTATAGCCTAACTCTTCATTTAAGAAATTCGTATTTTTCTATAAAAGCATTGAGAAAACACTGTTCTGCAGAAATAGAAAAATGGATGGTACGATGAGGAGAGGGCAGAGGAAAATATGTCTATGTAATAGGCAAATATGTTTTCCCCATGCACCAGACCATACATTCTGTTAGTATGTCTAATACCACTTCAAGGAAAAAATTCTGGCTAAGGATGACTGATTTTTAACTGTTGTATCTTTGTTGGAAAATTCCCATTGACTTGACCTGAACCAGAATCTCACATCAGACCTTAAGCAGGCTGCTGTTTTCTGGAGTCCTCTGAACGGAAAACTGAGCAGCCTTTCTCTCAAGGTCTTCTTTGATACAGTCACAAGGGCCTCTGTGCCTTGGGGCTTTTATATTTGAATTCTGAATATTGCTAAAAATTGCTGAAAGAAGTATGTTTTCCAAAAGAATAAGATTCTCAAGGCATTGGGGGTTGGTTTGTTTTCTTTTGTAAAAAATATGAGCTTCTTACAAGGCTCTTCAGTATGGGGAATTCAGTAGAAGCTCGTAATTCCTTTCTTAACCTGTTTAATGGCAGAACAGCTCTGGAACATTCAGAAAAGAAAATAAGCTAATATATCAGCTGAAGAGACTTCTTAAAATCTGGGTATTAAAGAAACACATCAGAGCTTTTAAAGAGAATAAAACAGGCACAGCTGAAGGAGTGTGCCAACAGGTCATGGCAGGAATAAAATGTATTTACTTTTTACATGTATGAAGGAGGAGAACAGTACACCCAGCAGGCACCTTTGATACAGGGCAAACTTTGCCTCTGTATGCATATGCAATTCTGAAATAAATATGCAACATCTCTTCACCAAAGCATTCACAATCCAAATAAAGGAAACAGAAAGGAGTGGAAGACAAGAGAAGGGTTGAGTGGCAAAATGATTTGTCTGAGATCACAACCCTGGCAGGCACAGGAGGAAATTGAAACCTCCTGGCTCCTATTCTACACCGAACTTAGAGGAGAAGGGGTCAGGTCCAGTCTGATTTTTTTCCGTATAGCCATTCCTCCCTGCTTCTCCCCCTGCCCCTCAAATTAGTGTTCACATGAAGATGGAATCTGAGAGTTTTGGAGCACAACAGGTAAACATTACACTGTTTGAAAAAAAGCAGCATATATCAGTCAGTGCTTTCTGTAATAGTAAAGTGGGATTAAAGAATTATAAAATGCCCATCCCCCTCAGTTTTATACTTATATATGGCCAACCACAATTTATGCTTTATATCCTAAAAAATGAAAAGTTTTCACCGAAAAGTGAGTTACAACGAGTGGAAAGACTCCGTATTACTTCAGAAAGACAGGGGAGAAACTTGACAAAGAAAACCGAGTCACAAGTGAGGAAAGACAGATGGATGTCAAAGCCTGTGAATGCCATATATTCTGATATAAAGCCCATATTCGAGATTTGTGCTGTATTCAGGTATTTACAAAGCCAGAACTTGCAAACAGTGCCAGACTTCATAGGATTATAAATATTAATAAGAAAGATAAAACCAATTGTTTCTCAAATAACATCAGCATTATTCAAGGAAACTCTAACACATATGCACAATTTTTCAAATGAGAGATCAATGGGATCACACACTAGAATTTAAACATTTGCTTAAATGCTCTATCGAAAAGAGATGGGATTATTCATATATGAAACTGAAAATTCACATTTTACTGCAGTATCTCATCCAGATTGTCTCTGGAGATTGGAATTTCAACAGTCCACTTGGAAGTTTTTGCCATGGGTTAAAAGATCTCCCCTTTGAGTTTTATGTCTGTAAATTTTATACTAATAAAATAGACCACTATATATTGATGCTGATGTCTATCATGAGATTTTCAGGAACAAAGAAATCAAGACAAGATCATCCTCCTTGCAAGCATAGCATCTAGATGACTGTCTACTGCACTCTATCCTGCATTCCTTCTATTGAGTATCTTATTTGCCAAATCCCAGTGATGGGATGACAATTTATGCCAACTGAGAGCTTCAGTCTTTATGTTTGTTGGTTTTGGGTTTGTTTGGGTTTGCTTGTTTTGTTTTGTTTTGAATCATATTCAAATTCATCTAGATGGGAAGTATCTTTATATTTTGCTCTGTGAATGACAAGAATAGGTATGAACAAGGCACATTGAATCATCTCACTTTGAAAAAGAATACTTGCAAAAGTTTTACTCATGATTGTGACCTTGTATCTGCTTCCTTTTGTTTTAGATTATATTCCCCCTCTTGCATATCTTCCACACTTTCAATAACTGCTTCAAAACAGCGATTATACGGGAACTGTCCATCTCCTATGTGCAATAACATGTTGTATAACTCAACTGTGGTGAGACAAATTCAAGTTCTAGCTGACTGAGAGCAGAGGCTCAAATTATGAGGCATAAGACTGACGTAGGATCATTACCCAGGCCAGGGGAAGAAAGACCTTTAAAATTGATATGCTTAACAAAATTGCTTTAAAGAATGCAGAAGATAGGGCAACATGTTAGAACTGCATTTCCATAATGCAAGAACATCTATGTTATATCCCTCATGAGCCTGTACTTAATTTAGCATTAAGTAACTGCATCTTAGTATTGATCTTCACAGTTAAAATAAATCAGGTGAACAACATTAAGCTTTAACTTCACTTAATAGTAACGAGCCCTTGCATTATGTTTGCAATTAGAGCTCAAGGGTCCAGAAGCAAATATAAGATTTTTTAAAATTAATTAATTATTTAATGGTCTAATGATCTCTATCAACCTGTAGTACTTCACATCACACGCAAACAAAATTTCATTTGTCTTCACACACCTGTTCTGCTTTATTCAGGACCAGCACACCCAAAAATCAAAAGTTCACTGGGATTTTAAAGATGATTTTGTAGTAACAATTCTTTTTCATCTTGTTTTCATTATTCATTAGAGGGCTAAGACTTCCTGAGCAGCTCAAAGATACTCACATTGTTAGCACACAGGTTAACACAGTATGAGAAAAAAAAAAACCACAAACAAACTCAACACAAAAACAGGCAACCCTCATTTGCCAAGTCTATTTTATTAAAGTATCTGTGAAAAACAGAGAGGAATAGGAAGACAAGGATGGTGGCTTTTGTATGCTCTAATTCCAATCACTGTTTGAGAAGCAAAAAAGGCTGTGGGTAGGTAAAGGTAAAAAGAGAAAGGAAGGGGTAAAAGAAAAAGGACTCTAAAACAGAGTGCTAAAGAGGAATATGAGAAACTGATAGGTGACAGAAGCCAAGAAACCTTTAAGACAAAGACAAGGAATACATGTCAAAAACTGTAAAGAGTACAAACATGGTAAGAAAATAAAACTGGCAGTGCCCTGTGGTCATCTTAGGATCTCAAGAATCACCTTTAGCAGTCTAAAGAGAGGAGAAGCAGAGACAAAGTGTGTCTACCAAGAAGTCGAAAGAGTGTTGCCATTTATTTCAGCAAAAGCAAGGTTTGTAAAAGTAAAATATTGAATGTATAACCATTTTAGAGTCAATAAAAATTACAGAGAAATAAAGAAGTGCCAATAGCTCTGGCACACATCTGTAGGTAGTGGGAGTAACCAAGTACTATAACTAGAGAAGTAAACATATGAAATTACATATGCGGGTGAAAACCAAAAAGCCTCAGTAACCATTTTCCAGCTGAATTCAATCTACACAAAAGGTAGAAAAGTTGAACTTACATTTGAAACCTGCTCCCCATTTGAATTTATGCAGCACAATTAATATTACATGTATTTTACACACTTCATTCTTGTTTATTCATAATTTACTAGTATGTGAATTTTCAAGGGTAGTAAGATAAGAAATCTGCTTCAAAGAGAAAAACTTCAGGAATTTTGATCATATTATTATTAATCATTCATATTCCTAATTTACTCGCTTCTAAAGTAGTTCCAGGCAGCTCCATCTGTAAACAATTAATTGAAAAGTCTTAATTGTGAGATGCAAGAAAAAAAAAAAAAAGATTAAAAAATACCCATCCATTAGAAACAACAGCTTTAAAGAAGAAAAGCGGTAGCATGGACTTCACACTGAAGCCAAGGGAGAGTTGTAGCAGCAAAGGCAGAAAGATCTACTCACATAACTGCATTTCTAGGATTATGGTGAAATCTAAAGGATCTGCAAATATTTGTCATGATGAGGTGTCCGTGTGAAATCACAAACATACAAGGGGATGGACTTCCAGTAATGCCCAGGTTATTGTCACTCTTCCATCACATGAGATACACACCTAAAAACCAAATGAGATGAGGGAGAAGTCACAAGTGCACATGTAAACCCATAAGGTCCTGGGACACCTGGATGTGTCTGCCAGTCCCACATAAGAAATCCACTTTCACGCAGTGACTCAATGAAGACCCAAGTGCTCACAGAGCTGATAAGGACTCTAATTTTTATTATTTTTGTTTGTTTCAAAATTTTGTTTTGTGGAGAATGGACATTTCCTTTGGAGAATTAAAAAAGGCAGGGAGTATGGCTGGGGCAGAAGGAGAAACAAACTGAATGAGTTTTTTAATGTTTGGCATCCCAAGGGGTAACATAAAAAAAAAAAAAAAAAAACTGTTTTGAATTTTGAATTGACTCAAAACAGTGGGGAAAGCACATGTTCTTAGTACTAGTATATCACACGCTCCTCTCCTTCTCCCTTCACTTTGCCCTCTCAGCACACAACAACTTTTCCACATTCCCAGCCTGAATAAACGAGAAAGTGGGTTTCCCATCCTCATCACTCAACAGCAAAGAAAAGCAGGAAAAGGGAAGAAGAATTAAAAGCTATGTGTATGCAGTTAAGCGAAGACATACTTGAACATACTCTGCCCATGCTTTGAAATGCTTAGGAGAAAGGCAACTCGAATTTGGAAACTGTAGAGGTACATCAGCGTGGGTCCAGAGCTGTGCTCATATGTGCTGCCTTTCAACACATTCACATTTCTCTTGCACTGCTTATTCTTGCTCCAATCCTTTGGAAAGGGATTATCCAAGGTAGTTACTTGTAATAACAGGGGTTTAGACTCAGTGACCCAGAAAGTCCTTTAGTCTGAAGTTCCTCTGTGTAGTCTAATTCCCTCCCCAGCCATACTCCATAAGCTGCAGCTTTCCAAGTAATAGCACGATCGACCTTTTTCTTACATACAACAACATCTTTTATTGAAAGCAGAAATATTTGTCTGTATCCTAGCACTAAGTTGTACCACAGTGACTGGGCAAAATAGCATTCTGTTTGCACACTAGAGAAAAGAGGTAACACTGGCATCCGAAGAAAGAGTTTTATCTATAAAATCTTTTATTTTAGACTATTAGGCCTGGCTTTAAGTTACATTTTAACCACAAACATGGGAGAAGCTGTCCCAGATGGTGAATGTAAAACGTGCTGTAAATTTTAATGAAGCAAATAAGTCACTAATAACCATAATGCCAACACTGCTGTGTTTTTGGTAGATGTTAATAAAGCAAAATTAAAAAAGAGCATGCAGCATTCAAATAAGTGCCTAAGAAGCCTAATATAATTTGCTAATTCAGCTATTCACACTTTGATTGCACAGCCCCTGGTCATCTGCTCAAGTACAGCTGCTTCATGTAAAAACAAATAAAAAAAAAAAAGTTTTATTGTCCACCAGATGTCCCAGCTTGTAATACTTGCTGCTATATTTCAGGTCACCCAAGGTTCAGGCACATTTAGAAATTGATTGTTCTTGGATGGCCAACCTTGTGACAGTGGTCGAGGCACTTGGGCCCTGGGTTTCATCCCACTGGGAGGTGGGGAAGCTCTTCTGTAGTGAAAGCGATGTGCTTTCGTGTTATGAATATTACAGGCACCCCAAACAGATAATTACTACTACAGCTCAAGAGAAGAGCTGGAAAGAGCCGGAGTGGGAAGAGTTCAGGCAGCATACGCCCTGCCTCATAAGGCCACTGAAAACCGATTAACAGGGCCCTACCAGGATTGTTTTCTTTCCTGAAAATGAATGTATTATTATTAAAGAAAAGGTATCAAAGCACAAGGCACAACAGCCACTGCTGTTCTGCACCAGCGCTCTCACTGCTCTTGATAGGGAGCTAGACCATGTATGTAGTGCAGCCAGTGCTTCTCCCCAAATCACATGTAAAAATCAACGGAGCAGAATTATCAGCTGGAGCTAAAACATCTTGCATCAAGGGTGCCTGCTGGTGTGCTGCGCATAGCAGGTTTGAAATCAGCAGGCAATATTTTGTTTACGGATTTTACAGTGCTGACAACTAAGGAAAGGATGGACTGGAGGGAAGGAGAGCCTGTTTCTGCAAACACGTCCTCCTCCAGAGGAGGAAAAGGGCAACAGTGAATGGAAGGAATCTGAGCGGAGCCAGGGACCCCTGCCAGAGCCACGTTGAAGGCACAGCTGTAGCACACATACCCTAGCACCAGATTCCCATTAGGATGAACTGAGAAAGCTGATGATTTTATACAAGGGTGCACCACAACAAAATACTGTGTCTTTACTACACAAGGTACAAAGCAACCTGAAACTTCCTGAAATGTGTCAAGATGTTTCAGAGCAACTTTTTCTTAAGTGGGACCTGCGCAGCCTGTCTTGGCAACACAAGCATCTGTTTCTCACCTTCTCCGATGATTTACAAGGAGCAGTATCTTGACAGGAATATTTTGCCAGGAATACTGTTGTGCTGCTATACATAATATACACAGTGCTGCAGAAGACAGGAAAAGTTACATGTTTGTCAGGCATCTACCTCTCAGTGTACAGTTCTTCTCAGCACACTGAATTTTTGCAACTGTATGCAGCCAGCACTACCCCCTGGTGCTTAAACTTGCATTGCAATTAATAGACCAGGGACTGGATCAAAATCTTTTCCTCTTGAGCTTTACTACTATTAGCTCCAAAATAGAGAACAACAGAAGAAACAGAGGATTAGTCAGCTGCTTACTCATTCCACATAAATGAATGTCCTACCAAGGACTGAATTTTGGAAGGGTTGTTAATGTCTGTGAAGGCACTTTACATCTGAGCTTGGACAACTTCAAACCATCAGTCTAGTTGTTCTCCAAAGACTGCATTTCTCACGTTTGTTCCCACAGTTTGTCAGCTCCTCCTTGCCCATTTTTCCCCTCTCAGCATTTACTTGCTCCTCATCCCCGCAGTGGACTGGCCACGATGCCCACACAAGCCAGTTTATCAGAGTCCCCTCTACTCAACTTCTCATTTTATTGCCAAGTCTCAACTGATAATCACAACCATGTCCTTAAGTGCCCTTCAAAATCTCAGTCCTCCTTACAGTTGTGCCTGCTTACCAGCTAACACTGACAAAGAAATGCCACTACATCTTTTATCTTTCTCCATCGCTGTTTTGAAAATTTATTCCCACCTACCTCAGTAGCCAACCCATGTTTCTGTAGTCTGCCTCTTGGTGGGGCACTAAATAGCCAACAACAATCTGAAGGAGATGGAGCGACAGCTGGCTTAGTTGACTAGGTTCCACTAAAGGCAAGGACGCACTGCTGCTGGTACAGGAGTTACCCAAGGAGCCGCGCATCTGCAGGGCCCTCAGCTATCCTGTACACCAGGAACAGAAGAGCAGCATGGCTAGGGACAAACCAGGTGCTAGCCTCAGGCTCGCTGTGACTTTGGGTCAGCCACTTCATCAGCCTTAACAGTCCATTTGTGACACATCAAAGTAGCAGAAATATTGTTCACAAATGCAGTGAGCATACATTCACCTAAAAGAGTGTGGAAGAGGCTCAGGGAGAGTGAAATGCAGTGGCTTCAAAGAGTTAAAGGGATTAGGTCTGAAGAAGTTGGATCAAATTTTAATCATGTCAGGAGAAATCCACCTACATGCCCAGGGAGCAAAAGATATAGCCCAAACAGATTATCGTTACAAATGCACATCCTTGCATTTTCCACACAGTTCACGTGGGACGTGGTGTGTGCGTGCACACACGCTTCTCAGCCACCTGCCCAGCACTCACGCAAAGGCTCCTGGTTAATCACCCATAGCCTGTTCTGTGCCTGCGCTGGGTTTTGCTACAATTGGAAAGCTGTCTTTTCATTCCACTTTACCATAAGTTCCCAAAAGCTGGGACAAGTGTTGGAAGGATTAAATCAAATTTAAAAGAAAAAGGAAAAAAAAAAAAAAAAAAGAGGATGAGAAGATCTGGCTACTGAAGAAACTAAAGTGCATGCAGTCTGTGTCATTCTGGGCACTATGATACTATTTATATAAAGTTTATATAATGCACTGGGAGAATTTGTCCTCAGAATGGGATTTATAGAAAGCAAAAAAAAAAAAAATTAAAAGAAAAAGGAAAAAAAAAAAAAAAGCAGAGGTGGGAGGGAACAGAGGGAGGAGAGGAGATACCAGTCCTCAGCGGAGCCAGGGTATGAGAGGAGGGAGCAGGTGCGGGGAGAGACATCGTGCCTCCCACCCATTTATTCTGCCACCACATTCTGTGGAGGTCCCAAAACCAGGCTTTTCATCCTGGAGTGCCACTGGCAGCGTGCAGCCCTCGTGAAGACAAAGACAAGCCCAATCTGCTCCATGCCAGGATGGCAGCCCCGGCACCAGGCTGCCCTGGAAACCCACCCTGGCTGGAATCGCTCTGCCTTTGTTGGCAGGCAGCAACATGGCACTAAGTGCCACTCCTGGCCATTGTACAGGCTCATATAGACTAATCCTCTCGGAGGTTATCCTAATGAATTAGCAGCTACTGGATTAAATAGGAGACAGGCTGCAGCTGAAAGCTAACCAAAATTTCCCCTTGTATCTCTGTTTCTAAGCATCAATTTTAGTTTCCAGCTATCAAAAGAGATTTTTTTTTTTCCCTTTTTAATCATCTGCTGTGTTGAAGTCCCATTGGTTTGAATAACAGTTTTGTTTGACAAACTGTAAAATTCAATTCTATCTTTTTAAGACCCAGTGTCACTTTTAGGTGATTGCTAGCTCTCACAGTTTCATTGTCACGCAGACAATAACAGGTATTTTTCAAGTTGCAAGGACTAGAGTCCCAGGATTAGATGACTGAGAAAACAATATGTGACCCAAATCTAATGGCTCAGAAGGCAAATGTGAGGAAGCTGTGATTATTTGCCAAGTCTCATTTTTAAGCCAATTTCAGGAGTTTTTGAACATTGAGGGTTGAACACTTTGTATCATTGCCAATTCCTTAAAACCAAATTTGTCCCCTCTGGTGTTTCAATTATGCAAACTGCACTGTATCCACAGACAGATAGTGTTTACACTTTCAATAACAGATCTTAATATCTAAGCAGACATGCAAGAAACTGTTACCCCACTGTGGTTTCTTTGAGCATTTATCATAAAAGGTTTTTTTTCTTGGGACTGTGCAATTAGAATTCACCCTTTATTGGCCTCCGTCATTCTTAGAATTACCCATTATCTAGGTTGTTACTAAACAGCTACTTTTGGTTCTCGTTTCATTTGCAGTTTCAGAGAAGGGCTAATTCACCTAATTCAATGGAGGTAGGTCTTGCTTGCACCAGCAGAAAATAAGAATTAGGACTTCCATTTTCCAGCCCTTTTCAGCAGGTACAGGTCTGATCTTCTCTGAAGTCCACAGAAGTCAGTCACCCACAGGTACCTTCAGAAAAAGGTAACCTGAGCCAGATTCTCAGCTGTCCGACATCTGGTGAAATCAGTAAATCAAAACTGGTAGTTTCAGTTAGGCAACATCTGAGCATCCCACCCGTATGCGTAAGAGAAAGCAGTAGGACAGGAGGAATATGAGAAAGCTCTAAGGAGCCAACAGAATACATGGCATTATACATGGAATACATGAATACTGCTAAGGGCTTTTTTTCTTCTTCCTTCTCTTTTGTTCCTAAATGATACTTCTGTTGAGCTTTTTTCTCTAGATTTCACAGTTCTCAGTCGCCTGTGTAACTGTAGCTGATACTTTTTCTTCAAGTAACAATAATCCCCTAGCCACATTATTGGTTTAAGACTCTCAGCCCAAGGACAGAAATAGGGCTTGCCATTCAAATTAGTATGAATACATTAGCATATGTTTTAAACTCTAGGGAGTTTTATTCTGGGGATGTTTTGCAATCTGAAGCCAAATTTGGATTTGAATTCTGGGAACACCTTTACTGATTGCAATCTGACTTAAACAGTCCCAGATTTGGTGTATTTTGGAGATAGAGGCCTAAAATTTTCCTGTAAATACATATGTGAAAAGGACATAATAGATCAAATAGTCCAGTCTAAAAAAAATCCACAAATCCTAAAGAGAAATCCCACCTAGAAGAAAAAACAGACAAACTACTGTACAAGAGGGCTACTGACAGATAAGTTCAAAACGCAATTTCAGATTTTCATTTAAAAACTTTGGCACAGGGAATCTCTTTCTGATGATAGCTAAGTACATTTACCTCTGTACAGCACAGTGCACTTTGTAACGCAATGTAATGCTTCTCTTCCTTCCGCTGATTCTCACTCTTTCCACATCCCTAGCAACGTGCATGGTATAGTACAAATGCTTCAAATAAATCGAGGGCACAGGGTCTGTGGAATATCACAGAAAGAAACAAGCGCCTCCACAGGCAACGGTTTGGAAATCAGTGCAGCACAGGTGAAATTTGCTTTTGCAGCTACTGCAGAGGTTTCTACATATGGACATTACCAGCCAGAGGTCCATTGCCACGTACCGTGATACAACGTGTACCCAATTATGTGCTACCTCAGTATCTGTGTGGCTTCTGTGTTTTAGTCTAGATCACACATTCCAGTTAATTTATCTTCAGAGCGCCCTAGGAAGATACAGATGTACCATCATCTTCTCAGGGACAGGAAATGAAGCAAACAAAATTTAAGGCCTCCATCAGGCTATGTTTAATAAATAATTAAATCCTAATAAATATTAAAAAGGCAAAAAGCAAAAACAAAAACATACCAGAGGTACCCAGAGTGGAATTCACGGAGATACAGACTGTTTAAATTAATTCAAGTTTGACTGAAGGTCCTGGTTTATTTACCTTGATGTCACTTTTATCACCTCCATAATAATTTGATTTTTATATTTTAATGCCAATAAGACATACTACCCTTTAAATGAAAAGAGTATCTATTTCCCCCTTAAGAATGCTTAATCATCTAAACCTAGAGTGATTCTGAAAACTTCATATTAAGTATGAATCTGTAGCAGAAAAATCAAAATGACCCACTAGGAAAAACAAGCTTATGAATGCTACATGTAACTTCAGTCTATCTGTAACTAGTGTGTTTAAAGGTTGGTTAATGAAACCCATTTCATTTAAGTAAGATGGTCTCCTTTCGCATTATATTTCTGCCTACTATTCATGGCCTGCCTGGGCAATACTCTGTTAAAATCCCATTTTAAAACCCCTGCTTGTGAGATGACATTTTAATGTAGTCAATGCTCATCTCTAGAGTTTTTCCTTCGAAAAAACCACATCTGTTCTGCGGAGATAAAACAAGAACACACACAGACTCAAAACCCCTCGCGAGGGGGCAGAGGTTCAATGCTAATGTTTCTGTTCTCTGCGCTTCTTCATTAAGTAGTTTGTTAATTAAAAGCCTTTTTCGGTTTTTGTTTGACAGAAGCAAAGCATTTGATCTGCTAAACCCTTTATACCTGGTCAGATGCTCATCCCTCTCATCCTCCATCACCACAGGACTACCTGCAATCCTCCTCAAACACTGGTTCTGCTTTGGACCCCACAGGGATTTTGCACAGCCTGAATTTATATTAGCTCATACAGCACATTCACCTCCCCGCACCCCCTGCCCCCACTTTGTCAAAAGATGTCTGTCGACTTGCATTGATGAGGATATTAACAACCCTGGGGAAAAATTTTCCTGGGCTTGTCCGTGCAAGGTGGCACTAGCCATCTCCTGACATGTTCAGTGCCACAGTCTAAGCACAGTTGGGCAACTGCTRCACAAACATGAATACTCATGATAGATGAGTTTGTTTAAAGGCTGTATCAGATACTGATGACTGGCTTAAAATACCTGCTTCACCAGCACCACAAGAAAGCCGCCAAACCAGTGAAATGCCAACCATCACTCATCGGCAAGCGTTGATAATTGGCTAATAGTTAACTTTCTAACCTATTACTCTGCTCTTTCTGTTTATGTACCAAGCCATGAAAGATGAGGGGGCACACATTTAAGTCACCTGATGGCAAACATATGCCAGTATTTACTTGTACTTTTTGATGCTGTTTTCACTCCCCTTGCATACAAGCTGTTGCGTGGAGAATGAAAGAAAACCAGAGCTAACTGGCAGGCTGGCTTTGCTACATACTTCTGCAGACACAGCCTTCTTCACAAGAATCATCCTACAAAACTTAATTCATTCAGCAGCTAAACACCTAGTATTACGCATCGGTGCTGACTGTGCATCAGGCTGGCATGTCAAAACGTGATTCATTCCTCTTATCTTAGCATGGGACTAGAAGTGCCTCTATCTCTCTCTGCACTTAATATAGAAGCACCTGAGTCAGCGAACTTGTGGATGGCTAAAGATAGCAAGGCTGAATCCCCTCCCTCACCTCTGCGGTGTAGACCAGCCACGGATACAAACCAGCTGTGTCAAAACCAATGTTGATCACCAGGAAATACAGGAGACCTTGGCTTTCACAGTCAAAACCATCTTGCTCTCACATTTTACTAAGTGAAAGTCAAAAGGACAATTAAAGGAGCAGTGTTACCAGCCAGCAGCACGAGCACAGCAGCCAAAACATGAGCAACTCCAAGAGGAACCACGCATACAGCTTGGGGACAGGCAGGCCCTTCAGGGGCTGAACGACCAACAAACCACGACCAGAGCGGTCTGCGTGGCAAACGCTCCTCTCTCATGCGCCTGTTCATTACAGAGATGACAGATGCTTCTCGCCTATGGCAGCAGGATTCACCTCTGTCCCTCCAACGCTGTGTCCCAGATGCACAAAATGAATTAGAACTAGGTTGTGTTGCAAGACATCAGACATTCTCTAGCAGCATTTTATTTTTCATAACTTCCTGCTCCTATCTACTTGGTTCAATTTTCTAGAAACTTCAAGCAATCTCTAAAATGATTGCCTCCCACTCTTAGAGGAGAAAGATTTTCAGTGACTTCGAAGACATGCAAAAGAAAAAATTTCTGTTGAGTTTTTCCTCTCAAAAAGAAGAAAATCTGGGTAAAAAGAAAACAGTAGTAGTCATTTATTAAAATGAGTCCATGAAATAAAAAAAATAATGTGCACAGCTTCATTAGCATGCAGTGTATAATGTAGGTAAGTTTAGAATGTAAATAAGTACACATTTTTTATTTTTAACTCTGTGAAATATGCAAGAAATTGCAATGCTGCACAGGAAAGGCCTAAGCATGGATTTCGCCTCTAGACATATCTCTAAAATAGGTACAAAATTAAAGCATTGAAAATGGACAGCAGCTGTATTGTTCATTTATCAACTAAAAGGAAGACTTATCCACACAGTCGGCCAATATCATATGAACAGACTCCAAATGCTGATACTGATACAGAAGAAACTTGCAGTTTCAGAGTCAAAGTCTGGGAAAAAAGATCACGCCTTTATATGTACTCATTACAATGCATAAAATTAACAGGGACAGTGAATTTGCCCATGGCATATAGAAATTGTGAATGTTTATACCTTCTGAAAGAAAGGAATTTAAAATATGGAGTAATTCTAGAAAGCATTTTACAATTATGAAGTAATAGTTCAAACATTATTCTAAAAATTATTTTACTATTGTTCGGAGAACCATGTCACGAAGAAGGATTTTTGTGTCTGGTTTTGGTCCATTATGTCCAGATACTTTCTAAAGGTGTTTGGGGGAGCTCCGGACCTCTGTTGTCCACCTCACATTCCTTCTTCACTTCCGTCCACATTTAAAAAAAAGATGCTTTAACATACATACTATTTATTGAGAACATGAAAAGGGTTTTGATATATTAGAATGAAAAAACCCCACAGTATTACCTGGATCAAACTTTTTTGTCCTGTCCACAAGGCATTTTAGCCTCCCCTCATACACCAATTTTTTCAATTTTTGATTGATGTCAACTGGGATTTTTTTCTCTGTTATTAGTTTGAAAACTGCAGAATTCATTATTTTATCAGTGTAAAAAGCCATCCCTCCTAATTGCATATTATAAATAGTTCTTTCCTTCCCCTGAAATTTTTTTTTACAGAGTCTTACTCAAGCTCACTCTTGAGACCCGAAATGATTATTTCCATTCTAAATATCAGCTACGATTCAATACAGGAATTTCAATACCTGTGTGTATTTTTAAGCACCAAACCATTTTTTTTTAGGCTACTAATTTCAAAATTGAAACTAGGTGGCTCTCTCTTTTAGGTCTTTTCACCTCTTTTTAGGCCCCTCTAATAATCCCAGCCTCTCCTTATGAATCGCCATGACTGACAACAGGAATATCTAAACAACATATCTATGATCTAGCTTAAGATTTATTAGATTTATTAGAATTCTTAAAGGACTCAACTTGTACATTTATGTAGGAACAGTCCTAAGCCACCATTCCATATGCCACAAAACCTATGTTTCCTTAAAAAAAAAAAAAAAATCATTTTGGTTAATAAGGAAATCCAAGCAAACCTTCCCTACTTTTCAATGCTGTTATTGAATTTAGTCTGTTTTATCACATAACTAAATCACGTAACTCACATATATCACATAACTCCCACTAAACTGATCAAAATTTTCAAAGAATATATCAGCAGGTTGAAACTGTTTCATGAATGAGCTAAATAAACATATTCTATCTGTGAATTGTCCTTTATCAATCACTGCCTGTTCCCTTTCCTCTCCTCTGCTTATTCAATATTAATAATTTAATCAGAAAAACAAGCTATGTACAGGAAATTGAAGAGACATTAAGTGTTTCCACAGTGCCTAATTAAAAAAATTAAATACTTAATTTTCTGGGCATTTTCTGCAACATTTGCAATGAAATTTGCTCTTTTTGTAAACATTTCTGTCAATTTTGATCATAAATCAGTTGCAAACACTTTCTCAAACTCCATTCGTCTGAGACATGGAATGAATACTCATGAATACTATTACTTCTAGTGCTGCTTTCATTCTCTTGATGAACKTGGCTAAACATCTAAGGAATTTCAGAACCTACCTCAAATCTCCAAATCTTGAGTTTGTGAAAGCAACTCTTGTGCAGAACTTGGATTCTTTGGGCCTAAAAGAATAGAAGGAGCACAAAATAAAATAAAAGGGAAAACCTATCAAATTTTACAATTTCAAAAACATTTTGGGAGAAGATACATTGCAGTAAGTCATAAAGACAAAACAGTTTCTATTTTGTCCAAGCTGTTTTACTCATCATTACCGGTACCTCTTAAAATACATATATAAAGAAAGAGCTTATAACATTTGCTTTCTTTGTACACCACCAAAGCTATAGAGAACTGCTAATAATGGATATGGTACCTCAAAATTAACCTAGTCAAAGAAAAACTGGAAAATATCTTAGTCCATTACAAAAATCCCAAGTGACAAAGTTGGAGGAGATTTATTAGAATTATGCTCAATAGAAAAGCAAAAGCATATCATAAACAGTAGGAGACTTTTAAACTAATTCTCATTTAAAGAACAACAGTGCATTTCTGCAGTATGTTTAACCAATTGGGACAGTCCTAATACTGCAATAAAAATAAATATAGTTGATCAGAATGCAAATTATTGAGAATTCCTTCACTTGTTCAGAGAGAGGGAAGAGAAAGGGGGAAAGTGAGAGATCTTTCCCTGTAGCAGCAAGAATAGATGAGTGTGATACCTATTAATAGGACTCTGTTTTATTAAGTACAGGAGAAATAATAAAGTCCAAAATCAACACTGGAGAAAGTTTACATCTGTATCAGAATTACGACCGCAAAGAGACCCGACATCTCCTGTATGGTCAGAACCAATACATTACTATTATTTCTAGCCACATTTTCATCTTCAGTATTTCCAGGTCTGAAAAGTCCTCATCTGATTTGGGATTTTAATTTAGAGGTGAGATGAGGAGACAACATGACTGGCATATATTTTACTTCTAGATCCAAGGCCATCCACAGTTGTCAAAAAAATCTCAGGAGAAAAGAACATGGATAAAATATGGTGTGGAGTGTTCACACTAGTAGCTGGTAACAGTGCCAACTCAAGCATTAGTTTGTTCCCATGGATTGGCCAACCAACTCAAATTAAAAGTACCCCCCAGACACAGGTTAAGAGATGATTGATGCAGGGCGGGAGTTAGAAGGGATTTAGATGTATGCAGAAAGGATCTGAGAGAGGCCCAGCAGCAGTCAAGTCAGAATTCAGTTAAATACTGTATTGAAGGAGTGTGGGTGCTTTGAAGTTATACTAGCAGGTCACTGAAGATTACTTTGTTCACAGAAGACCCACCTGTGAATCAGCATCAGCTTTGCATTTGCAGATCCATCTTTTTTTTTTTTTTTTCCTTCTTCTTCTTTCTCCTTTGTCAGCAGCGGTTAGACTGGGGAAATGAGAAGGACCTATTAAAAGCACCATCTATATCGACATGATGCTGCATGTTCTGGGGTCCCTGCCTCCCCATCTTCCAGACAGGAGATCTGGTCAAAAATCCCACACCCTTGTTCCAGGCTGTGCTCCCAAATTTCCTTGCACAGAATGCAAGAGTACATCACACCTAGAGTGTGGTGAGTGTGTGCCCTGTAGCCTGGCGTGGACTTCAGATGTGGCCACAGAGCAGCACGCAACACAAGACCTGACAGCTCAGGAGTGCCTATGTGTCTGCTACCTGAGGTACAGTCCAAGTGATCTGAACAAGAAGTAGTTTGAGTTTAAGAGCAGAGCCTAACAAAGACAGGAGCCTAGTGTCTGGCAAGTTAGGAGCAGATACCAAGTGCAAAGGGAGTTTTCTCCTCCAACCACTGCAGGCAAGTGAATGTCAGCAGCATGTGTGGCAGTCGCCTGCAGCTCTTGCATTCAACTCCCTTGTGCTAAAATGTCAAACAGGATCTTTGCCACTGGCATAAACATTTTAGAGAAGCTTCAGGGAATATACTTCAGTGCTTACACTTCTGCTAGTTCTTGTCTTGCAACACAGGAAAGATCCCTCAGAAACAAACACAGACTGTGACTTGCAGTGAAGACTAGGATTTCAGCTGTGAACAGATGAGGTTTTGGAAGGAGGGGAGGAAAGGAGTCAAGATTTGAGAAATTACAGAAAGGTCAGATGCTTCCCTTACACATGCAGCCCTTTCAAAACAAACCGATGCCACATGGCACTCTTAAAAATATAAACAATGTTGTTCCTGCAGCATTTATAATCTCATATCCAAAGTTTCCAAACAGCAGCAGAAACCAGTTGTACAGAGAAGAGTGTGACACCAAGGTCCAACTCAGTGTAAAGAAAGAAATGTTTCTCTTTGGCTCTCTCTGTGCCTACCAGGGTGGTGATCACATTAAATGGGAGAAGGCAACAAAGGGGCACTCCAAGCACGTCACGTTTCATAGCCGCATGGCCTATGTGAGATGTTGCTCTTCAAGAAAGCATTCTCTAAAGAATCAGTGTTCCTCCTCCTAGTCAAACCTAGTAACCTTTGAGACATTGCATGATGCCTCATGAAACCTTTGCAGAAGATACATGTTCCCACAAGTGCAAACAATTGATATTGGAAAGGATCAAAGTAATAAATGAACATCCAATGTTCATAACCAACTAAGAAGTCAGCAAAGGGAAAATACTGTGGTAATGGTTGTGTTTTTCCCCACAAGGTTAGGTAGTCTTTGATTTAAAAAGATTGAGATGCATAGCTTTATATAGAGATTCCAGCTCTTTTCTTAGACAGTCATTACCAAGAGGACAACAAATTACAAACACACACGCGCACACATACTAGGGAGTGTGATGTCCTGAAAGGATAGCCAGCCTTGTTATTTTTTCACCCCTTGTACAGAATGTACATGACTGCGGTAGGATTGCTGAGAGTTATGAGTTATATGGGGCTATATATAAACCTAATATAAGTTGTGCTCTCACTTACAATTTAAATTAAGTAGAGCGGAGTGCACAATGTGGCTAATTGCATATATTCTTCCCTTTATGCTCACATACAATTTCCTTTCATCTTAAGAGCTGTGTTGGAACAATGAAGAGASTATGCTAGTTTGTATTTTGTTAGCATTTATTTTATGAACTGCGTTCTCAGATTACATATTACTGCTGTCAAGAACCATAAAACTTTCAAGAGAAGCTCCACTGATTTTTTTCCTTATTTTATGCTATTGTGGCACTGTCACAAAAAATATTAAAATGGACAAACATTGCTTCTCCATTTATGGCTTTGTACAATTGTTACACAGTGAATGATACCCAAATAAATTCCTTTTTTCCCCCCCTTAACTCTGGCAGATATAACAGATTGAGACATTGCTAGACAACTACTAGACTGAAGTAATTAAACAGTGTAATGTGCAAACAGCATTTTAGAGTCAGCAATTAGATCACTCAAATTAGATGTTTTATTTGCCCAAACATGTCTGTAAATCTCATCGAACAAAAGGTTTCATTTACAAACAATAGAGCATCAGACTTTCAAAGCACAGTGCTACAGCTCTCTAGACCACTGCCTGTAGTCAGTGCCCAATATACCCACTTGCCTATTCCTTTTCCTACCTGCAGCCCTCTACAATAGCAGAGATCCATCACACTGATGCATTGACGAGACATATAAACACCCCACGGGTAGCCTAGCTCCCTGTACTTACAATGGTTGCTCAAACGGTATGTATGGGCTGTACCCTTGACTGACTGACTCCAGATTTCTGAACGGAGGAAAACATAATCCCTCAGCAGTACGGGATGATCTGATCAAATGTGTTTATTCATCTTTTGAAACATGTTTGAATTTTAAATTAATCTAGTGTTTCTGAAACATTCCTGTTCACAGCCTTGAAAATTGAAGTCTTTGAGCCCAGTCAGATGCAACATGAATAAAAGCAATGACTACAATGTGTTTTCTTAATGTTGTTATTGTCGTTGTGATATGTTTGAGAGAACAGCATCATAATAAAAATATAATATCCCATTGCCTGCTCAGCTTTAGACCTACTTTGCACTGTACTAAAAAGAGGAAACCTGATATTCCAGTGAGTTTTCTCTGTAGTCCAGGTCCATTTATTACCTAGAAAATGGTGTAAGTCAATTCACTGAGTACACACAAACCTTAAAAAACCTGCCACATGACAGGCTGAGACTGTATCATTCATTATTTAACACTGAAAAATTCACACAATTATTTTATCTATACAGTAGCACGGGAGACACCTCTTTTATACTTCACCTGTCTTAAAAGACCGATGACCTTTGTTTCCCTTTCTCTCCCCTCACGTTACTTCTTAAGAGATATATTTTCATCATTATGTTGTCTGTGGATGAGAGGCCACTTTCAAGAGAGTCAAAAAATTATCTGAGAGATCACATACGATCTCTCAATCCACTCTTTGGCAATGCAATAGGAGCGATGCACACCCTGTATCTTAGGTAAGAAACCTTTTCCTTAATTAAATGCTGTTAAAATCCATCCAGAAATCTCATAAATAGTTTACACTAACGCTTGACATTAACCACCCAACACGTTGTCCAAGCAAAACAAGCTGAACCTGTCTATGGGTTTAAACACATGTACCCGGCCAAACAAAAGAACACAACCCATTCAGGGACAGAATACTGCAGCCCACCACAAAAACAACAGAAAAAAGTAAATTCTATGTTGGTCACAAATTTCTTATGAAACATTGTCAGAGCATTGCTAAGTAATGATCATAATATCCTGCTATTTACAAATTAACTCCACTCCCTACTGAAGCCCCCAAACTGAAAATGTTCCACATGTCCATAACTTTAGACAGCTGAGAAAGGCACTGGGTACCTAAATCACGTGCATTCTCAGCTAGGTGTTGATTTAAGATGCAAATGGCCCAGTCCAAGTCCCATTCAAATCACTAGCAGCTTTTACACTGATTTCAGCGGGGTTAGAACTAGATGTTAAACTACTTCTCTTAAAATAAGGTTATTTTGAATGATCTATGCCTCTAGGTACAACAGCAATAAAAGAAGCAGGAATAATCAATGGGACCATTTATAAATAATAGTGTTGGAATTGTCTGTAGAAAGAAGTCCCTCTTTATTCCTTCTTTCCTGGGACAGGTGAATAGCTCTTGCCAAAGCAAAGCTACAAAGAACATCCTGGAGTATAGCAGGACTTCTATCTCTCAAAGGGTTAGTGGGTTTTTGAGTAGGCACGTCATCTGGCATGAACACTTTTCAGTCCTCAATACGAGTTTGGAAAGGCTGGAGACCACTCACATCATTCACATAATTTATTTTCAATGCTAAGATTCCTTGAACCTCTGCAGCAAGGCTTAATCACCATTCAGCATGCTTCTAGGTCTTTCCTTCTCTATGTCTGATAAAGAAGAACCTGCCCAATTTAACCTAAGTGCCATAAACAGGAGGGCAGCAAACAGATCGGTCACTTTGTACTCAGCCAGAGGCGTTCACTGAAGGATCAGTGAGGACAGCCAGCCCCAGCTGCCATGGGATGTGGGGAGCAGCAGCCCCTCAGCCTCACCTAACACCTGGCAAGCTTCTGTAAGGTGCTACAACCTCTTGACCATGAATTTAAAAGCTGTTTTTATAGCATCAGCACGTCCCTACGCCGTATGCCTCAGCAGGGCTAGTCCCTGCATGAAAAAAAAAGATTCACCTATTTGCTATACGATCCTCTAAACCAGGTACCACGCCTCAGCCTTCACACAAGGTTTTATCTGCTTTGTAGCAGCAGCAAGAATGAAGTCTGAACAGAAACATTTACCCCCTCGCCTCTCCAAAACAGGCCCCAGAACTCCCTTGGACAGGGAGCCATTCGAGATAACTTTCCTCTTAAAATCTCGGAGAACGTCAGAGGGAAAAGGAGATTTCCACAAAGCAATCTTCTGAAACTACACTCTGAATAGATACTGCAACATTGGTATTTCCAAACGATTGTACCTAGGTGACAAAAACAATGCATTACCAATCAAGGTCCCAGCATTTTGGGGACAGATACAAGCTGCTATTCAAGGGGCAAAGGCACTGCACACACATACCCCTACGATGCTGAATACGGTTAACCAAAGCCCAGCTCACAGGTGTGCACACCCCACCCTCCCGACATCCTACTCCCTTAAAACAGGCCAGATCAAATCAAAGGAGCCTGTCATCAGGGAAGCAAGGAGCTGCAAAGACTTCCTGTCAGATGGGTAAGGAGAACAAGATGGTGACAAGTGTACCATCTGGAAATTTACTCTTCTCGCCAGGCTGCAGCACATAGCCCACATTAAAAAGATTGCAGGAAGTGCTTTGCAGCACCATTGCCTCTTGGCTTCTGTGTTACCCTCCTCCTCACGCAACTTCAACACAAATTGGGCAACGTGTTGCTCTGGCAATGTACAGAGACCACAAAGTGATCCACAGTGGCTGGTACCACTGAAGCATCCACAAAATTACCCACCCCCATCCCTTTTCAGTTCAGTTGTGCAATGCTGTAACATCCCATCCTCCAGAGCTTGAGGGAGGCAGGTGGCATGCTTGGAGGCTGCACAAAAAGCAAATCACCAAGGGTCTGATCCCACTGGTTTCACACTTTCCAAAACCCGCTTTCTTCTGCACATAATCACCTTGGAAATCAGGGGAGCCATTGCTATAGGTAAGGCACACCTCAACATAAGTAAGAGGAGAGAGAACCAGGCTCCATTCACAAGCTGAAGACCAGGACTATGAACATTACACCTCAGCTCAAAGCTGAAGCAGTAATCTGTAAACAGCTTAAATCAACCTTTTGAGATTCAGCTTGGCACAATCCACACCTAGAGTCTCAATGAACTCAAGTTTCTAAGCTCCATCTACTTAAAAACTTATTAGAAAGCCAAGGGAATTGTTTCTATTTGTGAAAGGAACAGATACATATAAATATGCTTATATATATAGATACATATAAATATGCTTATGCATATATATACACACACTTATATAAAAAGCATATAAAAATATACATTACAAGTGAAATTAAAGGTACGGGACATGTTAGGTTTATTTAAGAAATGGTTAAAAATACAGTACAAGGTAAAGAACCCAACAATCAAGAATGAACCAGTTAATGAATAATATATGATAACTCTCAAAAGATATTTATTCTGCAAAATTTTCCAAGCATTTTACATTTTTAAAAAAGTTTCAGTGGCCAATAAGAGTTGGTACTAACTGGCTGCAGTATTCAGTCAGGAAAGTTATACAAACATAGGGAGGGCTTACTGTTTCAGCAGAACCCAAACACGCTAAAAACCATTTGCAGTGCAGCTTCCCCAATTCCCTGCTTTTGTCAAAAATAATTAACTGTCCCTCTCATTAAGGTATCACTGCACTGATATTAGCTTCTTTTTTAAAATACTGGGAGAAAGAGAGGAGGTGCACCAACCTTCTGGATTACCCAGCTACAGATTTGGTATATAAACCCAGTCCAGCACGGTCATCCTTCATTTGGATATGCAGATTGGAAACATTAGATCTTTTATGTCTTTCCTTCCCTCTCCCCTCTCCTGATGTATGTAGCAGGACAAATTTTGATGTATTACACAACGGTGCAAGTTGTACAGGACTCAGATGATACACACATCAAGACATCAAGCCCAATTCCATTCTCCTAGTTACATCAGATTAAATACAGCGACTTGTTAGATTTCAGTGGTATTTCTGCTGGTGTAAACATTAAAAAAACAAGAGGAGAGATAGTCCTGGAATGACAATATTTATTAAAACCAGCTTCATTTCAAGGAAAAGTGGTTGGTGATAATAGCGCTCAGAAAACCTAGCTGATTGCTTAACAAAATTTTATTTACGGGACAATAAATGCATTCAGCCAGCTATCAAATAATGGCACTTTTTGATGGGCTTTAAGCTGTCTTTATAAAAACCTTTGTTAGACTGCTAAGATCCTTCCACATTATCTTCAACTAGAAGAGCARCAATAAATCAGTTTATTGTCCCTGACCCTGCTCTGATCCCTGACAACTGAAATTCTCATATATAGTCTAATTTTTTGAAAAAATAAGTAAATACTGATTCAGATACAAGCTTTTTCAGCCATGGAATTACCTCACAGAGAATTAAGCTAATTTGGAATAAGGCCATTCTTTTAGCAAATTATTAAAGAACATGGAATAAATTCAAACTACAGGCTAATCTGAACTCACCTCCCTGTATAGAAAACACATATCTCTATTTACATCCCAGTTCAAACTAATCAGCATAAGGGGGACGTGTTTACTTCAATATCATATGCTAATCTTATTACAGTAGATTTTTGACAGACTTCACTAAGATGTATGTGTTTCACTGAAAAGAGACACAAACTTTCTGCACAACTTCCATAGAACTTCCCTTGTATTTTGCTTTTGGGATTATCTTACGTAAATAGAGGTACATTTATCCCTAAAGTCTTTCGCAGAATGTATATATAGACTAGGCTTACTCTGTGCCAGGTACACATTGGCTCCGATACAAAAGCCACATATCTATGTGCCTGTTCTAGAGTCACTGAAAGGGAAAGGCACTCTTATGGCTTTCTACTTCGCTACCGAACCACTTGAAGAACACTAAACCCACAGGCACCTTCTCCCATGTTCATTGTGTTGGACAGACCATATGCTGTTTTCCTGGTTTTTCTTCTAGAGCCCCTAGACCATCCTCAGAAGCACTAAGACTGAGTCGGTAACCTCCCTTACAGTACCAATGCCTTCAATTTTTGAACAGTCAGATGAATTATCTTCCCCACAAAATTATCAGAATGGACCTCTCTGTCTTAGGGTTTACCTTGGTTTATTTATTCATAGAAGTATTTTCCCTATTCTTCTCTCTAGTTCTCACTGTACACTTCCTCAGATGTAGAAAAGCTTTTTTTGTCACACTCATTTAAAAGAACCTTTGTGTAATAACTTTTTTTGTTCAGCATCCTTCTTTGCATGTAGTAACTAGTTTCCCTGGTTTTGCTTGATTTTTCTTAACTCCCTGACTCCTCTTTTCAGCTTGCTGTCATGTATTATTTGATTTTCAATCTTCAGATCCTCCTTTTCTGTCATACCATTCCCTATCCCAGATGGCCAAAAATATGTTCATTTGAAATAACTTTGTTGCTTTCTTCTTTCTTTTCTTACCTTCACAAACTTTGTGGCACTGCTCTCCTTGTTCAGGATGAAAAATGATCAGAAATACTATTCTTACCTAATTTTCAAGGTCTTGTTAAGATTTCCTTCTACTCAAAGATCATAAATCTACTCAGTCAAGCAAAATACAATCATTTAACTTTTCTGGGGTCTTGTTTAAAGAATGTGTCATGATCAGATTTTCTGTCTTCCTCTCTCTCTACAGAGGTTTCATTTTTGCCTCTCCTCTTTGTCATTTATAAGCCAAATATTAGTTTAAGATACAGTTTGAGACGCTCTGCAGGAGCCACCAGGAACTACTTGCAGTATGCAAGAGGGATTCTGGAGGACATTTGAGAAGGTGACTCTGTCATAGCTTATGCTGTAACGCAAGCAGCTAACCAGTAACTTTAAGTGTTAAAAGGGGTCATGGCATACATGAGTAATAGACATCTGATCTCCAGTCAMAGGACATATTAACTGCAAACTGGGGATTTTGATATGGTAAAGGGGAATAGATCTAAACAGAGGAAGCATTATCTTCATTTACTGGATGGAATCCCATGGTGGTATCTCAGTAATTAATTGCTGCACATGCTAACATGAAAACTTAAAACAGATAAAATTTCAAAAGTAGAACCCTAAAAGGCAGGCCTAGATAAGAAAAACTAAACGCTTCCATAATATATGTGCATAAAACCTGGGGGGGGCACATATAAATTAGTCTAAAAGAGGCGTCCAAGAAGTGATCCTGTGGGAGATGAAGGATCTGTACTAAATCAAGAGGCAACCCCTTACCTCACTTGTTTCAGGTCTTGCCATGAAGCAAACACCAGATGTAGTCATTTGTAGCTTCTCTTATTCCTTTGCTAATTCATAATTCTGTTGCTCTTGCTCCACTTTGGAAGAAGAGTTATCAGTAAAAACATGTTATCAAGTGTATTGTCCCCTAGCACCACCCTGCAGCCTGAGTCCTAGCCCGCCAGCAGTATCCCAGACAGTTCCCAGCTACATGGTGCAGGGTAGTATGTGACAGGGACTGTATCAATGGACGGGAGGATGAGATAGTCCTGGTTGGTTGCAGAAGGAGAGTTCACCTGTACAGGTAAGAAATGTACTATGCCACTTTCAAGAAAAGAGGGCAAAGTCTAAACTACCTTATCTACTAGCATAGAGTAGCCTRTAATAATACTCCTGACAAGGAAGCGACTACTTCCTCATCTTGTTCTAAAATGGTCAATGATTTTGGTCCCCCGAGTTGCTCTACAATGGTAGATGATGCAGGAAAACAGAGTATTGACTGGAAACAATTACATGACATTTCCTCCATGGAGATGAGCTATTCTTCTTTCCTTCTGCTTGCTGGTCATGTCAGAAAGCCTTATACCAAAAACACTCTCACACTTGGTGTGGGCAATTTTTGAAACCCTTGTCCAACAGAAGAGATGAAAGGAGCAGGACAAATAGTGGAAAATAAACATTTTCATGAATCCAAACTCTCATTTTGATTCTGGTTTTTTGTTCCCTTTTCCACACCCATTCACATGTATGAGTTTGTATTTGCATAAATGCTGGGAATAAGGGCCCATACAAATACTCATTCATATGCAAACAAGGGTATTCACTCTTGTTCTGTAAGTGTTTGCCCTCTGTTTACAAGGCTTCAGCAGCAAAATCACAAAGCAGAAAAACATCATGAATTCCAGCTGGTCAATGATACCCCATCAATAATGCTTACTAGCCCAAAGAAAGTCAAAGCAAGAAGACAGAAACACACTGATGTTCACCATGTCTTGATACAACTAGGTACTGAGAATAAACATACAGAGGTCAGACCCTGCACACATCATGCTTAAAAAAATACTGCATTTGCTGATAAGCTAGCTGTTTGATAAAGAGAGTCATGTCTACCACAGTGGAGAATGCCTTAACACCTAGCTCTACTTTTTGCTGGAGCATGGGCGGGCAGACTTCTGCTTCAGGGTTTTGTCGTTTGCTTCATTCTGATGCACAGGAGCCCAAAAAGAAAGAGAAACTCCCTAAGGGATGGTTGGGATGCTCACTTGGGAATGGAAGAAGCAGCATTCAAGTCACTGACGCTGACTTCTATAAAACAAGTACTYGAACTTGCTTTTCTATATTCCTGATAAATTAGACCACTGATTTCTTCTATGGCTGATAGCTCTCTGTCACACTCAGCTACTAAAACTGTTAAACTTCACACTTCCCCCTCTCCTCTCCATTTGACCAGTAAGTACCTGGTGAGTTGAGCGCACTTACCCTAGGTACACAAGGTTCAGACTCAAGCTCCTCTTCCAAAGTGGGCCTTCTCCTGGCTTTCCGATGTGTGTTGAGCACTGCTCTGCATTTCTGAAGCGAGCACTTACAAACACGGGGCTATGTGGTACACAGGGACCTCAGTCCTCCTTCCCCCCTTGCCCAGAACTTCCACCCTGGGGTGTATCCGTTTGGGGATGTATCAGCATTTTCTGACAATAGTTTTGGTTGAAAAAAATCCCAAGTATTTCTTACCATCCTTATTCTTCAAGAGCAAAAGACGGAATCTGAAGAAGCATGAGATAGTCATCTCCCAGCACTAAAATGGGAAACTCTACGTACAAATACATTATTTGTTATGGATTTTACTCAAAGACTGAGAAGGCAAAGCATTGTTCTGGGACTTTTYCCCCAGTTAATGCTAGGGATGACTATCAGTGATTTCAGATAAGCCCTTCCTTTCATCCTCAAGAAATGTTCTGGGAAGAGAAAAGTCATTTTATTAGATAACAGGTAATTTTTGAACCATCTTAAATAAATTCCTTTTCAAAGAAACTAAGAAATGCTGGCTCACATCTTGGCATCAGTTATGACAGTGCAAACATATTGACATGCATTTTACAATCAAAATTTATCTTTTGCATCTGTTGTCTACCAAAAAAAAAAGGGGGGAAAGAAAATCACAATATGATCAATATTCATTCCGTATGCAGAGTGAAACCTTCCCAGACCTAAATCACAGTTAAGTTTTTGAAAATCTCTTCTCAAGAAACACTCCACTTCTTAGGAACCAAGAGTCCACACCTCAGGCACTGGCCAGGCTGACACCTGGCAGGCAGCATGGCAGCGAGTGCGCTGCAGAAGCCAGAACGACCCGGCTATGGTGCCTCAGCTGGACCACAGTGCACCTGCACCTCCCAGGAGCCCAGCCCTAAAACAACGTAGCTGCCTGGCAGAGTCGAGAGCCTGCTCCTCCACAGGTGACAGAGTGCCAGGAGAGGTTTGTAAGACATCTCTGAAAATAGCCCAGGAAACGACTGCAATTTACCACAAAAATAATACCACACGCATTCTCACACATGCAAACTACCAGTCAATCAAACCGAGAAGGGGGAATTAAAGTAACACGCAATCAGAACATGGTTGCAAAGGAAAACCACTTTGGTAACACATCTCAAAATGTACTGTGGGTTTTCTTCATAAAGTTGAGTTCCTTTGATTAAATCAGTAGTTTTCAACTTTT
Source organism: Phoebastria nigripes (assembly GCA_035582835.1). Taxonomy (NCBI): domain Eukaryota; kingdom Metazoa; phylum Chordata; class Aves; order Procellariiformes; family Diomedeidae; genus Phoebastria; species Phoebastria nigripes. The sequence continues at coordinate 150,477 of JAYKAV010002842.1, read as the reverse complement.
TAAAATTAACTATTTTTTTCTTCCTTCCCCCACAAGATTTTCTGTTTACTGGAATTATCTTTGGTTGAGGTGCACTGTTTTCTCCCAGGTTGTTTTCTCATTTTCAACACATTTGCATGGGGGTAGGCTGCAGCAATGAGCAGGAGATATACAAGTCTTCTATTCTGATATGTATTTTGATAGAGATTTATTCTGCATTCCCTTAACTTATAGTTTGTATTTGTATTGAGTATAAGCTGTGTGAGGAAAGCAACTGATTTACAAAACAGACATGCAGTACCTACAAACTGACTCCTCTTACCAAATAGGAGAGACATTGTCAATGCAACAGCTTGGTGCAGAAGAGCATGCTGAGCTGAAAAGCAAATACAGCTATCTGATTAATTGATTCTGACCTCATAAATATTATACTTTGGGGGCTCTAATGGAACTTCCTGAGGGTGAATTGCATGGTTCACCTCATTCATTTATATCTCTGGCTGACAGATGTACATTATGAAATGTCACTGAATATGCTGGCAATAAATGAGGTATAACATTAGCATCTTGGTTCTGTTTTCCTGAAGGAACACTTTTGTTAAATGAATCCCACACCAGTAAAAATATTATTCGCTACCATGTATACTTCTTTCTATTTTAATCAGTCTCCCAGAAATACATACTGGCCGTCCAAAAACAGAGCCCTAGTAAATTAATAAAACAAGCWGTTCTTTTGTTGTGCATGTTTCCATTGTGAAGCTATATTGTTGGAGAATATTAGGCTGTGACAAGCATTTGATAGCGTAGTAGTTGCACTAATGTTATGGTTATTATCTTTACTACCATGCAGTGAAACACAGTTAATTAAAATACAGTGAAGAAATTGCTCCCTTCCCCCACCCACACATAAATAAGATGATCAATTTGTTGTTGTAGTCAGCATATAGGGTCCCTTGACCCCTCTGCATGTATTTAGACATTATTCCATTTTATTTTATTTTTTATTTCATTGCCATTTGAGACTGATAAAACTGCATATAGAGGTCTAGGGAATAACAGCAAATAACCATGACATGTGCAGTTTAATGAAATGATATACTGTGGTGCATTGCAATAAAATTCATAAGAATATATGCCACACTCCTGTAAGGTGTGAAAATTCCAATAAACCATTAATCCTTGCCATGAGCAGGCCGTGACTGCGAAGGTAACTTTGCCGATGGATGGGGTGAGGGGAAAGAGAGGAGCGGAGGGACGGAGGCTGAGGGAAGAACAGAGCTACTGGCAAGTGTGGTGGTTAGAGGAAATGAACCATCCCTTTGGGATTAAACCTACTTTTAACTATCCCCTTTCCTCCCACTGTTAAGACATAATTGTTACAAAGGACAGCACTGGAAAAACATGTAATTTATCTCTCACTAGTCACCGACAGCTATTGCAGGCTTATGAGTCCAAGTGAGGCTAAAAGATATTTCATCATATACCATTACCTCTAGGACAGCTTCTGAAGAGCTGCACGGTGGCTGGCTGTTGCACCTCCGCAAGGAGAGAGGTTCGAGGTGTAGCCCGCATGTGTAGCTGCTTCCCAGACACTGCGCACAGGCACATTGCCCTATAACAAACCTCTCTCAGCAAGCTCCAGCCCCCTCTCTTCACTTTTCACAAGGAGAGTGAAGGAGGGAGGCCGACAGAGTTAGGAAAATCAGCCATTACAGGATTGTGCCAAGGCTGCAAACAGAGGTTGAAAGTAAGTTACAGAATTTGTGCCTGCTACTACATCTGTGCATTTATTGATTTACTCTCAGGCACAGACTACAGCTGTGCTGTAAAGGGACTGCACAGACCTCTCCACCTTTGCACAAAAGTGCACAGGTCAGCTGTCACTTCAGTCCTTATAATTTTTTGACTGAGTTTATGCTTTCCAAAAGGCTAGAAAAGCATGTGCTAGATGCAAAGAGCACCATCTAGCAATAAGAGCAGGAATACAAGGCATTGCTTTTGTAACATCACCTCTGCTGTACATTGGGAATGCTTCTGGGAGCGGCCAGGCTCTGGAATTGGGCTCAAGGTGGCTGCAAGGGGAGAGCAGCGTCCTTGGCAGAAAAGGATACCTGGACTCCACGGACATGGATGCTATGAGAAAAGCTCCTCCCTGCTCCAGTGTCATTTCCTCTGCTTGGTCAAAGTCATGAGTCAGACCCCATAAAAATCATGAGGGTTTTTTTTTTTTTTGTTATTTAAAAAAAGTGGTGGAGGTGAGGGGAAGCAAGTTGTAAATTCTGTGACTGCTTTCCTGTTCAGTCTTTATATTTCTTGCCTTTATTCTGCTAACCATGATGTGACTCCTGGTTGCAGTGTCTGTATGTTAGGATGTTTGCTAGCATAACTATCTATTAAAACAGAACTGGAGATATGTTCAGGATCAGTAAATAGGATTTCTACCCTGGAAAACCTTTAGAAGGTATATATGCTTAGATGTAGACAATTAATCATGTAGATGTAAAAAGCAGAGAGACAAGCGAGCAGTATAAGTATGGTGATACTGGTTAAGTTTCTTATTTACATTTTTCTACCATTTAAGAATATTTGCCTCTTCTGCTTCTATCTTGCACACAACTGAGAAAAACAAAACACAGAGAGAACAGGCATAAATAAAACAAATGCAAGTGCTTTACCAGTCTCCGCCTAAGTACCATCACACCCATACCTTGGCTGATAATTCATTTGGATAAAACAAGGGAGCTACCCCACACTGCTTTATAACAGGCGACATCATCACATGCATGATTACCTGGCTAATAAACCAGGGTCACAATTATACAGTACCCAGTGCCATAAACCTAGCCCTGCCGAGGTGTTACACCAGTCAGCGTGCTCTGAGGCTGCTCAGCACCTCCCACTCACACTGGGCACGGACCCAGTTTTGCCCTGCTCCAAACCCCTTGTACACCATCAATCAAAGGTGGATCCATTAGGCGCAGGCTATGAATATGATGCCAAGTTGGACCATTCTAATCCTACCCAGTAGAGAGCAGCCAGGCGAACACATGCCAGTTACCTTGTCTGAATTGTGGTGGAAAGCAGGTCACTAACAGCAGAGGAGTCCGCTTCAAAAATGTTAATCGTTTCACACTTGTACTTAATGTACAATGTCTAGACAGTATTGACAGTATGTACAGACCATCCTTTCAGGGTAAGGCATTAGCTATCTCAGAGACCTGAAGCTGTGTTGCTATAATCAAAGTCTACAGTCTTTTTTGGKTTTTTTTGGAGATCATTTGCTTCTGTGCTGAAAATTTCCCTGTGTGGCCTTACAAGCGATGCAGCTATATACGCCTCCCCAACACAATAGGTGGAAGAGGAGGAGAGGGGAAGGAGTCTTTAACCAATTGTGAGCAAATTTACCTGCTTTATAAAGTATTGTGGCTGATAGGAATGATGATCTCTTTATCTATATAGAGCATAATTTATTTTTCTTTAAAAATGTCCAGTATACTAGCTTTTAATTTTGATCACTAAATATCAACAGCAACCTTTAAGACAAGAATGTATCAGTACCTTTTATTTTCTCCTCACAGACTGGGTTTTCACTACACAGACAACAGCAGATGTTTTTAACTCCACAGTTTTACATTTCTTACAGCTAATTCGGTGTTTTATTTTCACCACAAACCACACTTCTATAAATGGCCCAGCCAAAACATCATTAATTTTCCCTCCAGCAGCCCACCGTGCTCTAAGGGCGCAACAGCCAAGGACACATTAAGCTGCCCTAATGCCTGAGATTTGTCAGCTTCCCTTTGCTTTCCTCTGAAATCAGCTGCTTGGTCTCTCAGAAGGCAGGTCAAGCCCTGCAATAGCCAGTGCCTATCGTGGCACAGGAGCACCCTCATACGTGGCATTTATGTGGCCAGCAGTGCTTAAGGAACTGAGGGCCACCAACAGTGTCACCCAGCTCTCTGTGTTGTTGTTGAGGAGCACAACAGACACATCATTCAAAGGCTTCTCTTTTCACAAGTGACATTTCTATAAAAAAACAGTCCTGGGCTGTTCTTTACTTTTAAAAGGCCCAAAATGCATTGCAGTCTCCTTCCTTTTAAAGCCGGTACCCATACCATTATCTTACTCATTTCTCTTTTCATCCTGATGATGAAGTAAGAGGCACACTGTTGCTGGTATTTGCAGCGCGCTCTCTCTCTGGTATTTGTGATTCAATAGCTGCCCAGATAAGGTCAGGAGCAGAATAACTTCTGGCCAGTTCAACATACATATCTTTGGAGGGAAAGCAAAGGAAAGCAGAAAAGAAATGAGACCAAATACATGTCAGAGGATGAAAGGAGAAAATAAAAGGAGCTTGAGATATGTAAGCTGACAGTCTTGAATGCTCAGCAATAATGCTAGTAATGCTCTCCACACCAGACAGAATAGCATAACCTGGAAACCAGCAATATGTGCAGAGCTTTCTTTAAAATTAGGGTAAGTATTCATGATGAAGAAACAGAGCATTTCTGAGATGACAAAGGAGTGAATGCTTGGCAGAYGCTTATCAGTTGCGTACACTTGCGGTATCAGAGATTGGTTAGGCAAAGCTAACTTACAGGAACACAGAAAAATTAATAAAATCAAACCAAAATTGTTGCAAGGAAGCACAATTTATCTCCCCTCTCTGACCTTCCAATTCCCCTTGAAGAACTAAACAGCGCCGCTCCTCTAAACCACTAACCTTTCCCAAATGAAAGCACATTGTCTAACACTAAGTATTTTCAGGCATAGGAAGGCCATGGTGAGGGGTGGGGGGAGACAAAACAAGAAAAAAGCAAAACAACAGGCCTTAAAACAGCTTAAGAGCTTTTTCTGTAATACTGAAACAGACCATGAGCTCCAGCTCTCCAAACAGAAGCAAGAGAGTTTTGCTCAAGCAGTCATGAATGAGTTAGCTTGGGTCTAAGCTAGAGAAGATCACATATTCTGAAATACTTACCCCTGATTAACTACAGCCATTTCCACCTCATGTTGTGGCCAGCAGAGCTGCTCTGACTGAATGTTGCCTTTTTTCCCCCCTGCCGGACTAGACCAAATTACTTCTTCCCAACTACAAGAAGATGCAGATAATAATAAAGAAAGAATACCTCTGAAGCATTAGACTTTGCTAACTCCTTCTGAGGCTACTTATTTTCCCATTGTCTAGGTCAGTGTACGTGATCCATTGTTTTTTAGTTATACATACAAGCATATCTATATGCACACACACATACCCCCTATCTAATCAGTTCAAATCACTGACAACAGTAGGTTATATATATTTCTCTCCATAAATCTTCAGTGGCATATCATGCCACAGAGTTTATAACAACCTATTTTGTCAATCCTTTGTTAAGCTTACTAGCTTGAGCTCTCTCCTATTTTGTATGCTGCCTTCCAACTCACAACCTGATGAGGAGTTTACAGAAAAGCTAGACACAGCTGGGCAGAAGCAGCTGGGTCAACCTTGGAAGGCAAACCAGGAACTGACCACAAAGGAACTGTTGCCATGGACCACCTCCTGGGGACCCTAAGTCAGGGTTTAAGTCATCTTAGGTAATACCCTGCAATATATCTGAGGGAACACTGGAAGCAGGACATGTTGGAGGTGTTTGTTCCCAAACTGCAGAGAAGGAAGGAAGAGGGCCATGGTGCCCTCTGCCAAGAGTGGGAGAGAAGGTGTCACGTCATTCACAAGGTAAACCCAATTGCTGATGGAAATTAATTAAGTTGCTTGTGTTAAAGTTCGTATAAGTGCCTGAGCAAACCATGGGGGCAAGCAAGTCAACAGTGGGTAGGTGCTTTCTGAGGCAGAAGCCCAAACAGCCAAAAAAGTACTGGCTATAATGGTAAAGAAAGAGAATGGAGAAAACCCACAAATATTGCTCATCATCTCGGAGACATGAGCCAGCTTACAACATTAGAAGAGATCTGCTAATTAGAAAAGCATTGAAAAAAATAAAGTCAGACCCTGCCTTTGATTTCCTCATTTCAATTTATGTATACTATCTGCAAGGGAATTAAAAGACGAGAGGCAAATACTGCGAAGGAGATTTGCATAAGTTACACTGAAGCGAAGATGCATGCTGGTCTTCAAAGTGGCAACCTCCAACATGGTTTCTTCTTCCTTCCCCACTCACTTTTTTTTTTTAAACCGCTTTTTCCCTTAATGATCATCTCCTCTGCCTCTCTGCAGAGTTGCATGGGAAAATGCTGCCATCCAGTGGCATTCCCAGTGCCAGCGGGACTGGGAGCTGTGGGGGTCCGGAGAGCAGGGCCTTTATCTGCCCAGAGCAGAGAGGGGCAGCAAAGGGGATTCAGGAGCTGGAGTTTAAAGACCTGCTGGCACCCCTCCTTTCACTGCCAGACACGATTTTCTCAAATCAAGGATACGGTGACTCCAAGCATCCTGCAAAGCACTCTGATTATTCATTAGCTGAATCCAGTTTAATCACAGGCAAACAGACCCTCTAACTTACACTTTTGAAAAGTCCTGATTTTTTTCCCTGGTACCATCTAAACAGAACTGTATAAAAATTGACTAAAAACCCAAATAGCTAATTTTAAAAGTGTAATCAGAAAGATGAAAGTATGAAAACATCCTTAATTTTGAATGGAAAATACTTCAAGTTTTTCCTCATTTAGAGTTCTTTCCCCAGTGCCCAAAAATTCCCAGTTTCTCAGACTGAAAGAAAGGTAGTCTGATTTCATGTTATAGCAGAGTCAGGTTTTTCTCCTATGAGCATTCAACATTATTCAGTAACTTATTCAGGGAGAAATGTCCACAATCTTTAAGTTACAGTTTGAAGTCATTCATCTGAGTTTTCAGAATCCATTAAGGCTTTAGAGACCTTTCCATCCCTTTGGTAAAAGCTTGAAAATATCTGTTCCAGGTCAACAAACTGTGCATGTAAACAAGCAGTTACATAGCTAATGTTACTGTCTCTGAAAAGGGAAGACAGGAAGGACTAGAGCGAAAACAATCCTCTTAAACAAGTACATACACTTGCAGAGAAGATCAGCAATGGCCAAAATTAAGAAAAGGGTTGTTGTTTATTTACCTTATGGTAAAGGGATTTTGCATAACACCATCACTTAAAAACATATATGTGCAAAACTAATCCACCAAGTTGTTTAAGAAAAATTAGCATGAGTTTGTGGACCTTTGTTTTGACTGTGTGTTTAGCAGTATGTGCTAATAAATCGCACTGAGGTTGAGCCTCAGCTTGAGTTTATGCTGCCTTCTTGCTCCACGAATCTCCTTGACCAGACATGCCAAGCTTGGCATGGACTTGGCTCTGTTATTCAGCCATCAGAGCTTTAAACTTCATCATAGAATCATAGAATAGTTTGGGTTGGAAGGGACCTTTAAAGGTCATCTAGTCCAAACCCCCTGCCATGGGCACGGACAATCTTCAACTAGATCAGATTGCTCAGAGCCCCGTCCAACCTGACCTTGAATGTTTCCAGGGATGGGGCATCTACCACCTCTCTGGGCAACCTSTTCCAGTGATTCACCATCCTCATTGTGAAAAATTTCTTCCTTATATCTAGTCTAAATCTAGCCTCTTTTAGTTTAAAACCATTCCCCCTTGTCCTGTCACAACAGGCCCTGCTAAAATGTTTGTCCCCATCTTTCTTATAAGCCCCCTTTAAGTACTGATAGGCTGCAATAAGGTCTCCCTGGAGCCTTCTCTTCTCCAGGCTGAACAACCCCAACTCTCTCAGCCTTTCTTGATAGGAGAGGCATTCCATCCCCCTGATCATTTTTGTGGCCCTCCTCTGGACCCGCTCCATCCAGTCCATGTCTGTCTTATGCTGAGGGCTCCAGAGCTGGATGCAGTACTCCAGGTGGGGTCTCACCAGAGCAGAGTAGAGGAGCAGAATCACCTCCCTCGACCTGCTGGCCACGCTTCTTTTGATGTGGTCCAGGATACAGTTGGCCTTCTGGGCTGCGAGCGCACATTGCCAGCTCATGTCCAGCTTTTCATCCACCAGTACCCCCAAGTCCTTCTTGGCAGGGCTGCTCTCAATCCCTTCATCCTTCAGCCTGTATTGATAGCGGGGGTGGCCCTGACCCAGGTGCAGGACCTTGCGCTTGGCCTTGTTGAACCTCATCAGGTTCACAGGGGCCCGCTTCTCCAGCTTGTCCAGGTCCCTCTGGATGGCATCCCGTCCCTCAGGAATGTCAACCGCACCACTCAGCTTGGTGTCATCTGCAAACTTGCTTAGGGTGCACTCAATCCCACCGTCTATGTCACTGATGAAGATATTAAACAGTACTGGTCCCAGTACGGACCCCTGAGGGACGCCACTCGTCACCAACCTCCATCTGGACATTGAGCCATTGACCACTACCCTCTGGATGTGACCATCCAACCAATTCCTCACCCACGGGACAGTCCACCCGTCAAATCCATATCTCTCCAGTTTAGAGAGAAGGATGTTGTGAGGGACCGTGTCAAAGGCCTTACAGAGGTCCAGATAGATGACATCTGTAGCCCTTCCCATGTCCACTGATGTAGTCACTCCATCATAGAAGGCCATAGGTTGGTCAGGCAGGACTTGCCCTTGGTGAAGGCATGCTGGCTGTCTCGAATCACCTCCCTGTCCTCCACGTGCCTTAGCATAGCTTCCAGGAGGATCTGTTCCATGATCTTSCCAGGCACAGAGGTGAGACTGACTGGCCTRTAGTTCCCHGGGTCTTCCTTTTTYCCCTTTTTAAAAATGGGGGTTATGTTTCCCCTTTTCCAGTCAGTGGTAACTTCACTGGACTGCCACGACTTCTCAAATACAACGGATAGTGGCTTAGCGACTTCATCTGCCAGTTCCCTCAGGACCTGCAGATGCATCTCATCAGGTCCCATGGACTTGTGCACCTTCAGGTTCCTTAGATGGTCTCGAACCTGATCTTCTCCTACAGTGGGCAGTTCTTCATTCTCCCAGTCCCCGCCTTTGCCTTCTGCAACTTGGGCGGTGAGGCTTGAGCACTTGCCATGAAGACTAAGGCAAAAAAGTCATTGAGTACCTCAGCCTTCTCCATATCCTGAGTAAACAGGTCTCCCGTTTCATTCCGGAGAGGGCCCACATTTTCCGTAGTCTTCCTTTTATCACTGATGTACCTGTAGAAGCTTTTGTTGCCCTTGATGTCCCTGGCCAGATTTAATTCTATCAGGGCTTTAGCTTTCCTAACCTGATCCCTGGCWGCTYRGACAATTTCTCTGTATTCCTCCCAGGCTACCTGTCCTTGCTTCCACCCTCTGTAGGCTTCCAGAGGTAGGCATGCAGCTCCCTCTGTGCTCTCTGCACCCAGAGGGTGAATTTTGAGTCCTTTCCACAGCACTCACTCACGGGTGCCAGCTGCCCAATGCCCAGCACCCACCGTCCTGCCCTGGGTCCTCTCCTGTGAAAGAGAGGACCCTCTCTTCTCTCTCTCCTTCAGGACACAGCAATCCCGCAGGAACAAAACCAGTCCTTTATTTTGGACACAATCAATTATTTATATCCTTTTTCCCCAATTTACAAAATCTACCCACACTTTCAACTTTTCAATCACTTTACAGACAGAGCACATAATTGCCTATTGCACAGCCCTAGTCCTACACTAATGAACAACAGTCTCACCAAAGGAAGCAAAAGGGCTGCCTGGGATCATCTACATGATTCTCCAGTGTGAGTGGATAGAGTCAGACTGGGGGCTGGCTGGGTGTCTTTCAGACTGTCACCTGTGGGGCAAAACACCAAGCCTGTGGATTTCCAGGCCTTGTCCAGATTCCACCTCCCATACCGTACCAAAGTCCTAATGCAGCAAGTAGAACATAAGAAAGACATCTACCTCCACATGCACCCATGAAAGAAAGTTAATGGATCAGAAAACTCCTTGTCTCAGTGTAAGTATGCAACTTAGTCTCAGTTTCATGTTCTTCATTCCCAGTATAAACCATTTTCAGTAATCCCACTAACTTATGGCAACCTTTTTATATGTATTGAAGTAATAGCTCTTTGAAGCCATAAACTGCTGGTCTGTATGTAAATTCAAGAAAGCCTGTTTCTATTTCTGAAGGTTAAGTGTTCAATCCATGCAAAGCCTATATAAATAGTTCAAAATCAACCAAATCATCAATCAATTGATCTTGCCTCTCAGGCTGAGCCTACGCATCTGGACACAGGACCTAGAGGCATGCCAACAATGTGTGGTAAAGGAATGTATATTCCACACATGACAACGCTAATGGGAGGCTACAGCCCCTGTTAGCCTTCTCGGTTAAATCTACTGCTGCCCATCCCCTATATCTGTTTATTCAAACAGTCTCTCCGCTATTTTCCTCTCACAAAATGTTTTCCCTCCTTGTCAACAGTTGGCTCCACTGGCTAGATATTTTGCAGAATCCTTTATCACTCCTGTTTACTGTGTGACTACTCTATGACTAGACATGACTTTACACTTCCCAGAGGTGTTGTTGTGGTATGTTTTAAAAGGATGAAGAATTATTAAAATATGAAAAGACTCTCCTTTGGGCCTATCCAAAGTCATTAAAATCCAGCAAAGTTCAAGAAAAGACAGATTCACAAGAAACCTCCCCCCCCATCTTGTGTTTTTTGGTTTTTTGTTTGGGTTTTGGGGTTTTTTTTTGTTTTYTTTTCTTTTCTTTTCTTTTTTTCATCCCTTTACTCCTGCTAGTTGCATGAGTTGGTTTCTGCTAATTTTGCAAGAGTCAAAAGATCCAGATTGTTAAACCATTCTGCTCACTCTATCTGGGCTGCAAAGGGTCTGCTCTTTCGACGGTTGTCATTAAGCTCATTACTGCACAATTTAATCATAGATGCTTAGACAAAACACTTGAAGCAAAGTCTCACAATCAACATGTCTAAGTGTATTACGTAATAGATTAGTAGAATGGAAGCTTCCAATTTCCCATCAATAAGACTGAGTAAATTATTTTCTTGAGTAGCCCAATTACTATGAAATCTCTCAACCAAAACCTCTTCTAAACTCTATCTATCAGTCATTTACTACATGCATCCTTGTCAGAAGAAATATTCATTTATCTGCTCCATTTAGAATAATGAGCCTAATGAGTTTATAATTGTTATTTATCAAAATCCTTTATAAAAAGTAATGAAGGAAAAGCAACTGTTGCATCAAATAAGTAGAAAAAGCCACTGCCACGTTGATGCATTTCAATAGCTGCAATATTGCTTTCAAAACTTTTGATGTGGACATAAAAAATTAACAAGGGAGAAAAAAGTACCCGTTTCTCTCATTCAAAAGATCAAAAACTCCTCCAGTCCTATATGCATTTTCTGTTGAGAGTAAATAAATAAGCTTTAAAAGAAAGAATAGATTCATCTTGATCTTTCTTAATCATGGCAAAAAAGGCAAGAAAGAGAAAGATAGAAAGCAAAGACAATCAAGAAAGAGGCACTAGGAAACTTATCTTGTTGAGCTGCTTCTTTACCTTGTTTCAGTCAAATGAGCCAGGTTTACTGAGACTGTTTCAAACTCTAGGTTTCTGCTAACCTGGCTCTTCTGAACTGCAGTGGGTTAGGCAGGGCTAAGCACAGCCACCAAGTCGACAAATCAGAGGGAGAGGTGGCATGTGGAAAACAAGCATATCTGGCAGCAACAGCCTCTACAGTCAACACAATTGGAAGATGACATGTCCACAGCCTTAGGTAGTAACCAGTGTGTTTCACTAGACAATACGTCAAGCCAAACCACAAAGCACATGTTATGGTGTTTCCAGCTGCCATCAAAACCCAATGAACCACAAAGTTACCATTAATGAGAAAGTACGCACGTCCCCTCCCATGGGATAGCCCATGTGTGGGATTTGCATTGCCAGCAGTGGGAATTTCACATTTTGCACGAAATCCCAAACAGACGGTTCAGCATTGTGCAGTCTTTCACTCATGGAGTTAGAAGGGTGTGGCTCCCACCCCCCCAGGATGCTTTTGTTGAGCTATGCAAAAACATGCAAAGGTAAATCAGCATGCAACTGTTAAAATAATACCGCCATCACTAAATCCCACCATTTCACAATGAAGTAGGACTCCTGTCACATGTAGCAGTGTTCAGCATTTACACACCTTCAACAGTGCCCTTGCTTGCCTCTCACCTTTCAGTTTATAGCACTTCACTCAGCATTTATTGTCATCTTCCAAGCACTTGGCAAACATTAATGATTTTAAAATAAATAAATAAATAGGACTGGCATAATATAATGAAGACAAGTCTAGGGGACTGTTTTGCCCAGGGCTGCAGGCAATAAATAAATGCACTACAAGGTTAACATAAAGTCAAACTGAAGACTCAAAAAGCACCTCAGCATCTAAGACAGTACCATAGAGGGAACACAGTGAATCCATCAGCAGCCACTGTTATATTTAAGGGCACATTTATCCTGGATCCCCTATTTCAAAATATTCACAAATCACCTAGAAGACCTCCTCTGAACCTTCATCACACTGTTGTGCTGACCCACTCACGCTGATCTTTTATTCACTTCAAGAGTTACCATGGTAAATAGGTGTCTTGTTTTAGTCACTCTCTTCAGACCTTCCATTTTATTACCTACGTGAACTGTCTCAAACATCAAGACAGTCTGCAAAGTTTCTCTCACACACACACATGCTCATTGACTGCCTATTCCCAGTGAGTATCTTTAAGACAGATAGCCTCTTGAGCTCACATAATAAGGAAGACTATATTAAAAGTGTAAACCGAGTCACACTATTTCACACAAAACACATCCCCAGGGACAGTGCAGAATTTATGAGAAAAATTGTTAGGGAGTAAAGAACACAGATGTACTTAAAGACAGAAATTAGCCAAAAAAAATTTTTTTTWAAAAAATCACTTCAACTGAAAGAAAAAGATAAAGAAATTTTGAAGTTCTAATGGACTATGCCAAATAGCGTTAGTGGGTTCTCCATTATCTCCAGATTAGTGATATCTTCTCCAGATATCAAAGCAGAGATAGCAGAGCATGTAAGGAATAGATACAAATCTGAAACTTGAGCCAAAGTGGGGCTGGGAGAATATACCAATAAGTTGTTGCTATATACTTGTGCAGTTCATAGGCTTTTTCCAAGGCATCCAGCATTAATCTCTATTGGAAACAGGATACTGTGCTAGATGAATATTTGGTCTAAGCAATACTACTATTTTCCTATTCTGAATTCCTTTTCCCTCATATTTATAAGCTCTTTGTAGATGGTTAAAAAGGAAGAGGTTTGAGATTCCACAATATACGGATGAAAAAGATTTTAGAAGAGGCAAAACTACATTTAAGAATTACAATATTTCTTTTTCCTTGTTCTTGTGCTTTAACCCCAGCTGGCAACTAAGCACCACACAGCCACTCACTCACTCCCCCACGGTGGGATGGGGGAGAGAATTGGAAGAGTAAAAGTGAGAAAATTCATGGTTTGAGGTAAAGACAGTTTAATAGGAAAAGCAAAAGCCGTGCACAAAAGCAAAGCAAAACAAGGAATTCATTCACTACTTCCCATCGGCAGGCAGGTGTTCAGCCATCTCCAGGAAAGCAGGGCTCCATCACGCCTAACGGTGACTTGGGAAGACAAATGCCATCACTCCAAACATTCCCCCCTTTCTTCTTCTTCCCCCAGCTTTATATACTGAGCATGATGTCACATGGTATGGAATATCCCTTTGGTCAGCTGGGGTCAGCTGTCCTGGCTGTGTCCCCTCCCAACTTCTTGTGCACCCCCAGCCTACTCGCTGGTGGGGTGGTGTGAGAAGCAGAAAAGGCCTTGACTCTGTGTAAGCACTGCTCAGCAATAACAAGAACATCTCTATATTATCAACACTGTTTCCAGCACAAATCCAAAACATAACCCCGTGCTAGCTTCTATGAAGAAAATTAACTCTATCCCAGCCAAAACCAGCACACTTGTCCTTGTATTTTATACACAGACAATTTCACTGCATGCTGATAAGGTTATACTACAGGACGCAAATCTCTGAGGAGCTATTCAAAAGAGATAGCACTCAATAAAAAATCCTCTATTTGAAAAGTCGCAATTAATATGTCCCATGTGAGAAATCAGCTTGACAGATTTGACCATTTTTGGCTCATCCCGGAGTCAATGTCTGGATAGTCTGAAGACTGAACAATGCGGTTTATACTACCAGTAAATTGTTCAGCAGAACTGGCCAGAGAAAGGAAACCCCTTCCAATGAAAAAGGTAGCACTTGCAGTAGGTTTTTGATCACAGCCTCAGGATGAAAGAATATCAAGAACAGATGTTGATATGTTTCTGGTTTCTTTGATAAGATGCCATTTTTAACAGATAAGAAAGGATTTTTTGTCTTGGATAGCTACCAACACTGATGCAGCCATAACACTTGTGAAAATACTTTATTTCTGTGAAGGCAATGTTTTCCTGTTAAAAAATTGATCTGGTTGAAAACGTGCATGTCCTTTGTTAACAACATGCCTACCCAACAAATTCAGGAATGAAAATCATATCCATTTCTTACATGTAAACCTCTGTGGAGCTGTTTTGGTTTTGATTTTCGATTTGTTCTCTCCCCATTTCAAAAGTTAGATTTTCCCATTACAGAGAAAAACCTACCTCACAGAATTATGCAAATAGGGATTAAGTTTAAATCATAAGCAGTGATTTGACATGGTAAAAAAAGCACTACAAAAGATGAAAAAACTGATAAGCTATCCCTATACATTCTAGTGCACATCTGCTTTACAATTGCTGTGCAGGAATGCTGGGAGTCTGTCTACAAACAATTCACATAGAAAAACATTCTAAAAATACCTTAATCTGTTTGCAATTTATTTCAACTGCCTTTGTTACCAAGAGTTTGGTTAATGGAATAGGATAAGTGTACAATTTGGAGACAAGTATTATTATCTGAATGTTACTGAAAGTGTCTCAATAACTGTCTATTTGAAGGAAAGGCAGTAAGGAAAGACACAGAAACAGGCTTTACAGTTTCCAGCCCAGTCCTGCCCTTACCTTCTGCCCCTACAGAAAGTCCTTGCCTACTCTGGCTAAAGACACTGTAGCCCATTTTCAAAGCTTATAGCTTTGAAAATTAAAACACAGTCTAAGCCTTCTCCAAAAGTCTCTCCTCCTGTCCTTGTGAATTCACCTCAGGTTAGCAAAAGCCAAAAACATAAAGGTCCCTTTTTTGCTGCAAGAACAGTGAATCTCATGGGAAGAGTAGCAGTGTGGGATTGTATATTCTCCAGGCTTTCTCCATCTAAAACTTGGACGACTAACTTCCTACATTGCTGCTTACAACAACTTTGCCAAGCTCCATTGTAATGACTAATTCTGTCATGTTTAGAGCCATTAGAAATAATTAATGTTTAGTAGCTATAATTTTAAAATGCATTATCTGGGACAAATAGAAACCAGATTTAAACCAAAATAAGAACATACACTAAACTGCATTCACTTGAATGCCAGACCTTTAGTTAAAATGACGCAGAGCTTTGCTAAACTCTGAGAACACAAGGAAGACGTAGAAGATCTTAGAAGTGGACAGAGATGTATTTAGTAATTGAAAAAAAATATTATTCAATAAATTAAATAAGGAGGGCCCTTCATGAAAACAGTAAAACCCATACCTTAGAGTCTAGATGCAAAATTCATTGGAGATATGGGAATTCCACTTTTATCTCTAGTCAGTCATGTCTATCTTCTCAACAGCAAACAATAATCCTGCTTACAAAGTGGATTCATATTCTTCATGCTTTTCCTTAAGCCACCTGTATATCTGAATACTTAAGCAAGCATTTGTATAAACATGACTATTATGTCTTCTCTTGCCTGAGACTGTTTCTACACACGTACAATGTTGCTCCTTAATTACTCACCACCTGGAGTTTAAAACAATTCACTACTACTTTGAAGCTAGTGGAAAGCAGGTTATTACCTCCTTTAAGAAAATTCAGAGCAACGTCTCTGGAACCTACACTGATAATTCCCTTCAAGACACGGGGCGGGGGGGGAGGTGGGGGTGTGTGGAATCCCAAACCTGTCAACTGTGGATTTTATCTGAATTTGAGAAATTTAAGGAGACTCACAAAAATAACCTGTTCCTCAGACACTCACAGAGTGTTTGTTAAAAAAAAAAAAAAACAAACTAGTTTACTACTGGGATTTTGGCATAGGGTAACCCACACCTGGGGAATTAAATCTGTCAAAGGGGCTGGTCAGTGGCTGTCCAAACAGCGATGGGAGTCTGTTGAAGGGTCCTTGCAAGTGACACCTTCACCTGGGTCAGGTGAGACTCTCCAAACTGTTGTTCTGCAGATTCCTTCTACCCAGCTGGCCCATGGCCCCATGACCACTCTGGTACATGCATAATCCATTGCTGTTATCTCAAATTGCATACAAAACACTCCCTAATGACCTTACCTACATACAAAACACTGTACTATATGACCATTTGTGCATCTGTAGGAACAGTTTCTACAGACTGTTTATGGGCGTCTTATCTACGCACAATTTGATCTGTTTCGCAGTAGGAACCACCTGGGTGTCCCTGGGACAGCCAGCTTCTCCAGTCAGCATGTTAATCATTATATTTAAGCAAAGGAACTGGTCTAAGCACAGAAGAAGCTGCCTAGGGAAAATCTTCAGAACAGTCTGAAATTTCCACATGGAGAACTCCTGCACCAAATAGTCGGTCAAATATTTTTCCAAATATCAGTCAAATACTTTGCTGTGAAGATGTCTAGGAGTTCAGTCAATCACTGAGTTTCAAATCAGTTCAGTGTTCCAAACCAGTTCATTATCTCATCTGTGCAGATGACAAAGCAGGGAGTTCCTGGACCACGCAGGCTCTTAATGACTTGAGTGTAGGTGTGCAAACAGGCACAGCCCTGTTACCCAGCTACAATTATAACAGAACAAACTTGATTTTTTTATTTATAAACTTGAATCCCATAGCCCTTGCCACAAAACAATCCCAGATTTTAGACAGCTACAGTTAAACCGATTTCTTACACAGCTGCCRTGAGAAATCCCTGTTTTCCAGAGAATACCTCCACTCCACCAGAGACCACTGTGGAGCTTGTCCACAGATTCAGCATCTCAAACGTTTGCAACACCATTTTACAGAAGATGAAGCAGGGCCCTGTGTTGCAAAGTAGAAAATTTGCTCTCACAGCTGGATGGGTTAGAGGCTTGTGGTGAAATTACAAGAGATTCTTTACAGCTAAGCTCTCCTAGACATAAAGTTGTACTAAACAGAGCATAGGGCACTGAAAAAAGTCAGTATCCTGCCTTTGTAAGTAAATTGCAATGTGCTCATGTTGCAAAATTTTGCCTAAAATAAAGACAACAGTTCTCGGAAGGGCTATAGATATGAATATCATCTCAGCCAGCACTGGATTTTGTGGGCAATAACAAGCTGAGAAAAATATGCCTCACATTTATGAATGGTTGATATTCAGAGGAAAGACAACATATGGCAATTCTTATTTCAGGATTAGAACATTAAGACAGGTTACAGTAGCACCTATAGTGCCTGACTGCTAACATGACTCACCATATGACAAAACAAGAGAATTGTGTCAGTCCTGATTGCTTTTTCCAGTACCTACATGTAAATGTACTGGAAAGGTCAATAAGAGACTATATTTGGATTTCACTTATCCTGCTATTCCAATTTCAGCTCATGAACTAGACTGAAGGAGATTTGTGAAACACTGGACATTTAAAGCATGGGATAAACATGGTAAGGCACTCAGCCACTTGGATAATTAAAAATTAGTTCTGTCAAAGTTGATAGCCCCCTATATCAGCTACTGAGAGGCAAGTACATGCATCTCATCTGCACCTGCATAAAATGAAGTAATTGCTACTTCACTGATGGTTAACTGTACCAATACTGGAGTGACTCCAAAACCCTGAGAATCCATCAAGCCTTTGGAAACCAGGTTTTTTATCCACTGCTGCCAAGATACCATTCTTCTAGTGTAAGAGAAGTTTAAATTCTTAATGTTTGCTCCAGGCAGTACTTTCCAAACCACAGAGGGTCAGCAAAAGAAAAGCGACTGCACCAAAAGCAATACGTAACCTGAAATTTGTAGGCTTCAGGATGGCAAAAGATGAAGATACTCTGTTTTGCCATAAATAAACAGAAAAATAATTTAATATAATCTTCCCACACTAATCATAATCTTTGTTTTTCTTCAGCGCTAACTACTGCTTCCAATACAAAAAACATCCCCAGGCTGCTGGTACCAAAATGGAGTTGTTCTGTCTAGAGACTGAAGTGTCTGATTACCATACCAGAAGAAACTGGCAAGCCTTCCCTTTGACTGGCAGCAGCAAATTTATATTCCATGTAAGGCACTGGGTCTAGGTTATTTCAGATTCCTTTCATTCTCTACAAGCAAGGTTACACAATAATCAGATTTTCTAGACAGAGATTTATTTGCCAAGCGTTTGAACTTCTATGTAATGCTTTCAGTAACAACTTGGCAATCTGTGCCCCTCCGTTTATTCTGTTCTATTTTCCTGAAGTCATATGATTCCTACTCCACCACCTTTGATCCTCACCTTGGATTTGCCCTGCTGTCCACTATCAGAGATGCTGGTATTCCCAGCAAAGAAAATTATTGCATCTGACTGCTCACAGCAACTGAAGTTCCTGTTTGATGCACAGATTTGGGTACTTAAAAGGGGTAGTAAACAAGACAGACTTTTGCAGAGCAATGGAATTAAATTGTCTTCCATCCCCCCTGCCAAGGGCATGCAAGACCTGCTCCCAACATTGCTGTGCTGTGGGATTTGGGTTTTTTTTGTACTGATATGAATCTGGGGGATTGTTTGTTTAAATAAAGCACTGCAATTGGTCATGGTTCATTCAGTCTAGTTGGCATCCTGTCTGGGCAAAAATGTATTTCAGGTAGAAAAATTATTCAATTTCCCTTAAGACAACAGTTGACACATTTTCTACTCCATTAATTTCTTCCAGCACTCTTTTTTGTAGCACCAGTTCCCAAGATTTTTCTTCTACCACAATCCACATTGCAGCGAGGAGTGGGCCATGATCTTTTTCAGGCATTGTCCTGGTTTTGGCTGGTTAAACCCCAACAGGCATATATGCTCATAGCAAAAGACTTCTCTTTTCTGCAGGATGTTTTTGTGTGTCCATTTGCTTTTGATTACAAACCTGTGGAAATCTTCACTTCAACCCAAATCATTTCCCAGATACCTATGCTAAATGATACTCGCTACAATAAATTGTCATGTTTTATGTAAATAGTATAAGCATTATCTGCTGCTTAAGATGGCCCTGTCAGGGCACAGGCATTTTGAATCAAGGCATAAGCTATTTTCTCTTGCTGTTATCAATACCATGGAAAAAAAGCCACTTGCCTTTTCCTGAATAAGTATTGCCTGTAAGAAACCCGTTGTAACTTTTAACATACACAGAGGCTAAGTTACTAACCAAACATTTGCTCATGTTTTGCTCCCCATAAACAGACTGACTGCAAAAGCAGCATGCCCTTCTCACTGCTGCGGTACTTGCACAATAAGGACTGGCATGAATTGTACTCGATGGTTAATCATACCTTATGCATGTTGTACATCTCTCTTTTTGGTAGTTCTAGGCATATTTATCTCAGCTTGCAATTTACTCATATCAGGCTGTAACCCAGTAGCAGATAGCCCGCCTCTTCGAAGTGTTATTTTGCTTCCAGAGAACTGGCAATTTTCCTCACTTAGTTTTTATCCAAACTCTGCTGAGTTATCTGAAGCCTCTATACGGACCTATTATGTCCTTATTTGCACCATTCCTCCCTGTACCTCCTCTCCCACCCCTTCTTCTGCCGCTGTTAGCAATGCACACACTGACATGCCCTCCCAGGCGCCTGACTCCACGCTCCAGAGATCTGCACAATACTGAACGTGCGGAGCATCTGATACGCAGTGATAATCTTTCCAAGCAAGCCTTGCCAAAGGCACCTTAGAAGAAACTCGTTATCAAGCTTTAGCTGCCAGGAACATGTGAGGCAATCACCTTTCAAAACTAACTGGCAACTGACATTTTTTACATTACTTTCTCTTCTTCTTGAGAGCCCAGATAATGTCCTCTCTCTCTCTTTTTACCCTTTTTTTAATGAATGAGTTTAAGCACACAATCTGCCTCTCTTTCACCATCTGGCAAACAAGTCAGCCCAATTAGTTGGTTACAGAGAAAGACCCTAGCAACAAAGACAGTAATCCAAATTTAATCTAAATTTCGGTGGAAGAAAAAAAATGCTATGCAGACCCTGGTTTTTGACTTAACTTGGGGAGAAAAATGTCACAAATAAGGTTTTATCTGGTAGTAGTATATCCCAAACAAAACAGCAGTTCAGATGGAGAAGTTTGATCTTGAATCTCTGGTTGATTTTTCAGGTTTTATGGTTTGAATTCATTTAAAGTGTCTTCTCTAAAAGACTTTCTACACAGCCCTTTCCACCTTCCGCCAAAGTGTTATGGAAGGTAAAAGCCACAGCTGTCAAATAAGTATGATTTAACTGCTTCAGCTAGTACAGAAGATAGCAAATAAAGACTCAGAGAAATGGAAAAGCCCTCAAGCATGACCCAAGCCACCCCCCTGCTCTGAGGGAGCATGCAGTACACACAGAAAATATCTATCCGAACTGATCCTGAATTTTTTCAGTGAAGCATCCTCCAAACACTCCCCAAGTAGCTTTTTTCAGTGTTTCAGTAGGCTAACAGGTAGAAAGATTTCTTTCCTACTATCAGAACTAAATTAAAGTATACTATTTTCTACTATATAAACATAAATTAAGCTAATTTCTCCCTCTCATAGGCAGAGAGAAAGATTGAGCATTGCATCTTGATATCCTCTGTACGTTGGACAGTCTATTACAGAAAAGGCTAAGGAGCTATTAGCTAACAAACCCCATTCTCTTTTCATCTTTCCTATCAGGCCATGGTTTCTAAACATCTCACTATTCTTGTTAGTTTTTTCTCAGTTCCCACATTAGAACAAAACATTTTCTTTTTGAATGATTTCACAAAGATTTACATTCACAGCACGTTATCATGCTGTGATTAGTCCCTGCAATAAAGCACTGGAAGATGTTTACAGTAGCAAGAGTCTGGGTTCAGGCTTCAGAAGTCCCTCTTCAAAGGTCATCTTGCCTAAGGCATCCATATTAAGCAATGCTTCCATACTCAATTGCCTCCATCTCAAGTGCTCTTTCTCAATGAGAAGCATGCTAATTTATGAATTCATAACAGAAGCATACCCACCATCATCAATAATAACTGCAACACCTGGTCCACACAGTTCTGCCATTTGTCCTTCCTTTAGTTTCTTCACTTGTGGGTGCAAATGTCCCAGAACAAATGTCCTTTTAAGCACACCGCTTTCCCTCCCCCATCCCCACAGCGTACCTTGGTTGCTAGCGGTCAGCAGAACACAGAGCAATGCCCATGAAGGATCCTTTCCAATACGTAAGGATAAAAGGAAAGCTGGGGGAAGAAAGGAGAGATCTTCATCATTTAACTGTTTAAAAATACCAGACAGCAGGTAGCTCCCAGGATAGTCAAGGGGTGCACACCATCATCATCTTCTCTCTATCACAACCCAGAATAACACCACTCTCTGCAATACGATTTGCCACTTTGCCCTGCTTGTGGTGACTGCAGCGACGTTGAGGGAAGAGAGTAAATGAAGAATATAAGAGATGCTTTAAAAAGCACACATTTTGCAAGGAGTTTTTAATTCAGCAGTCCTACACAGGAGTCACTGAGATGCAACCAGCCTTCCAGCCCATTTCCTCCCTTCACTCCCACTGGTTTCTGCTCACTAAATAATACTTTACAGGCAAAATGGCTCACGCACACGGGAGATGTCAGAGACTAATCAGAACCAAACCTGAGTCAGAAAAGCACATTGCAACACAGCAAACTCTCCTGCACTGATCTGTCAGATGGACACAGTGTGGGAACCGTGTCAAGCTGAGACAGTCTTTCATTTCCTGTGCTCAGAGGCTTCCTTTCTCTCACATTAAAAACTAAGACCACTGATTATACATCTGATGTGCCAGTATGCCAAAGAGGCATCAGCCAAATTATTTTCATATTGTGTCCAGTAAATCTCTATACAGACTGGAAATAAAACATCTGTATTTCAAGGCAGTCAAAGTGCCAACATCATGACCAGTCTGTCTGTCTGTCTATTCAGGCCCATCAGCCCTTTCTTGTTATTGATGACCCAAGCAGGTATCTGACAGGTCACAATCAGCCAGACAGAGGAAGCTATCCTTTTCTGAGGCAGAGAAGACATGCAGAACATGTTTCTTTGATACTCTCCAGAGCATTGTATCTTAATACAGCAAATGTGAGATAGAGTTACTAATGTCCTCTCCCTCCCCCTCTCCCCACACCTCAGGGAGAAGTCCTGCAGAATTTGACAAGGAGGTAACTAATCACCTTCTATAGAAACGAAAGATTTCTGAAGAGGTTATCCCTATCATCACAATATAAATATGGATAACTCCACTGAAGACAATGAAGTTCCACTGGGATAAAAGCATTAATTGAGCCTTAAAGAATTTTATGCAAAATTTGTTCCTTTTACAAGATCTTTGGAGCCATTCCATGGGAGAGATAAAACCCTCTGTTCAGTTAAAAGGATGGTAACAAAATAACCTTTCATAAAGTTTTCCTGGTGAATTTTTAAGAACTTTTCCATTAGTACAGAATGATAATATTGTCTCCAGAAAGTGCTTTGTTCATGCAATGGTACAGCATCTACACAATGCCTCTTCGTCTGAGCTATTACAGCACACAGAGGTAGTTAGAGAGGGAATCCATTTTATAGAGGATATGCACCACTTAAGAAGAATGAAGGTAATAAATGCTGTAACTACCAGCATTTCTTCCAAATGCAGCCAGATACTCATTTAACTTAAAAATGGAAATTTAAAGCCTATCTGCAACCATACAATTTGATGATTTTTCCTAGTAGCTGACTGAGGAGGACAGACAAATGCTCATCCTGCTAAGACAGAGTCACCTTTGGAATTGAGGCTGTTGCTGCAGAAGACAAGTAGGGGGATTTCTCAACTTCCAGAACACAGAGGGTTTTGAGCCTTTATTTAAAACCCTGTGGGATAAAGAAGATTCATTTCTGACAATGGGTTTTGAGAGAAGAATCATTTCATAAGTAGTGGTTTTGACCTCAAGTATGATTTTTCTATTGTATAGTTCAAATGAAATACAYTATTTCTAGCAACGCAGTAGCTCCAACTGGTAAAACAAAGGATATTGTAGACCGAGAAGTATCTGAGGAACCGACTGTCTATCATAATGAATGAAATGAAAATTCCACTCCATTTAGTGTGCTCCCACAGGAGTAATGCACACAGCAAAGTTTCAACCAAATGGAAAATGCAATAGCWGCACTTAACTTCATTTTCTTGTATCTGTTCTCAATTTTACAAGGGATATACTTTAAACATCTGTAATAATTATACTCAAATTGTTTTTAAATTAAATGTCACGGAACATAGTTGAGAAAAAACAGCCTTCAAGCACAGAAATTACATATTGTTTTAAAACAATACATAACAATGATTAAGTAACTGCAGGTACATTTAAAGAAAGGATAGTGGGGGAAACTCAGTGGGATGATTTTCTTCCCCCCTTTCCTAAAAAAGTTGCACATGACTGTCCCTAGAATCCCAGTAAAAGATGCCCCCTCTCCCCCAACCMCAGCTTCCCCTGAAATCACAAACCCTTTGAAGAAATTATGTATTATTGGTAATGTTGATATATCAGACGACTTCCCTTACTTTCCATTTGACACTCTGAGTACTGTGAAGTATGCACATAGTTCTAATTCACCTGTTTGAAATTATATTACCAAAAATGGTTTACTTTTAACAGGCATAAATAAACTAAAGTATGTTTTTAAATATATATATATAGAGAGAGTGTGACTGTGTGTATAAATATGTATATATATGCAGGCTTGCTGGTGTAATACGAGCACTCTTTTGGGACAGGACCATCACAAACCCACCAATTTCTCCTCCTCCTCTATTGAGCAGACATTCTGGGTGCTGACTTTCCCCTCTTGCCAGAAGTCCTTGAAGAGCCAGAGTGATGGATAGATGTAGTGAAAGTTGCAGCTGAGATTTCAGTCTATCCAGATGGATGCATCAAGTGAAATTAAGACCACTTAGACTTATCAAAGTTTCAACCAAATTCCACTTTTTTTTTTTTTTTTACATGACTTCTGCTAACTTGTGGTTAAATCTGACTATTTTTGCTTCTATGGTAGGCTCTATGAAAGAGTCATACAGCTGTTCATATTTAAGCTGGCTCACATAACAGAGTGCAGCACTCCAAAGATGTAATTAATCGTCATGTGGAACAGGATGACTCACCATCTCTTAATAAGTCACAAGTGGTACAGTCATGAGCAAAACGGGCAAGTCACACAAAGCAGTTGTCATCATGTCCTTCTCACCATGCCATGCAGGAATGCATTTTGTGTCTTACAAGTTATAGAAAATCTGTCTCCAAAAGATTACAGATACTTTGCTGAATAAATGTTACTGACATTATATTGTGTACCCTTCTAGCTCTAAAGTACATTTGCTACAAATACACACGTGGAAGTCCTAGCTTTGGAACAGTTAACCTGGGCAGTCTAGCTGAGAATCAGGACATCCATAAGTAAATGGTTTTTAAGCCAAGAAAATTAAGCTTGCTTTTTTTTTTTTTAAAAGCATGACTAAAACTGAAGCATTATAAATAAGCTGATTTGTTACACATACACAAACATGATCATTGTAGTTCCACTCACTGATAAAATGCTGCTGTCCCAAATCATTTTAGGACAAATCCCAAACTCCCCAGTTCCTAAGCGTTGAGTGGACCTGCAAATCTAACACTGACAACCACTGCCTCAGTGAGAGGATTCCCCTCTGGCATTCTTAGCACCCTTCACTTTTTTCAGTAGTCATCTTTTTCCATCTTACCTCACTTTGAGTCTTTTCATATATTCCAACATGGCACTGTTTAACAGCCTTCATACAGGTCAAAAATCTAACAAGAAGATTTTTTTCGGGTTGTTTTTTTTTTTTTTTTTTTTTTTTTTGGGGGGGAGGTGGGTTTTGGGGGGTGTGTGGTGTTGGTTTTTATGGTTTTTTGGTTGGTTGGTTGGTTTTTGGTTGGTTGGTTTTTTACACAGCCACCACAGAAGAACTTAGTCCTCCATGAACTTTTTCTATGAAGCACCACTATATCGCTTTCATTTCAACTTCACTTTTTTCCTTCACAGAAGCAAGTGAGCAGAGAACACATTTTAACAGAGCAAGCTGAACAGCACAAGCATTCTGTTCAATCATCCATATAAAAAAAAAAAAGGCAGACAAAAATAACAGTTACTTCACATCAAACAGCTCACTTYTGTTTTTAAAAGTACTCAAGAGAAAAATCAGAATCCAAAAATTCATGTCAGATCAAAAGAAGTGCTGATGGACCTGAAACAAAGAATTGTTAATGCACTTTAAATGTTCATTTGTGAAATGTTTTTTCTGKTTTTCAGAACTGCCAGCAAACTGAGCAACAATCTGTTCTTTACAATCTATTGTGTTCTTAAATTCTGCTACACCAGCACATTAAATTGCAAGTGTCTTGTATCAATTAAAAGCGACAAGGAGTTATATCCCTTGATGATAATCCTACCTATACTGAAGAAGTGGCTAAAGTCCTTTTTATACCTTTTATATTTGATAAAATGATTACAGAAAATTTTGTTTCGCTTTGCCTCTGTAGTTGAATTTATTTAAAATAGGGCTGACTCCAGCTTATTGTTTTTATATAAATGACATTAGGAAGAACAATATATTTAATCAGGACAAAATACTGAATATTTACTACAAAACCCATCTAGTCTTCCTGCAGAGGAAGAATTTTTTTGTTTATTCCTCCCACACCACCACCGTGTTTGAATGAGTGAGCTTTKCTGGATATCCCCTAGTCACAGGTCTGCAGCTGAGAAGCCTAGAAGACTTTTCTCYTTCCACTCCCAATAATAAACTACAATAAAAGTCTTCCCAGAAACTGTTTTAAAAGCATAAGCCTACAGCATAAGACATTTTTGCCAGGAACTTGCCATAGATCCCCTTTCCTTGGTCTGTCATGACTCACGCACTTTTTAGGTTTTACGAAAACTTTTGACACTTGAGGATAAATGCCGTGCTCAGCACATGGGGGTGGGCTCAGTATTGTTGTTGGTTTTTGCAGACCATTGAAAACTCTTGAATAAAAATGTCATTTTCTAATTAAGTGATTTTTTGTGGTTGCTTATAATACTGCAGAGCTCTCTGCTCCCTAGGAAAAGAGAAACTAATTCCATTCTTTTTTCCTGAAAATTTCAGAGCTTTGTTGAAGGCCTAATTTTGCCCTCAGCTAGTAACATCAGTAACACTTTTCTGATTTCAAAGTAGTCTTAAGTAAAATCAAATTGTGGCCTTATGAAAAAGAGAAAATTTTTTGTTTGTTTTTTTACAGGTAGTGCTTGGCACAAATTCCAACAGGTAGAAAAGACAGGTTTTATGAACCCAATACATTTAGTATATTGGCAAAACCACTCATACTGCAACGGACAACGGTCAGGGATATGGTGATAGAGAACAGGGAAAAATAGTTGTTGCCTCCACCTGGGGGCAGGACGATTGGAGCTGGCTTCCAGCTTCATCTCTCTGCTGTGAAGAACAGCCAGGAAAGAAGTTCCCGTGCCAACCTGGGTGAAGACGTGAGGAGACCCTGAGAAAGGGCAAAATATTGAAACATGAACAAAAAGATAGTCTTAAGTTTCCGCTACAGAGATATTGGTTGTGATTATTCTAATGCTTAAGCAGGACTTTTTTGGTAAAACAGTACCTTTCTTGTGCTTGATTGCCGCCTTCAGAGAGTAGCACATGCTGATTTCCAAACACAGGCACATCAGCCCACAGAGCACAATCTTTCTCTTATCAGGGACAGTAAACTTGACAGACACAAGTTCACACCTGCCGCACACAAACTCCCTTTCCCTAATTACAATAAAGACTCACCAAAATTCACATAGACAATGGCAGCCCTGTATAAGCAAGCTGGTTATTTACCCCCTCCAACGGGGAGTTTCATTGCCCGGGTACTGCTCCGCACACAGGAGGAGTTCCCTGGAGGTGACCTTTCCGCAGGCAGTGCCCATGGGAACAGATCTCCAGCCGCTAGCGGCGTCACAACACTTGCACGATTGCAAACATCGGGAGGGAAGATGAGGATCGACATTTCCATTTATCCACTAGAGACAACAGGCGCACACGTATTCATCAGCTGACGAGCAGAACTGCTAAGCCAAACCTAGGACTCCATTTCCCATGCCCTTGCTAACCATATACCAGCTTTGGTTCACAGGTCGTGCACTCCTTGCAGCCTGCTAAAGCAAAGCCAGCCAGGGTAGCTTGGAACAAGGGAAAGAAGGAACAGTTCCTGCCATTGTCCCTACATCTTGGCATCTACCAGTTCATAAAGCAAGGAAGCAATGCTGAGGCAGACCCAGGTATAGATTGACAGGGACTCTCATAATGCCAATTTTTTGGTTTGTTTTTTGTTTTGTGGGGTTTTGTTTGTTTGTTTGTTTGTTTTGGGGTTGTTTGTTTGTTTGTTTTTTGTTGTCTTGGGGTTTTGTTTGTTTGTTTGTTTGGGGTGTTTTTTGTTTGTTTGTTTGTTTTATTTCCTCTGGGTGTAACAGATTACAATTAGGCCCAAAGAGATTTTACTTTCATTGATACTCTCAGTGGAAGGTATATTTATGTCAAGAGATCACTACGTATTCCTAAAAATAGCAATCCGGCCAATTATGCTCTAGGGCTTTACAAATCCTGCATGCATATAATTTGTCATTAACCATTAATTTCACCACCAGCAGCATGATAAAGCTCTGAAGATTCATACTGGGAATAGATAAACTACATCACTGCAACAGGAGGAAACCCCCAGACTCCCATGCTTGGAGCATCTCTGGAGCAGGGCTTCAGTTCCTCATTTTGCCATCACGTAGCAACACAGAGGACTATTACCTTGGTAAAACTAATGCAAAAAAAGCATTGAATTTCATCTCACCAGAGAAACAAAGCTGTCATCTTTCTCAGGACTCATTTCACACCCTTATAAGAGTCTGAAAACTTCAATCACTAAAACATGAACAGATCTGCAATAAACTATACACTGTATATACATTACCTCTTTTCAAGCTGCCTTTTTTTTTTTTAAGTCAGAGTGCTCAGAGATATTTTGTCTGTCTTTTCATTGGAGTAAGACCAGGAAAGTTTCCCTGATGTTTCAAGGGATACCTTAGTCTCAGGTTAAGTTAGCAGAGTATTGGAAACAAAACAAAGGCTGAGTTGTGCAATGGCACATTTAGAATGGAACTATAGAAAAATTAAGTTTTTATAGTAATCAGAGCTAATAAAATTAGGTTATTACTTTTTGATTTTAAAAAAATTGACCAAGTATTTTTGATTGCTGTCCATAAACAGAAAGGACTGAATCCTTCATCTGAATATCACTGGGATTTTGGTATTTAAATCCAGATCAATCCTAGAACCTCTGCATTATTGGAAGGTTTGATTTAATTCTGCATTATGCTCTTGATGCCTACAAGACTCTGTCAAGTCCAGACTTACTTTGCACAAGAGGAAAGTAACGCTTGTACAGTACAAAGAAAATGTCAGTTCCTGTGATTTTTCCACCCCTTTACCCCAGCCCTACAGGTTTTTTTTCTATGGACTTAAATTAGCTAGTAATCAGAGCTAATTTCCTGTGGAAGATGATGTTAGAAAGACATCATTTCATGCAAAGCCTAAAATCCCAATCCAAAATGATCACTAGCAATTAAACAGGTTCCAGAAGAGTGCTGGAGAATATGCCACCAGAATATGCCACAATAAGCATATATAGCATCTGACTCTGTAAGATAAATATGTGCTCCAGCTATAACAACAGGACAGGAATTACCACATTTAAATACTTAATAAAATACTACTCTAATCAATGTCCCAACATCCTACACATAGGAAGTCTTTCCTCATTTCTGTGGTGATGAACTTACACCATGAAACTGGAAATCTAATTATGCTTGCTTGTAACTGTGACCACAGAATATAATTATAGCTATAGCTAGGCAAAATAATTGGACAGCTGTTCTTAAAAAAAAAAAAAAAAAAGCCTTCTTACTTGACTGGAGATACTCTGATAGGAAGGAATTCAGAAATTTAACCATTATCCTAAACAGAGAGGAAGAAGGGAAGGAGAGGGAGAGTTTGCTTAGAATATTGGGGAATATTTCAGAAACATGCATTGAAAAGGGAGTGAAAATATAGAATTTAATTTATTAAATGAACATCAGCATTGATACTGTTATTTAGAAACTATTTCAGATGGAAAGCAAAATTATAAGGAAGCCTTTCTCAGTTGCATTATCGTGTCTGGAGGAATAAATCTTAGGAGAACATGAATTTGGCTGGGGACAGTGTGAGACAGTCTAGTGACAACAAAAACAACCAGAGGAGACATATGGGGGAAAAGGGAAGGGAAAAAAAAAAAAAAAAAAAAAGAAAAAACACAAAATCAAAGATAAACAAGAGAAGGCTACTACTCTTCTTGCCTTTTAGTCAGCTCCAAAATACTGTCAGCTCTCCACCTCCAAAAATATGTTAGACTATTTCCTAGCAAAGCACAAGATTCTGCTGTACAAGCAGCAGGAACAAGGCAACTGCAAGAGAGTAAGGGCAGTAACAGAAGCAGGACAAGAGCCCCCAAGGCAGCAGTAGTAGCTTTAGCACCTGCTGCATCTTCTTTCCTCACCAGTCACAAAGCAATAAGAAAAAGAAAAAAAAAACATCTTTTTTCTTCTTGGCAGATGAATCCTTTAATTCACCACCTGCTGCCCAATTCTAATAGCAGCGTGCAACATCCATGAATGGAATCGCAGGAGACCGGCAAGGAGCCCATGGAGTCTCTGGCACCAAGAGCTTCTGCTTAGCAAAAGGAAGCAATAAACCCCGCAGCGGTCCCCCACGGTTTTGAATCAGCCACTGACAATCTTTTACACACCATTTCTGACTCAATTAAAACAGCAGATTGTGGCATTGCTGGTGATCCAGGCACAGCGACCGCACTTTGTTGGGAGGCTGGGGAGGGGAAAGTACAGATGTGCTTGCGGGAGATCAAGGCCTGACCTGTTCCCTGTTTTGGACTTCTACTGCTTGGGATATAGGAAGAACGGGGCCAGAATTTGCTTGTGGGGACAGGGAAACAACAGTAGCACCAGGTCAAAGGGTTAGGAGGGGAGAGAGGACTTGTCTCTTACCTATCTCCTCAATCCAGGGGACTTTTATACCTAAATTTTAAAGGTCTGCCCCAGCAGAGTTACTCTAAGCATCAATGTAATGTATGGCTTAGAGCAGCTCTCAAGCTGGAAACGAAAAACAGAAAAGTGAAGATGACCAGACCCACAGGGCAGATGTGAAGCAATCTCTCTGGACGATGCTGTCACTGCCAGCAAAAGGGCCCATGGGAGCAGGGTGGGAGGAAACAAAACAGATATACTGTATTGTGTCATGTTTTCTGAAGGCAGACACCTAAAAGCCAAACCACAAAAATAAGAAAAGAATAGCAGAAGAATCAAGCCTGAATACACCATAAGGTCACCAAATGTATTCATTGTTTTCGAAAAACTGCATGAAAATTAAAAACAACAGCAGAGCCATTGAACCCTGACTCATTAATTTTGAAATACTTACATATATCACTTTCATATCAAAATGCTCTTCTTAAGGAAAACAGGAAATGAAAAAAATCCATAAAAGATCTTTATCACTTGAATTTCAAGTCTGCTTTTGATGATGTCCGACACGTGATTAATTTATCAACACAAACAACTATACATAAGCAAATTATATGCAAGTAAGGAGAATTAGTAATATTTTCTATGTGTCCACACTTGCACTGAATTTAGTCTGCAAAAATATAACATGCACCTTTTCCAGATAAATTATGAACTGGGATTATAGTTGAGGTTTCCCCAAAAGTTCTGTTTATGATACACTGGAAGAAAAATCATTTTTACATTTAAACAGCAGCTCTCTATTCATTCTGTGAATGGTGTACAATAATACTACGAGCAGTCAGTAGAATAATGCCCTTCCCCACTTTTATTTGGTAAATGATGTGATAAAGGCAAGCACAATTTTCCAGCAAACTTAGCTAGCAAACAAACTCAGATTTTGGGGGACACAACAGCCCATGTGTGTTCTCAGTGATAGCTTTCCTTTCAGCATACAGTCACTGTACAGGATAGTTCACCAGTACAACGGTTGTATTTCATCTAGCCTGTCCCACGCGCTGAATGGGACAGGAGGCCTCAGAATACATAGTATGTGACCACGTAATTTTATCACTGCATACGCACAAAGGGGAAAAGTTTTTAAATTTAGGCTAACCTACTTTAAATACCATAACACTTAGAAAATTGGTTTCATAACCTAAATAACTTTCCTTTGTTATACTACCCTGCATATGCTTTCCCACTGTTCATCGCTTCTTTAAAAATGTAACCCTCTGCAGATGCCACGAGATATAGTGAAAGGGCATTACCCATCCTCTCCCCTCTTCCCATTAAGCAAATTGTTTAATTAAAACTGACCCGGGAAGAAGAGGGAAAAGACGTATTTTTCTGCCCTTTCAGTGAGTTAAATCAGCTCAGCAAAGGATCCAGGGAGCATCAGGGCTGCTGCAGAAAGTATGAGGGTAAATTGCACATCCGGAAAAAGTTAGACCTCCCCTTTTCAGCATCAGCAAGCTGCTCTGTGCTCTCAGCCTTAAGCAGAACTATAATCTAATAAGGTAAAAAAAAACCAAAAATGAAACCACACTCTAATCATTAGTCATCAACGGGGTTGGCGCACTGCACATGCAGTGCCGCACAACAGCACATGATACAAGATTTATCCTCATTAACTAGCAGCAAGAGCAGACTTACTTCTTCTGAGGAGGCAGGGAAGTAGCAGCAGGTGTGGGAAAAGAGGTTTCTGGGTGAAAGAGAAGGAAAAGCCTAGTGAGACTCTCTTCAGTGCAATTGTGGTCTGGCACAAGCATTGACTTCTACTTCAGTACCTGCTCGGAGCTAAACAGTACATTCTCAGCAGTGTCTGTGATGCAACTGCTAGAAGGGAAGCAATGAGTGCATGTCTCACTCATACCTGAGCAAAATTTTGTGGGACAAGGGAAAGTACTTCTCTAGCTAAAAACAACGCTGTAAGAGCTGTAAAAAACACTGGTTGTATTAAAACTTCTCAAGAAGGTAAAAAAAAAAAACTATTTCTGATGAGAGAGGTTAGAAACATAACTACAAGAATAGCAAATAGTTCTTCCTATAACAGATAAGAATTTGGGCTTGTCTCTTCCCCTCAAATGGAACTTTTGCAAGTTAACAGGTAACGCAACAGATCTCCTCCAACTTTGCTCAGAAATTTATTCAATTGCAAAAAGTGTTCTACAAGAGTGATTTTATATGTATTCTAGCAGTTTATAAAGAAAAATATAGATGAACCAAATCGCTTTTCACATTTCTGTTTTCATTCCACATGGAAGCAAAAGAATATTATCTGTAGGACATGCGAAAAGGGAAGAGACTCACGTATTTTATTTCATTTTGTTAGAGCAACACCAGCAGCAGGTTTTTTAAGTTCCATTTAAAACTGGATTTGAGGAAGGGCTCCAAAAGCTGTTTGCACCTCGCTGGACTGAAGGACAGCTTCACAGGTTTATGAAGAATGCAGGAGCCAGGGGAAGCTGCTTCTTGCCGAGTTGAAGCTTACCCAGAGAGCATGTCATGCTCCTGCCTCATCATCTGCACTAACTACAAACTGAAGGATTAGCAACTCTGAAACTTCTTTCTGTAGATCTGTCAGTGACCATATTTGACAGTCAGAACTGTCAACCTTTACAAGGTTGTAGCAGGAGTCAGTTGAAAGCCTTGTTACCCTCTGCAGATGGTACCTGAGTGATAACTCAGTAAGACTCAGACACGCTCCCCAGCTCTGGGATAAAAACCACAGTAGGACTAACACAAAACTAGGGTTATAGCTACCTGCAGAACCCAGAAAAACATTCAAACTCTGGGTGAACATCCCAACTCCTTGTTGAGATGAGACCTAAAACCTCAGCATTCCTCCCCTTATCCCCTCCCCCCCCGCTTTGTTTTCAAAGCTAAGGAAAACCTCTGTTCCTAGGCAGAGAGACACATGGTGCATGCCATGCCACCAGTCTCACTTATGAGAGGTGGACTCCAAGGCATCTCCCTGCTGCATAGTCTAGACATAGCCAAGGAAACAGCTTGGTTAGAGTAACTGAGCAGTAAAAAGCTTCATGAGAGCTGAAGGTCTCTGAAAGCRTACAGGACAACAGAAACAGATTGAGAACAGTGCTGTACCCTTAAGCAAGAAGAAAAACAAAACCAAGATAACTTCATTTCTGATAGCAGCTGGCRCATAAAAGCTTGCTCTGTCTTGTTTTTCTTAATAGCTTTTTAARTCAGGCAAGAGGCAAAACTATGCAACAGAATTACAGTAATTTGAGGAGTACTGCATGCTACCGGAAAACAAATCATTTTGGAGGAGACACAAAGAAGATAAGACACAAACYGTTACAGAGCTTAGGAGCCTATCTCACAAATGCAAAAGGGAGCAAGGAAAAGGGCTAAGCATGCTCAGGGGGAAACCCYGTCATGGCAGACCTGGCAGGCAGATCACTTCCAAGCTCCAACTTTAATACTTGACCACACAACTGGAATTTGAGTAGCAGAAGCCACAGAGTCCCTACTGAAGCTGAAGGAGGACTCAGAACTGGCATCCATCCAAACCTGGGCATCCCAAGGCAAGTCAAACAAGCTTGCACCATATCCAGAACAAGAAAAAGAAAGGAGGATGAAGCCTGAGTTACTTCACTAGCTCCATCAGCACACGCATGACATGCTCAGAGAATATGCCAGGCTAAAGAAACTCTACACTGGTACAATGAAGGTGGTTTGTGACAAAAATCTTAAAATAAAACAGAAGGTTTGTTAAGTTTTCAGTTCATCACAAGTGCATGGACAAGTACCACCAGCAGTGACATTGGCACTGAAAGGGAAGGCATYGGCGGGCAACAAAAGCTGTGGATCGAGTGTGATGCACTTCGAAGCTCTCGCATAAGACAGTTAATGCACTCTCTGAAGGTGCATGTCATTGTATGCGAGTTCATATGAAACGGTGTCTCCATGCTCAAATACACCCAAACAATATACAGCYTCTCTCTAATATTAAAGGGTGAGATAAATGGACTGAGTAAGAAAGAGGCATATAAGGCAACAAGAAAGAACAGAAGGGACAATTGCAGAATAGAAGCAGCAAAATATAAGGAAAAGTGGAATTACAAAAAAAAAAAAAAGTAACAAGAAGTTCAGTGAAGCATGAGAACAAAACCAGTTATCTCAGATTTAGGCAGCAATTCAAGCAGGTGGTTTTTCAGCCTTGGCCTGTGGAGGAGTTGTGTCCCCAGTGCAATAGCACATGGATTTGGAGCATTTTTCAAAAACCGGTAAATAACAAACAATTGAAACTTTAGTTCCCACCCTCACCATGCATTTCTACTGATCTGATAATGTTTAATCATGAAAGCTYGGGTGTCATAGGCTGCCTGTTGGGTTCTAGCTATCGCACATGAAGGAAACAGCTTTTTGGAACAAAGATGTGGAAGGCAGCCATGAGTGCACAGATCCATCCCAAGCAGCAACACCTGAGGAATGAGCACGCTACTTATGAACAAAGGAAAGACTGTCCTTTCTGTGCCATGGTAGTCCTTACAATCTTTCCACCTCCTAAMGAAAAGAGTTACATAGCATACAGGAGAATTCCTGTTATAGGAGCAGACGCTTTAAAAAATGATGCATGTTCTGGGTGTCCAAAGTAAACAGAAATGTCTTAAATCACTTTCAAATTGAGATCCAATAAAGGACTATATGCCCTGGTGGAATAACATTTTCTGGGTATAACAGTGTGCTTTAAACAGTTTTCTGCAGTACTTCAAATAGTAGAAAGCTGTGTTTGGGATTGCTCAAGGACACAGTCCTCTATGAAAGCCACAAACAGGCTGCAGTACTTTAACAGTTTCATAAACACTGATGTCCACTGCAGGAGGGTGAGCCAAAGGAGCCTCCTCCTGAATGCCTGCAGCCTTCTTGCCACGTCTCCTCCTTTCTGTGCATTCAATAGAAAAAAAGGAAAAGAACAGCAAAGGCAGAGTTAAAAGAGCTCCCTTGAAATTTAATTCTGCCTATTTTTTCAGCATGTGCATACAC
Organism: Phoebastria nigripes; assembly: GCA_035582835.1. NCBI lineage: Eukaryota > Metazoa > Chordata > Aves > Procellariiformes > Diomedeidae > Phoebastria > Phoebastria nigripes. The sequence goes on along the minus strand of JAYKAV010002842.1, from coordinate 115,046 downwards.
GTCAAGAACAAAGAGACCTCCAGCAAAGTACCAACTAGCTGCGCTGCCAAAGAGCCATTCCTAGCTCAGAGCTGCCATGGATTTTGGTCAATACTGAGCTCCTACTGTCAAAGTAGCAACAACAGTCATCATGTCCTATCATGCCTCTCTAGGCATTTGGCAAATGTTTGCCAGATAGATGTTTTTTTTCAAACTCCTTTGTGAGTCAACTTCGGTGCTATATACCAGACCATGGAACATAATTTCATTTGGAAAGGTTATCTGCTCTCTAATTTCTATTCTGAAAGCAGTTCACGTTTCCGTCTACCTTCAACCAGACATTTCACTGCTTGGGTTTTCCCCACCCCC